>JAJPUD010001312.1:371652-412316 GCA_023553655.1 Myrmecobius fasciatus | reverse complement strand
CAATATTGAACAGTAATGGTGATAGTGGACAACCTTGTTTCACCCCTTATCTTATTGGGAATGGTTCCAGTTTATCACCATTACATATGATGCTAGCTGATGGTTTTAAATAGATGCTACCGACTATTTTAAGGAAAAGTCCATTAATTCCTATACTCTCTAATGTTTTTAATAGGAATGGATGTTGGATTTTATCAAATGCTTTTTCTGCATCTATTGAGATTATCATATGGTTTTTGTTAGTTTGGTTATTAATATAGTCAATTATGTTAATAGTTTTCCTAATATTTAGCAAGGCTTCTCTTGACCCAAGGCTATGTGAATCTGCCAACTTCTAGAAAAGAGAAAAAAACAAGATTCTTGGTTTCTCATGTCTTTCAGAGGAGTGATCTATCATTCACCTCTTCCCCTAATGAATTGTTGAAAAGAGACTTTGCTGCCTATTATCCCAACTTTTAGAAAAGGAGAGAGACAGAAATAGAAAGAAACAGAGATAGAAGCAGAGAGAAAGACACAGAAGCAGAAAAAGAAAGACAGAGACAGAGGAGGTGTGAATGAGGGGGAAGATAGAGAGAGAGACAGACTGACAGAGAAACAGAGGACTTTTTTCTTTTCCAATCTGAGGAAAAGAGAACACAGAAAGAGAATAGATAAGACATCTCTGCACCTATGCTCAGCAAGAAAGGGGGGAAAGGTGAAAGCAGAACAAATAGACTAATAATCTTGTGCTTGTCTTGTTTTGTACCCTTTAAATTCTTTTAGGGCTTTTACAAGAATTCTTAAAGGGGGAAAATAAGAAATTTTTAAAAAACACAAAATAAAAATAGACACAGGACAATATAGAATATGTTAATAGTCCAAAGAAGGATAAAAAATGTGGAAAACAAAAGCCAAACATTTTAGCTTTCATCTTTCTCTCTTCCAAAGGGAGCTGAGTTTCAGATCTCAATGTGATGGATGATGCATCAATTTGGTGAGTGATGACAAATTTTTGCAGGTCAGAGTGGATCTTCTCATGCTGAATGCTAACAGGAATGCCACCACAAACATCAAGGACATATCCCAGATGATGACATCTCCAGGAGAGTCAACTGTTCTCATCTCATGTCAGGATTATTTGTAGTAAAGTTGTTAAGATCCCAAAAAGCTCTTGCAAGCAACCTAGCTGTTGAACATTCTAAACTGCTGCCAAGGATCTTCCTGCGCCCTGGTCCACCTACCAAAATCTCCTTCTTTCTCAGAACCAGAGAACATCCATTAGAGAGATGATAACAAATCTTTGGCCTCCCCTTAGGGACTGCCCTCTTTCATATGGAGCTAAGTACTCTCTTTCAAATTTATTCAGGGACTCTGAATTACCCACAAGATAGCTAGGGGCTTCTCTTTCTATCAGATAAGTACATATTTGCAATAATTATGTAGCACTGTTTGATCTTCCTCATCCAGTTAGAAAACACCTATTAACCATACTATACTTTGGTTTCCTAAAGCACTTTCTAAGAAAGGATTGTCTATAATTTTTCCAGAAGGAAAAAAAGCCCATGAAGTATAAGATACTTGAGCTATTTCTCCAGAATATACAGAGTCCTTTGAATGGATAAGAACATTGATGTTTAGATTATTCTGACTGGAGAAGGGTAAAGAATAGTAGAAGAAGGTCATCTACAACCATATATTCCTCTCAGGTGAGACTTCCTAGACACTGGATTCAAGATGTCCTGGTCAAGATAGTCCTTCCCCTTCTTGAAATAGCATGGATCTCTCAGAGAAATAAATTTTAATACACTGAACACTTGAACTGAATGTCAGGTGCATAATGATACAGGTGCTTATTAGTAGAACCTTGAGATAAGAGATCCATTTTACCAATTGGGGGGAGATTGAAGGGCCATTTGGGCTAAACAGACACTCCAAATGGTATAAGGAGCCTAATTATACAGTTGCCTTATCTTTAATTAGAGGAAATCAAATAGTCCCAACATGGCAGCACCACTCTAATGTCCAGATTGGCAATGGACCCACTCTCTAATCTCTTCTCTTTTTGTAATGTCACCTGGTTATTTAATTCAGTAGATTACTTGATATTACTGATGGATTCTGATATACTTCACAAACAACTGTATGCAGGGTGGCACACTTACTAAATTCCTCCTCTGATCATGACCCCAAAGGGGAAAGCTCTTGATTGTCCAATCTTGTTCTCTCCAGGTTCCAAACCACTTAATAATCCTCCATTCAATTGCCAAAAAAATCTTCATAAGGCATAAATCTGCCCATATGTCTTCTCTGCCCAGTAGCTTTTTTTTCTTATATCTAAAATGTACAAAATGTTCATCAGTATGGCATTTAAAACATTCTATAATCTGCCTCAATCTACTTTCCCAGATATTTCTAATTATTTTTTTCATTCATTATATAGTCTATTCAAACTAGTCTGTTAGCTTTCCCTCAAACTCAGTATTTTATATTCCTTCTCCATGTTTTCACCTAAGTTACTATCATACTAAGAATAAACATTCTCTTCCTCTCAGCCTATTAGAATCCATAGTTTCCTTTAGACTAAGTTCAGTTTCTACTTCCTTTGAAAAGCTTTTGATTTTCCCAGTTTTCAGGGTTTCTTCTTATTATCACTTTGTGTTTTCTCATATATCTGTAAGGTAGACACCTTCCCCTTCCCCAGTGGAATATATCTATCTTTAGGGCAGAAATTATTTCATTTTTCTTTGCAAATCCTTCCCTCAGAACCATGTCATAAACATTTTTGGTATTTAATATGTTTTTATTGAATTTATTTGAAATGAGTGAACATTGGAAGAGGCTACCTAAGAGAGGCTCTGAAACCTCTTTTCCTGGAAACCCTTAAGAAGGCTGTCAAGCATTGGATGGCTTTAGCCCAGAACTGGATAACTTGATACAACCTTCACTTACTCCAGGACCCCAAAGTATAATGAAATGCATTGGTTAAGATATTAATGTTAGTATTCCAAAGGCATATAAATATGTCAGTACTCTCAGTACAACTCTTTTCTAATGATACATCTCTCCGATTATACCATTCTGTACACTGATTCATCATTAGTAATATGCTATAACCTACTTATGCCTGTCATGTACCTATCTATTTCCCTTTGATTCCACCACAATTTTGATCCTTGAAGATTCTGATATCCCAAGAATCAGAAATATTTATCATCACTAAAATAGTATTGGTGTTAAAAATATTGGAGTTTTTATTTCAAGAAGTTTGGGAAGTTTGAAAGTGCTACATAATTTTCCAAATTTAATCTTGCTTATTCTGCTCTATTAAATTCTGGATGCAGTTCACTGTTCATCTGTAGTATTTTTCCAAAATATATGAAAAAATGAACCAGTTCTTTGGGCTGTCTACATATCTATATACCACAGTCTAGAAAACATATATTTTCATCCATTTTGCTATTCCTGTGTAGATAGGCTGAAACCTTCTACATGATCACAGATTTCATTTATGAAGTTCTGTGAAAATATAGGATTTGGTATAATCAGTCCAATGTTATTTACATACTTCAACCTATGGAAGATCTCTCTTCTATAGGGAATTCCTCTTCCAGTTGTACATTATGATGGATCTCCTTTAGGAGAGAGGCAAATGTGTTTGGAAAGCATACATTTCCTTATTCTTTATTATCATATTAAAATATTAAACTCAATTTCAAATAAATAGTTATAATGAATAGTGATATTGTCCACATCCTTGTGAAATTCCTCACTGGGGGAAAAAAACAAACAAACAAAAAAAAACCATTTAGTCCAGGCAATTTATATGTTCCCAGTTTATTTAAAATGAAGTCTATGAAAATGTCCCCCTAAGCTCCAACTATGAATGCCTTTCTTGTGTGAATTTTTCTGCTGCTTCCCAGAATTTAGCCTCAGGCCTTAGCATTACTGCATAATGCAAAAGAACTGGGCCTCCAGACCTAATCACAGGGAGGTCTTTTCCCCTTCCCTGTGGCCTTTAGAAAAGTAAGTTACTAGTAGATATTGGTACTTAGGATAGATTCTCAGGTGCCGAAAAAATAATTAACCACTAACACCAACCCTCAAATAAAATCCCAGCATCATTTGGGAAACCAAACACTTGAGGTCAGATTCTATGTATTTAGCATTAGTTAATGAATAATTATTAATTAATCAGTGTAGAAACAAATAACAGCCTCCAGTTTTTCCAGAGACTATTCACTACCAAATTGTTCCCTCATTACTAGTAACAACCAATTTAGAAGCTGTATTATTGCATCAATTTTATTAATGCCACATTCCAAAGGCTACCATAGCAATAAAACTGCATACGCTGTTTAAAGGAGGTTTGCTGGACGTATTAATAATGCATTTTATGGTGGAGGTTAATATTCTGTGTCTCAAACTGAAGTGCTTTATAATCAGGACTGGCAAAAAAGAAAGATTAATCAGTAATGATAACCCATCACTCTTATGTGTTCTAAGAATAGAGTCCTGCACCCCTCTACATCTTGCAATGATGTATTTGTGCACACCACAGTTGCCAAAATCTTATTATTAAACAATATTATTAATTATAATTTGCAAGGTTGCTCAATAAGAAGCTTAGTTATATATTTCTACATGATTTATGGATTCCTTTGAAAAGGAAGCAGGTACCAGAATCTTTTTGTTTGTTCTAATTCTGACTCTGGGTAAAAGGTGGGCTGTAAGCAGTTTTCACAAGTGGCTATTTCAGCTAATTTGGGATTCTACAAGGTAGACTCTCCTATCTTCTACTATTTAGTAGAGGAAGCTTGGAGGAAAGGAAAAGAGAGTGGAAGAATTGCTAAGAAATTTTCTTTTTAAAAAAATGATAAGAAAAATACTTTTAATTCTAGAAGTCATATCCTTTGTCTTTTTATTAGATCAAATAATAATAATAATAACAACTAGAATTGATTAAATTCTTTAAGCTAGAAAAGTACTTTAGAGATTTCACTTGATCCTCCCAACTTCTCTGGGAGATCAGAGCTATTATTCTCCTCATTTTTACACAAGGAGAAATTGAGACAGAGGTCCAATGATTTTTTCCAGAATCATGTCGCTATTACATATCTGATGCCTGATTTGAACTCTGGTTTTCCTGATTCTATATCCAACACTCTATTATGTCACTCAGTTGCTAAAGAGGAAAAAAAAAATAAGAAACTGAAAAATACTCTATCTACGGATTCCTTTAATAAAAAAGATCCCATTGATATAGTCATTCAGTCTATATTAAGCACTTACTATACAGTAAACACTAAACCAAATTCTGGGAATACAAAGAAAGGCAAAAGGCATTCCCTATCCTCAAGAAGCTCCAACAGTCTAATGAGGGAAACAAGAAGTCAACAAATATGTACAAAAATGTCATATGCAAGATAAGTAGGAAACAATTAAGAGAAGATAATTATTATAATAGAGAAGGTAATGGATATGTACTAGATTTAATATAATAATTAGAGAGCATAATAGAATTTGAGGGAGAGTTTGATAGTTTATTTTGGGGAAGAAACGAATTAAGAGGGATTGGGAAAGGCTTTCTGTAGAAGTTGGGAGTTTAATTGGGACTAGGGGAAGTTTAAGAACAGGAGAATAAAGTGATGAAGAGACAGAGCACTCTAGGCTTAGAGGACAGTAAGAGAAAATACCTGGAGCTAAGAGATGGAGTTCCATGTTCATGGAAGAATTTGGAGGCTAGTGCCAAGGGATGGAGAAGTATGTGGTAGAGAATAAGGTATAGAAGACTGTGAAGTTGTGGTAGGGGCAGGAGAGGGTAGGTTATAAAGGACTTTAAATGCATTTAAAATGTAATTCAATCTAAAAAATGGATTTTAGTCATCTTTCTAGTATTATACCATCAGCTTCTGGGGGAGTTTCCTTTTTGTCTTTGTATCTCTAGCACCTAGCATAATTTCAGCTACATAGTAGATTCCTAAGAAATGCTTGTTAATTGACTGATTGTCAAAGTATACATATGACTAAAATGGACTAAAGAGACTGGGTTAGGGTGGAATGGTGAAGGAAGTTGGAAAGAACACATTCTACATAACTGTTTTACTCAGAATCCCTGAGCACAACCCAATGAAATATTAATTTATTACATTGTATTTTTAAAAAAATCTCTGTATTATATCTCTATCTCTCAAAAAAGTTTATATAGGGCTTTGTATATAATGAGGGTCCAGTTAATATTAAGAGATTAAAAGAAAAAAGAGAAAGGCAAAAAGCATTTTCTATACTCGAGAAGCTCAAAATCTAATGAGGGAGACAAGAAGTAAACAAATATGTACAAAAATTTCTATATAAAGAACAAATAGGCAATGGTTAGGTAGTCTATTTTCCACTCACAGGGAGGTATGAGGAAAGAGAGCTTAGCTACTAGAAAATCATGCAAGAAAGAGACCTAAGTTGGGAACATGAATCCCAAATTGAAGT
Source organism: Myrmecobius fasciatus (assembly GCA_023553655.1). NCBI lineage: Eukaryota > Metazoa > Chordata > Mammalia > Dasyuromorphia > Myrmecobiidae > Myrmecobius > Myrmecobius fasciatus. The sequence continues at coordinate 405,857 of JAJPUD010001312.1, read as the reverse complement.
CAAATTCCAAAGGGAATTTTTTTTTTATTTTGTTAAAGGCTCTTCAAGAAAATTTCTCTTAAAAAGAATCTCTTTGCTTAAGGGTTGAAAATGGTGAACATCTATTGAAGGCTTATTTTGAGTAGCAGGAAACCAAAATTTATATCCATTTCCTTCCTTTTTCCCTATTTTTTGTATCTTTAGCCCAAATACACATCTTTCTCAACCTCTCCAAATCTTTCTTAGTCCATCCCTTTTTCATATACTTTTGCAATTAATTGATTATCTATCCCCTGTATTGTAATTACATGTGATACTTGATAGCATTGATGAATCTGGGGACACCTTGGCTCAAAATGGAAGTCATATGCAGAACTATGTCAAAAAATGGAACCTTAGGGCACAGTCTGAAAGTAGCTCCCACTAGTGTAAACATCTTGCATCCTCACACAGAGACCAAGGACTTTCTTCTTATGCTATACCAACAATTCAGTAACCAACCTCTACTTCCAATGTCTTTGGACATTGTCCAGTCATCAGCTGACTGAACAGTCATTATGCCAGCTAATCAAAGTTACAACAGCTGTGGAATATGATGACCGTTTATTGATTAGCCAGCCAGTCACAGCAAGAAAGATTGGTATTGTCCCCTTATATTTTTCTGTGTTCATTATAATACACAATACAATTCTTTCTTTAGGGTCCTAGTTAGCCATTTAGTACAAACAAGCATCAGGGACAGTTAGCATTCCAACCAGTGAGGGTTAATGGCCAACCAGAGGAGCAAGCAGGCTATCTGGTAGGTTCTTGTTTTATCCAAATTTCTTTGCTTGTTTATTTGCTAAACTCTAAGCTTAGCAAGGTTCTGCTGCTGACCCGGTAATAGCCTTCAAATTTCAGAATCCTGAGGAAAAATTGTAGTTATCCTTACTCAAGTTATACTTCTGTTGGTCAAATTATAAATAAATTGAAACAAAATTTAGATGACTTTTCACTGAAGGTTGTGGTAACTCAGGTAACCTGTTTCTAAGATAACTAACAACTACACTAGTCATGTTTCAGAAAGTTTATATTGGTATTTATCATCCTTTATACTGCTGGGAATGGGGTGGTCTCTCATTCTGGTTTGAGGATTTCTAGATTGCAGGGTTATTTGGCTTATGTAGTCTTTTATTATGAGGAAACTATTGGTAAAGCATAGAATTTAATTACTCCAAAGAATTCAGCAAAATTTGAAATTGAAACACCATTATTCTGGGATATTTTCCTTTGATACTTGTCTTGGTGAAGGGAGGGAAGAGAAAAAAATAAACAAAGAAAAAGAACCTTTAGAGATGTAATACTCTGAATTGTATATTAGTGACTAACATTTTATTCTGATTAGAAATTTATCATCAACAAACAGAAATCTTTCAATAGAAAAAGAACAAGGGGATTGCATAACAAACTGAAATTTTGTGACATACTTTTTCAAAAGAATGTATATGCACATATAAATGATAAAATTAAAAGTTTATAACAAAATCGTTCAGTTTGTATCTCTGTTTTACAATTCCTTTTTTTCTTCTTTGAATTTTAAGTAATGTCTGATTTTTAAAAAAATCTATCACTAATTACTTATTTAGATTTGAATGCAGAAGACTTTGAAGAATCACCTGTGACCTCCAGTTAGTATAGTATAGTGAAGATTATAGGTTTGAACTGCTATAAGTCCCAAATCCTTTCCCCAATTCTTGTCTAGCTTTTTGTTTCCATCCAAAGGGAAGAACCAGCATGAAATTCCTACAAAGGAATGGTGGAGCAATAATAAGTGGCCTCCTTCTTGTCAAAAGAGCATTGGAAATCACCAGACATAGGTCATTCCACGTGTTAAAAATGGCAGTAACTCCTTACAGTGAGAGAAATGAAATGGCTCTAAAGACAGGTCAGAGGATAAAATGGAGCGAGCAGATGAAAGAGGATTTGTGGGTGAAACATTGAGCCAATGTTTCCATTTTCTCGTCACTCCTGTCAGAAGGCAATTGCTCCTTTGTTCATGTAAATGACAGGCTTTTAACAGGCCGGCCTCAGCCATTAATTTTAAACAAAAGCTGTTCTCAGTTCCTCTCATGTGGGTCTCAGTGTGTCAGTGAAATCACACCAAGTTGAAACTCTTTCCGTTGGATTACTGGTATTGCCTCTCCCATTCCCAGTGGTCTGGGGAGATTATTTTTAGAACAAAAGAGGTATGGGTTTTTAGTCCTTTGTATTGTTTCTTTCCTCATTCATTCAAAAGTCCTCTTCTACTGTTCTACAAAGAAAGTTAGACCTAAAAGGTATCACAAAATCATAGATGTGGAGAATTCATTTGCTTTAGCCCCTCATTTTACAGTTGGGATATTAGGGTAAAGAAAAGTAAATTCACTCCTTCAGGGTCACATAAGTTGTAATCGGCAGAATTAGAACTCAGACTCTAATCTTCTTGCTCCAAAGTCAACCTCCAACATTGAGTAAACATTAGCCTAACTTCCTTAATCTTAAAAAAGAGAAAATGAAGCAGAAAAAAATTAAAATGATTTGCTCGTGAAAAATATAGGAAGAGAATCCACATTTCCTAAGTCCTTATCTAGTATTTGTTCCATTATCTCATGATTCCCAAGATCCCTTTGTTGAACGTGTCTATCTACCTGAGCCAATTTTATATTTTTCATCCAGAGGTTCCCATTTTATTATACCCCTCCCCATCTTTGTATCTCATTTCCTTAATTTCAAGGGAACCTGATTCAAAAGTGACTCATTGAGCAGTAAAATAGGCCACTGAAGGAACTAGTGCAGTCTAGCTTTATCACTACTTTATCAAGTTAGTATAGATCTTGGATGCTACAAATGTTGAGTGAAGAAGAGAAATTAATATATGCATTGTTCCCCGCCTCCCCCACAATATGCACATATTCCATATCAAAGCATTAATATAGGTGCTGCAAAAATCAATAGATGATAATGGAGACAGGTCTCCCAGTCCCAGAAATAGAAATGAATCTCAGAAGTATGTCAGTAATAACCCAAATACAAGAAGCCATTTTAAAATATGTCAAATAAACATGACATGAAGACATATCACAAAGGCACATTCTGAACAAAGATACTCATTTTCATACTCTTGAAGAAGTCTAATAAATGATTATATGGAATTCATTAATATTTATAATATAAAGGTGAGGATCTACCAGTTACCTCAGAGAGAAATTACATGTTTTATGCCTAATACAAATCACTCTTCAGGATTTTTTTCTCAAGGGACTATAGAACTAATTATAAAGTAGTATCCAAGATGGCCAAGATGTTTTTATCTATTTAAAATCTTTTTATTGGTAGTTATCACACTGTTTGCAAGTATCTTTGTGTGGGGAATCTATGCTTTTCTATACACTTAATGTGAAAAGTTCACAGAGTTGAAGCTAAGTATAGAGCATGACTTGGGGGTTGGGTCACAGGGTGTAGCTGGACTCTCACCTGTTTTGGATTGAAAAAAGAAGGATAAAAGCAAAAAACCAGAGTAAATGGATTTTCCACTTTTGGAGCCAGCTAAACTGAGTGATTAGCTGGAAAAGGCACTCTACTCCCCTTTCCATTCACTGAGGTTCCAGCTTTGTTATCTTTAACATCTCACTGTCTCTTTCCATTTATCCAAGCACTTGCCAAATTTTCGAATTTCTACCACCTCATCTCTTATACCTGATCCCTTCCTTCTGCTCATAGGATCACTATTGCCATTCAGATCTTCATCACATGTCTCCTGTACTATTGGAATAAACTAATTAAATTCCCTCAAGTGTCCCCCCCTTTTATTCAACCATGCATCCATCTATCCATTACTTAGTGCAAAAATGATTTTCCTAAAACACAGGTCATACCTTGCTTTACAAATTCTACTGGCTCCCTATTGCCTCTAGAATCAACTATAAACTTCTCTGTGTGACTTTTAAAACCTGAAAATACCTGTTCATAATCTACCTTTCAGCCTTACTATACACCACAGCCCTTCACATACTCTACAATTCAGCCAACTTGGAATTTATACCATTTCTTACTCATGATACTCCAACAATTGCGTTTATGCCTCTATAATCACTATGTACCACTTCCTTAGCCTTTAAGTCCCAGAATCCTTTATTATTCTTTTATTTTTTTTTCTTGAAATTCAACACAAGCACCAACTTCTATATTAAGTTTTCCCTGTTGGCCCCAGCTGCTAATATCAACCTCCAATAACTTTAAATTTAGTTTCTTTGCATTTTGTAGGGCAGCTAGGTAGTCAAAGCACCTGATCTGGAATTAGGAAGAGCTGTGTTCAAATCCGTCTTTGGATATTTACTAGCTGTGTGACTTACTTAACCCTATTCTCCTCATTTCCTCCTCTATAAAATTGGCTGGAAAAGAAAACAGCAAAACTTTCCAGAATCTTTGCAAGAAAACCCAAAATGGAGTCACAAAGAGACATGAATAAACAAACAACAAAAATATATTCTGGATATGTTTGCATATAGTTTTGCATAAATGCATGCATTGTCTCTCCCAGGTAAATATCAACTACTTGAATGGGGGACTGATTCATTTTTGTCTTTCTAGCATCTGACACAATGTCTGGCAAGTTTTAAATAAATACTTGTAAATCAATTAACTGACTGATTGATTGATAGAATGGGCCAGAGACAGAAGGCAATATCAAGGTGAAATCAAGATAAGAATCTCCGGCTGAAAATGAGAGTGGAAATAAGAATGGAAAGAAAAAAAAAAAAGCTAGGTTTTCAGCCTGAAATTGTTGGAGTGGAGATCTATAGGATGGACAACTACACAAGTTACATGATGCTAATTTGTAAGTCACCTATTGCAGTGGCATTTATTGTCTAGCTCTGTTCTCTAAACTCTTCAATTCAATCAGTCGGGCAATGTATGGTGCCTTAACTGATCTTTTTAATCTTTGTGGAATCTACAGAATTGGGGCTTTTTTTCCAACACTTTGCTTAGATGGAGTGTTTTCTGTGTCACTCCTGCTTCCATGGAACTCAAAGTGTAATGGACATGTTGCTGAGTTCAACAGTGACTTCCTAGGGCAAAGCAGATTGGAGCCCTCAAACATACTGTGATTAATTTGACATTAAAGGTTCTTTAATATCTTTGAAAAAAATCTATCCATTTGTTAAAAACTAATAACAGGATCAATACAATCAACAAATCAATAAGAATTTATTAAAATACTCATGTTCTAAGCATTGTGATAAATTCTGGGGATACAGAAAAAAAAGCAAAAATGGTCTCTGTTCTCAAGAAATAGGGCTTATAATAAAGTAAATATCAGGTTATTTCCAACTTGAGCTGAGAAAGATGTAACAAAATGAATTAATTTAAAATACTTAAAAATTACTCAGGCTTTGAAGACTTTCAAAGGGAATGAATATTAGGTTTCTCTTGTAACGGAGTTTATTTAACTTATTTATGATCTTTTTCATATAGTAATCAAATAACTTTTAGCTCATTTGAGGATATATATGTGTGTGTATATATATATATATATATATTTTTTTTTTTTTTGCTGAGGCAATTGGGGTTAAGTGACTTGCCCAGGGTCACACAGCTAGGAAGTGTCTGAGACCAGATTTGAACTCAGGTCTTCCTGACTTCAGGGCTGGTGCTCTATCCACTGCACCGCCTAGCTGCCCCGAGGATATATGTTTTTAATATGCAATGGAAAAGTTAATGGTGTATGTAACCAAATCCAATAAGGAATTCTAGACAACAGGAATAAAAAATTTTATCAGAAAACATATATAGGAAAAGATAATGGACTGGTTATGATCCAAGAATGAAAGATGACAATAACAGCTGGACAAGAGTAGGGTTCACTGGTACCCTAATGATGAAACTCTGATTTTCATTAGCATCTCTACTTGCTTTGAATTCCATAGAACAACAGATCTCTTCCAGGATAACCTGATCACCTAAAAGTTCATTGTCTTGGGGATATTCAAGACTTAGGTGAACTCTCTTCTCTGATTGGATGGCTGGAGGGTGAGACACTAGACTTCTCAAAACCATTGTTTATCGAGAGCTCTGAACTTTCAGAACTTTGCAGGTAACTATCCATAAGCAATTCTGCTTGGTTTCCACTCCACAGGATAGCATGTCCTCTTGCCAGGTACTCCCTGGTGGGGTATTCCCCACACCCACCTCTCCACATATACCATTTTCATATTCCTTTTGTATGTTATCTTTCATCATCTAGATTGTAAACTCATTAAGGTCAGGTTCTATTCTGTTGTTGTTGTTATTTGTATCCCCAGCTTTTAGCACAATACCTGGAACTTAGTAAGCACTCAATAAATATTAATTGAATTGAATCAAATTAGGAGGTAATGATGGATTGCAATCTTCATTGTTGTAAGAAACTGCCAAAATGCTCTCATATCCATTTTGCAACAGTGAATAGAATGCTGTGTCTAGAGTCAAGAAGACTGGAATTAAAATCCACACTTAGGCACTTAATAATAATTCTGGGCAAGTCATTTAACTCTTTTGCTTCTGTTTCTTCAACTGTAAAATGGGATAACCCCAACATACAGAGTTATAGTGAGTATCAAATGAGATAACATTTTCAAAACACTTAGTCCATTATGTATGATGTGTCTGATACATCATACATATGATGTCTATTATTATTATTATATGTACATATACATATATATGAAAGGACATGTCTTACCTACATAAACACCCACTTTTTTCTTAATCCTTTGCAATATGGCTTCTACTTCTTCCTCTTTGCTGAATTGTTTTTATACAGTTTTAAGCTGCAGGTTCTTTTGACTGTAGAATAAGTAGTATAACATTTGTCCCATTGAATTCTTACAAGAAGAATACATTTCAAACCTTAAGGCATTATGTAGATGTGATTTTTAAAAAATCAAATAGACATTATTTAGGAGAATGGAGCATAGTTATTGAATATCTCATAAAAATAGCCAGACACCAAAATAGTAATACAAATCTTTTGACGCCAGAAAAGAATGAAGGCACTCTTAAGAACAGAAAATTTTCTCATGTTTAAGCAACAAATTTGAAGGGAGTTAAAGTGGCAAGAGAATGAAATTTTTTTCCAGGACTCTAATGTTATTGTTTGTTCATTTAAAAAATAAACATTGTTTGAGTCTCCAGTAAACTACTCTAGCCATGTGATTAAATTTGGTATTTATTGCCCCTTAGGGTGAAATGTTACTAAATAGGCTGTGTGATGTGATTTCATCTTAATTCAACTGGAAGGACTAATTTGTACTGTTTAAAGGCAAATTTCTTCTTTTAATTGTGGAACATACAGCAAAGAAAATGAAGTGGTGGTATTGGAATACAGATCATGAGACACTCAGAATAATGGGAAGCAGTAACATAACTAGATAATAGAAAGACTACTAATAACAATCGACATTTATAAATATTATCTCTTTAGATTCTAAAGTAGATACTATTATTATGTCCATTTTACAAAAAAGAAAACTGAAGCATGACTTTAAATGACTTTCCCAGGGTCATATATCTTGTAACTATCTGAGGTTTGATTTGAACTCAGGTCTTCATGACTCCAGCACTCTGTTACTATGCCAGCTAGGGACTCCCATCTCTGGAATTTTTTGCATTGACCTAGAGGGTTCTTTGTCTAAGCTATGGTAGAAAAAACATTTGACTATCAGGAAATTAGAAAATAATACAAGCGAACATTTATATAGCACTTACTATGTGGTCAGGCACTGGTGCAAAGGGATTTCCAATTATCACCTCATTTCATCCTCATAGAAACCCTGAAAGATAGTGATTTTACTATTTGCATTTTATAAATGGAGGTACTAAGGCATACTGGGTTAAGTGACTTGCCTGGATCACACAGTTAATAAGTATCTCAAGCTAGATTTGAACTCAGGTTTCCCTAATGCCAGATTTAATATTTTATTACTATGCCACATAGAGATCCCACACACTGGAAATCTGCATTGTAGTTGGATGATCCTTTGTCCAAATTGTGGTATAAAAGATACTTGCTTATAAGGGAGTTACAAAATAATTCAGACTCTATAAACATAAGACAATGCTGGGTAAATATAGGATAATGTCAAGTAAACAAAGAGTTGACAGAAGCTACCCTGTTTCTGAAGAAGTGACCTATTCCCCTGATAACTAGCCCTAACAAATAACTATGTAGAATCTGCTTATGAGGAAACCCATTCACCATTTCCCAAGGAGTCCCACTATATATTTGGAAAAATCTAATTATTTGTAATTTTTTTTTCTTTTATGAAACCCCAAACTGCCTCCATCTATCCCAACTTTGATCCATTGCTCCTCACTCTATGAAATCAGGCAGAATAAATCTAAAGATATATATGTATATATATATATATATATATATATATATAATAGGGCAATCTTTAAATACTTAAAGAAAGTTATTATCACCTATATGAACTGATGTTAAATGAAGTGAGAAGAACCAAGAGAGCATTATACATAGCAACAACAAGATTACATGATGATTAAATATGATGGAATTAGGTCTTTTCAATAATGGGGTAATTCAAGACACTTCCAATAGACTTGGGATGAAAAGTGGCATCCACATCCAGAGAAAACTACAGAGGCTGAATGTGGATCAAAGCATAGTATTTTTATCTTTTGTTGTCTTTTTGCTTGTTTTTCTTTTTCCTTCTCTTGTTTTTTCCCCTTTCGATCTTAGTTTTCTTGCACAACATGCCAAATATAGAAATATGTTTGGAAGAATTACATGTTTACCCTATATAAGATTGTTTGCTATCTAGGGGAGAGAGAGAGGGAAGGAGAAAAATTTGCAACACAAAGTTTTTTAAAGGTGAATATAGAAAGCTATCTTTGCATGTATTTGTAAAAATAAAATACTATTGAAAAAGAAAGAAAATACTATAAAAATGAATGAAAAAAAGAGAGAGAAATGGGAGAGAAAGAGACAGAGAGACAAAAAAGAAGGAAAGTTATTAAGTCTCTAAATCTCCTTAGGGCATTGCTTCTCCATGTTAAAATTTTCAGTTTCTTCATTGGATCTTTGTATGACATGACATTTTGAAGAAGGAAAAGGGATTAAAAATCAGAAAACTCAGGGAACCCTTTGTGGAGGAATGCCCAGTTTACACATCTAGTAATTTCATTTGATTGGAGCATGAAGTTCATAAAGGAGAATTCTGTGGTTATGTTGTTTTTAGTTTTATCTGACTCTTCATGAGCCTATTTGAGGTTTTCTTACTAAAGATCCTAGAGTGATTTGCCATTTCCTTCTCCAGCTCATTATATATATATATATGTATGTATGTCTATATATATATACATATATATATAGACATATGTATATGTCTATATATATAAGGAAACTAAGGCAAACAGGGTTGAGTGACCTTCCAGGGTCACACAACTTGTAAGAGTCTGAGCAGAGAAAAAATGAATTCATTCTCACTTAGCCACCTAGCTGCCCTATAAGAAAAAAGAATAGTCTGAAGTAAAGCTGGCAAGGTAGATAAGAGCCGATATTGTATAGGATACTACATAAATATCAGAATGAACACTTTTCTTTTTTTTTTCTTCATGGCAATAGGGAGTCATTAAAGGGATTTGAGCAAAGAAGTGTCATAATCAAACCCATGGATAAGAATGATCACTTACATTGGTATCTCTGTGGAGAATGGATTATAAGGGAATAGAAATTTGAATCAGAGTGAGATATGAAGGCTTGAAATAAGGCAGTGGTTATACAGGGAAAGAGAAGGGGATGTCATTGGAAATAGAATTGACAGCAGGTCATAATTAGTTCTGTACTGGAATGGGGTGGGGATGAGGGAGAAGGAGGACTCTAAGAATTCTTCAAGACTATTAACCTCAGTGGATTGCAGCCTGGTCATACCTTCAACAGAAATCAGACATTTTGGATGACAATAAAATTGATATTTATCACTTCTGTGTTTAATGTTTGTATCTTATATACAAACATTGCCTTATTTAACTATCACGAGAAAAGTCTGGGCATTTTAACTCCATTTCACATATAAGGAAGCTGAGATACAAAATGATAAAATCACATGCCTATGGTCACAGCAGTCTGGAATCAAACACTTTTTTCAGATAGTAAATTCAGTTTCTAGTACACCCTAACTGCCTCTCCCCTTCCCTTCTTTCTACCTGACTGTTTGTTTGTTCACTTGGTAAACTCAGACTGATTCCAGCTGAGTTATTTTTATCTCAGCTGAAGGTTGACTAATATCCTAAGTAAACAAAGAGAATTAAATGAAAAAAAATATGAAAAGGACAATTGAAATGAGAAAAAGAAAAGATTCGAATGGAGGAAGCTTCAATAAAGCATCAGGGAAGCTCTGATTCTCTTGTTTTTCTCTCTGAATGGTTCTCTGTCTCTTTTCCCTCAGCTGGTTCATTTTGCAGGAAACTTAGCTTCCTCCTCTTTTGCCTCCTTTTTTTTTATCTCCATCCCTTCTTCTTCCTCTTCCCTGGCATCCTATATTTTTCTCTTTCTCCTCATAATTACATATGTGCATATGCTCATTTCTATCTACAGATGGCAGCAGCTTTCTAAAGCAATTGACAATGTCAATTAAAGGGTTCACATCTGGAAGAAATTGTTAAGACCCCTGGGCACTGCTGTAAGGTGGACAGTGGACAGAAGCTGTAGAAAGATGGATTTGATAGGCTCTCCTAAATGATGTGTGTGTTGTGCTTAAGAGAGGATCTAAATCATCTTCACCATCACCATCATCATCATCAGTCAGACAGTTGGGAAAGTGCTGGGTGACAAAAGCAAAGGTTTTGACTATTTTTTGTAACTTTGGACTCAGATTCATTAGAAACAAGTTGTACTCCTTGTCTGTGTGTGATTGTCTTCTAACATATGTCAGACTCTTATCATTTCACAGCAGCTTCCAACCACAAGAAAATTCCACAGCCCACTCTGGTCTATAATCAGCTAAGCACACATATCCAAATAGATGCTCTCCCACTAAACCTTAAATAAAGATAATTTATGCTGAGTAAACAACAGTGAGTGCATTTGCCCAAATGCAGATGGCACTGCCTGATAGCAGTGTATTATAGGGGTCATTAAGCGTGAAGGTTCAATAACATCACATCAAAATATGGTCTTTTACAAGACAAATAGCTGATACTAGTGCTATTGAATCTGTCTTTCTGCATTCAATTTGGCTACTTTTCCAAATAGCTCTGCAGACTGTAAGTCCTAATTGAGCAACCAGAAAAGCTCAATCCACCCTATAGAGACACCTCCACATCTGTTCAGAAATGATTTAATTTAAACAACAACAACAATAAAAAAGAAACTAGAGGCTTGAAAGAATTAGAAAGTAAACTGAGAACAGAAGCTTTGCATGGGGTCTTGAGATACTATTATCAGACAAAAACAGTTTTCTAAAAGACTTCACCCCTGAACCTTTCCTTTTTGCCTCTGACTCCTGAGATAAGAAACAGTGATAAGATGAATTAGCTTAGGATGGCATGAGACCTGCTTCTTCATTTGCCTGTCCACAATGCTAATGTTTTTGGAGGACTTTCTGACTCTATCAGTGTTATCCCAAAACATCAGAGCTGGAGGGGAATTTAGAATTGAATGAGATAATATTTAGAAAACTCTGAGTTTAGTGCCTCAAATATAGTAGGTGTTTGATGAATGTTTTTTTCCTTCTCCCTCCCTCCTTTTGAGAGGTCATCTAGTCTAACTCCTACCTTGTTTTGCAGATGCAAATATCTAGAGCCAGACAGGTAGGCTAGTCTACTCAGGCCTCCTAACTTTTAGTCCAGAGTATTTTCCTTTGAATTTACACTGTCTTATGAGCTTCTTCTATCTTGTGCTGGCTATGTGCAGTGACCCACTGGTTATACCAGACTTTTTCATTATAGTGAAACCCCAATATAATTTCTTCCCCATCAAATGTTTATAGGATCATACACCTAGAATTAGGTCATTTAGTTCATTCCCTACATTTTACAGAGGAAAAAAATGTGGAAAATCTTGTAAGCAGGTTCCCTAGCTTCCTTCAAATCCCAGCTAAAATGTCACCAACTATATGAAGCTTTTGCAGGCCTTCTTTTTTTTTAATGAAAGCTTTTTTATTTTCAAAACATATGCGTGGATAGTTTTTCAACACTGATCCTTGAAAAATCTTGTGTTCCATATTTTCCCCTCCTTTTCCCTACCCCCTCCCCTAGATGGTAAGTAATCCAAAATGTTATACATGTTAAAATATATGTTAAATCCAATATTTGTAAATATATTTATACAATTATGTTGCTGCACAAGAAAAATTGGATCAAAGGGGGAAAAATGAGAAAGAAAACAAATGCAAGTGAACAACAAGAAAAAGAATTGAAAATGCTGTGTTGTGATCCACATCAGTTCCCACAATCTTCTCTCTGGGTGTAAATGGCTCTCATTATCACTAGATCATTGTAACTGGCCTCAGTCATCTCATTGTTGGAAAGGGTCACATTAATCAGAATTGATAGTCATGGCCATGTACAATGATTTCCTGGTTCTGCTCATTTCACTCAGTATCACTTCCTGTAAGTCTCTCCAGGCCTCTCTGAAATCATCCTGCTGATCCTTTCTAACAGAAGAATAATATTCCATGACATTCATATACCATAATTTATTCAGCCATTCTCCAATTGATGGGCATCCATTCAGTTTTCAGGTTCTAGCCATTACAAAAAGGGCTGCCACAAACATTTTTGCACATGTGGGTCCTTTTCCCTTTTTTAAAGATCTCTTTGGGATATAGGCCCAGGAAAAACACTACTGGATCAAAGGATACGTACAGTTTGATGAGCATAGTTCCAAATTGCTCTCCAGAATGGCTGGATCCATTTCCCAGTCCTTCTTCATTCTAGTGTCTCCCTTCTATTGAATAGTATCAATTTATCCTGTATATAGGTTTGTTTGTTCATAGATGTTTGCATGTTGCTTCCACCACTAAATTGTGAGAGAGCTCCTCTAGAGTCTTCCTTTACCTTTCTTTTATCCCCAGCACTGAATAAAATACCTAAAGCATTGTTGGTTGCTTGTTGTCCTTCACTTTCAAAGAGGACCAGTGGATATCATGATGTTAGAGTCAAGGTATAATGTGTCCAACTGTGGCTGATCAGAGCAATACAAGTTTGGAAGGCTATATCATGTCAGGCACAAATGTTCTATATGTCCATTTAGTGGGAACATGATGAATGTTCATTTGCTGATTAAGTGGTAGAACTGGTATTTGAACTCAGGCTGTAGAATTCTAAACGTTTGTGTCTTTTCAGCTTTACATCTCTTTTCAAACTTCAAAGCATTTTCTAATATGCCTCTTTGTCTCAACTACTTCATCAGTTCTGTGAGGAGGTTATAGACATTCAATTTATAAAATGGATTTTACAAATCAAGTTGATATTATAGTTATTAGTTATACCTCACAGTCAACTTTCAGGTTACTAACTTCAACAAATATTTACTGAGTCTCTGAGTACACTTAACACTAAGTTAGATAAATAATAACTCATTTCTATAACATTTTAGGAGCACTTTCCTGTCATAAATTCAAAGAGGTAATAATATCTTCATTTTACAACTGTAGAAACTAAATCTTAAAATCTAACTTACTTGTCTATGATCAAAACAATAACCCAAATTTCTTGATTACAGATACAGCTAATGTCCTTTCTTCTTCCTTCTGAAATCCTTTCATGAAGACAAAGTTCTATTAGAAATATTCTACTTTCTCTTCTCTGTTGCTATTTTTTTTTTACTTTTCTTTGCAATGCTAATAATTGAGAAGTGCTTATCTCAAGATAAGTGCTCAATAAATTCTTGTTGATTGATTGATTGGTCTTTGGCTGGTGCGTTTTTGCTTGCTATAGTAGTTTACATCTGGTTTATTTGTTCTTTAACTTATTTAAAATGAAAGAGAAAGAAAAAATATATATTCAGGAGAGACAATAGGATAGAAAATGTATTTTGGAGTGGGAAACATTTGGGTTCAAATCTTGCCTTTGACACATAGGTGTGTCTAAGACCTATTAGCTTTGAAGCAACTCACTTAAACTATTAGGGAAATCTCTGAGATTATAAATCATAGATACTCATTTATGTTAATGGAAGGCATTTCTATTCTGAGTCAGTCCACATACAAAGACAAAACCCCACCATGTGTCAGTATATGTACATACATGCATCTGTGTGCCCTATAAGAAACTCATTTTCATCAAAGATTCTGAAACTAAGCTTTGAGGTTTAGGTTTTCAAGTATGTTTCTTGGTAATCAGATTTTCTATCCCAGGAAATGGGTGTAATCTCTACTAATACTGCAAAAAAAACCAAAATTGTTTTTCAGAAACTGACCCTGAGTAAGTGGAAGTCAAAGCAAGCTCTGAATACAAATCTGAGAAGTTAGAAATCTCAATTGCTGTTGTTCCCCATGAAAGGTTTTGCAGCCACTAAACAGTTTATCTCCATGACAACCATAGGAAGTAGGTTTTTCAGTTAGATTTTTCCCCCTCTTCACATGTGAGGAAATTATAGTTAAAAGTGCTTTGCCCAATGCCACACAATAGGTGATTTGATGGACCAGCCTTAGAACCTAGCATCCCTAAAGGGGATTAGACTGGGGTTAGGCTGTTTCCACAAAAGCAAACTGAGTATATTTTTATGATGTTAAGTCCTCTAGGAGGTCTATAAAGGCAACTCATGCATTAAAAATATGCATATCTATACTTTTTGTAGTAGCAATAAATGGACACATCATTGGTATCAATTAATTGAAAAACGGCTGAATAAAGGGTGGCACATGAAAATAATGGAATATTATGGAACCTCAACCCACATGAGAAATTCAGACAAGCATGTAAAACTTCTATGTAGTGATAGAGAGGGAAAAAAAAAGTAGATTCAAGAGAATAATGTAATGACTCCAAAAATAAATATAAATAATACTAAAAGCCATGTGAACTCTCAGTAAGTACAATGAATAATTTCAGTTGCTAAACTGCCCCCATTCCATATGACTCCAGCCATATTCTTGCCATCTAACCTGCCACTGACCTCTTCAGGAACCTAACCTTGAGGGAATTCATCCACTCGACTTTGAAACTCCTGCCCCAGGGCATAACAATCTGAGGGTTGAATCACTTAGTACAAACTCGTTCAGTCAACAATATATTAAGTACCAGGAACTCACATAAGCCTTTATGTTTTAGCAACTTCAGTCTACCAGACCCTGCTATCCACCCTCTGCCATCTTATTACTGTCTAGATCCCTGCAGTAAGATGAGAACATGTCATTTTACTATCCTATGCCTCTATACTGATCAGCCCTGTGACTGCCCAGATGAAGACACACTCTTCCCTGGCAACTACTCCCCTCTATTTGGTATCTCTCCCTATTAAAATATAAGATCCTTATGGGCAGGAACTACATCACTTTTGAATTTATATCCCTAATTCTTAATAGATATTTTAAGTGTTTAATTATGTTGTAACAAATTAAGTGTTTAATTAATGTATTTAATAAATGTTTTTCATTCACTAATTGTTTGGGGAGTAAAAAGGTTATAATACACATCCATCTTCTTTAAAACAATATAGGAGACAATCAGTGCAGAACTCTCCCATTGATTTCCCTATATTAATTGATAAGTTGAATGGATATACTATAATTCAAATGGAAGAAATAAAACTTTTGGTAGTTCTAATTTTGTTACTAGTAGCTTCTACAAGTCAATATAGCACCAAGAAGAAGTAGAAACTTATTCAACATAACATCTACTCACATGGACATTTGAATTCCTTGCTTAGGTTGGTAATATTACCACAAATGTAAACCTGCTGCTTTTATCAATCAACAGAGAATTTATTAAATGATTACTATGTGTCAGTGAAGGTGCTAAATACTACAAATGATTCAAAAATAAAATCATTCCTGCCCTCAAGGAGCTTTTATCCTCTCAGGGGAAACAAAATATACATGTATAAGTATATAGATGAAGCATTTGTTAAGTGCCTACTACATTGCAAAGTCTTGTGCTAAGTGCTGGGGATGAACATAGAAAAATAAGACAGTTCTTACCCTTTGATCAAGTAGCTCACATTCTAATGAAGGAGACAAAACATAAGGAAAATTTCAGGAGCCAAGATGAGGGAGGTAAGAAGCAGTGAAGTAAGCTCTAAGATCTGGACTGAGTCTTGATGGGAAAATCTAGAAAAAGTCACAGTGAGTGTCTTGTCCAAGACAACTTAACCCAGGGATACAGAAGATGGAGGTCCATGGACACTGGGGATTCTGGGATCAGGATTGGGTCAGGAGCACATCTTATGGCTTAAGGAAAGGTTGAAGAGGAAGAGGAGGCCCTAGACCTAGAGAAAGGTACTCTGGAAATCTGTGTGAGGTACTGCAAAGGTGACAGGGATATTCGGGCAATTTTGTTGCCTGTACCTAGTTGCACATCAGAAAGCCAAGACACAATGGCAAGGGAACACTGATGTTCCTAGTTAAAGAAACCCAAAGTAGGGTACTGAGACAGGCAGAAGGTCAGACTAGCAGGGGCAGACCCCAGACACAGAGAGAGAGTTCTCATTTTCAGCATCTAACCCAGTCTACAAAAGTTCAAGCAATGCAGGAATATCAGACCAAATTGGAACCTACAATTCTGCTCCTCTCAGCAGAGCCCTCCAGCTGGCTGAGGGTGCTAAGAACAGCAGTAGAATACTCTCGTTCAGACCTAAAGCAAATTTGCAGAGCTCAGACAAGGGAGTAGCAATCAGACTTTTCTCTAGATCAGACTACTTTGGGAGCACTGAAAGTTTTCTGATTGCCAGCGGACCCTGTAATATCATAATATTCAGTACCCCAAGAAGCAACAGTACCAACTAAAACTTCCCTCCAGAAGTGCCACAGAGTCAAGACCTAACATCAAGTCTGAAGTCAGTCTTGACTAAAACAACTACAGGCAAAGGCTTAGAGAATAAGACAGGTTTGAGCAAAAATTCAACTAGAATTCCTGGAAAAAAAGAAGCAAGAATTTTTGTTTTCTAAGAGTTAGAAATGTTTTTGAAAATGAAATGAAAGTACATGAGAAAAAAAATGGAAAATAAGTAAGAGCTATATAAGAAAGGATTGGAAAAGGAATTAATATTTTGGCACAAGAGGTTCAAAATCTTGCATTAACAATAAACTCCCTGAAAATTAGAATGGAACAAGTAAAAGTCAATAATTCCATGAATCAATAAGAAATGTTAAAATAAAGACTTTTTTGTACAGGTGACAGAGAATGGGAACATGTGAGGGCATTCATAAATTAGGGAATGAATAATCAAGGTAAAGTAACATGATAGAATATTTATCAGCATGATGACCAAAAGTAATTCCAGAAGACTAATGATAGATAAAACATACTACTCACCTGTGATGGGAAAATTTTCTTTAGCTATACTTGATTTGTAATGGATTTTGGTTTTGTTCTGTTTTTTGGGGGGGTGCAAGATAAGAAGGTGTGTTTTGCTGATTAAACAAAAATATTTTAAATCATTATCCTGAAGTTTCAATTGTTGTCAGATAGAATTTTCTTGGGGTACAACAGCAAAGCTGTTATTAATGCCTCTTTTTCAATGTCATTTTTACTGATAAAACCATATCAGCTTGTGATTCTGAATTGTATGACAATACAAAAGACTCTAGTGGCAAGAACTTTTTTTTTCTGGATTTTTAGTAGCTATGGCTACAGCACTTTTCAGGAGTAGTTACCAGATTGCAGCTCCAAAATGGTTGCTTCCCAAGATGATAGTTAGGGGACACTGGGCCAGAAGTATTTCTATTCCCTAGGATTTGGGGTGTAGGGTCCTGGGCTCTTCCCATTAGGGATGATGGTAGTCAAACTGGTGGTCATACCTTGATTTGCCTGGCCTATGTTGCTTCCTCAGAGTGCTTCTAGGCTGGTTTGCTTACCCTGTGGGTGGCAATTAATCCAAAATTGAATATGGAAATAATATATACAAAATGAATGTAAGGTAATTTTTCTAGAGAGGGAACTAGCAGCTAAAGAAAATAAGAAAAGTTTGTTGAATAAGATAGGACTTGGGCTATCTTAAAGGAAAAAATAGATTTTTAAGAGTCCATGGAGATTCCATGATGTCTCCCATTCCAGACATAGTAGATATCTAGGGTGAATATGGAGGAAGGAGGTAGAGAATTATATATGTGGGAAAGTAATATATTTAGTTCACTAGAGTGAAGTATAATGAGGTTGAAAAGTTTTATTGGAGCCTGGTTGTGAAGAACTTTAAAGGTGCAACAGAAAAGTTTATACTTGATGCTAAAGATAATAAGCAGACAATGGAGTTCATTCAGTAGAGAAGTAACTTAGTCAGACTTGTGTTGAAAGAAAATCACTTTGTCATTTTAGGGAGGATTCATTGGAGATAGAGAAAAAATAGGAATGGATATAGAGATCTGGGATATCTCTAATGAATAGAGATAATAAATAAATCTATAGGAGCTAATGGAGTCATTAAGTGAGAAAAAATAAAAAGGGAAGACAGAACCTTGGGATAGGTATAGCCACAGTTATGAACATGATATAGTGAAACAACTAAAAAGACAGAGAAGGAGCATCAGACATTAGGACAGACATTAGAAAGATCAATCTCACAAAGACCCAAAGAAAAAAATCCAAGAGGAAGATGTCAACTGAGTCAAATACTGGAGTAAACTTAAGAGGATTGAGAGAAAGGCCAACAGATTTGCCAATTTCAAGAAAACTTTGTGCTTTTTTAAAAAGACATCCTGAGTAAATGGAATTATTAGCCAATATGTTAATTTTGTTGTTGTTTATTTTCATTTCTGTCCAGTTCTTCATGAAACTATTTGGAATTTTCTTGGCAAATATACTGGAGTGATTTGCCATTTCTTTCTCCAGTTCATTTTACAGATGAGGAAAATGAGGCAAACAAGATGAAGTAACTTTCTTAGCATTGCACAGCAAGTAAGTATCTAAGGATGGATTTGAACTCATGTCCTCTTGACTGCAAGTTCAGCACTCTATCTGCTGCATCACCTACCAGCCCCAGTAATTTATCAAAGGCTTATATTAGAATTTTCTTTGTGTTGGGAACTTTGTTAAATGTTAAACATGAGATTGGACTACCAAATGAATTCATTTCCTAAAGATATAAAAGAGTAAAATAAATAATTGTCATCTGAGATAATTTAGGACTGAATCTGATTTTGCCCTAACAATAACCTACATATTGCTTCTAGCCAGGGATGTTCTGGAGCCCTCTCACAGGTGAGAACTGATTGTTAAATTTTCAGTGCAAACATTTACATCTTGGAAACAAGCAAATGCTACAAACCATGGTTTGATTTATTTTTTAAACTGCCAAGACTTGAGAAAATAATGGGGAAATGTTAATGATGTAGATTAAGTTTAAAAGTTATGTCTAATCTTCTTTTTCCTGTAGAGTCAGTTATTAAACATTTACCAGCATTCACCTGCTTTAAACCCCAGAATTCAGTGATCTTTAAAATGTATACCATCACAAATGATCAATTCTCTGAGTTTAGATTTTTTAGAGACTTGGGTTATCATTATAATATATGAGCATCATTATATCTATCATTAATTCATGTAATGTTGCCTAATCTATACTCAATATATTTTTGCATATATATCTTTGCAAAAGTTAAATCTTTTTCAGTCAACCTGCTTCTCCCTATTGTTAGAGTTGTTATTCCAGGGCATATCTCAAAGATTTCAGCTCTAGTTCAATGTTGATCACAATGTACTTACTTGGTTCCCTTTTCCTCCCTCCCACCATCTGTAACTATAGTACCACGTTATGTGAAAATCGTCTGCATTCACTTTCATTTTCCTGGTGTCATCCTAGTTAGAGCAAAGAGCAGGTTTAGATCTTCATTCATTTGCAGCCCTCTGTGTTCCCGCAGTGCCATATAATGCTAAGCTCCTGGTCACTTGAATCTCTTTCTGTGCAAACTCTTTGGACAATATTAAAATAGATTAGCAATAGCCAGAGTCGCACATTGACCAGAGCAATGAAGGCCCACTTAATGTTTTCAGGTTCTTTTGCTCTTAAAGTGCTTTTCTCTTTGCTTTTTAAATCATGTCTTCATATACGCTGTTCCCTGCACCAACCCCTGTAGCTTTCAGATCAAATAATGCTTTATCATGTGAAACACTATTGAATTACAGAACTTCCAAGGCTGTTTAGCACCTTCTGCCATACTTCGGCTGTGCCTGAGGTTACTAAGGCAAAATTTTCTTTTTCTTTGTCACATTTTATGCTACTTTTCCATAACAGCCTCATTCTTTTTCTAAAACATAAAAATGAAGGAAGGCACACTTTGTCTTAAGTTCACATAGGCAAAAGGGGAAAGACAAAAACCTTAAAATAATATATAAAATCAATGTAAAACAGAATCACAGTGATTTGGCCAGATACAATTACAAATCAGGAAAAGTGAGACAAAATAAATCCTAAAATAAATTTTACATTTCATTATATGATAATAATAAAATAAAGTCAGCAAAACTCTAATTACTGGGAGGGGAAATCAGAACATCATACTTCAACGGGAAATCAGTGCTCATTTTCTTTCTACTTTGCCAGGGAATCATTTCTTCCTTATAGGCACAGGGAAATAAAAAGAGTTTGTAAAGGGAAGGGAATAAACATCTATATACATGCTAGGTGAAGTGTTAAGATTTTGCAGGTATTATCTGATTTGAATAATAACAGCATAGATGGTCTTTAGCTTTGCTGTGGGGAAATAAAACTATTAGTGAAAGTGTGGGGACAGAAGGAAGAGATGCCAGTTTAGCTTGCAAACTGAAGGAAAGAAGATGCCTTGGGACTTAGAGAATTGCTGGGGGGAGGGGGCAGAGGGAGAGATAAATGGATTAACAAGCTATTAGCACCATTAGTTCCCCAAATTTCCTTTTCAATATTCCTTAGACTCCATCTGAACTCACATTTCTTTCAAGATCTCTTGACTTTCTTGAAAAAGTTATGAGATCTCTGAATTGATGTGTATGAACTGTTTACTAACTTTTTCTTTATATAATTCCAAATTCTTTTCTAGAATGCTTAGATAAAGTTATAATTACAAAGTTTGTTTTAATTTGTACTTCTTATTATGAGTGATTTGGAACAATCTTTCATGTGGTTATAAATTGACATTTCTTCTTTCAAGATTGTTCATATCTGTTAATCACTTTTCTATTGGCCAATGACTTTTGGTCTTCTGTATTTGTATTAAAACTCACATATTGTTCAGTTATCAACCATGCATCAGAGATATTTGATGAAAAGATTTACTCCCTTCCCAGCACTATTTTTTTCTGAATTTATTTTTTCCCCAAGAAAAAAATCTTTTAAGTTCATGTAATGGAAATTTAGAATTTTATCTTTTATCATTATCTCTCTCATAGATGTTTTCCCCTTAACCATAGCTGCAAAAGGTGTCTCCTTTCATTTTCTTTCATTTTTAGAATGATATGATCTTTTGTAGTTACATCAAGTATCCATTTGGAACATTTTTAAGCCATTCCTCATTTGCTACTTAGCTATAAAATGGCAATTTAAATTTTGTTTTGTTTTATTTGCCAAACTATTTACAATTTTCCTAACTTTTTTTTATTAAATGGAAAATCTTCCCCAAAATCATTCATGTTTTGAGTTTATTGAAAACTTGTTTAAGTTGTTTTTAATTCTTGATTATATAATTTATTTAATTCTTGATTCTACTGGACTATTTTTTTTAAAAACAGTTTTGGGGATTATTGCTTTGTTATATAATTTGAAATTTGGATTGCTATGCTTTCCCTTCTTTTCTGCTTTTTTTTAGTTCCATCAAGTTTCTAGATCTTTTGTGCTGCAAACTAATTGTGCTTTGGTTTTATCAACTTCAATAAAGTAATGTTTTGGTGGTTTGAGGAATTAAATACATAGGACAATTTAGATAGTGTCATTATTTATATTGCATTGCAGTAGCCTACCACAATCAAGGAAAATGATGTCAGTTCTTTATTTTTATATTTTACAATTTTATTTAAATATCTTGAAAGCATCTTCATAGTTTGACCTATGCATCTTACAATTACCTTGAATTGGATTTCTATTTCCATTACTTCTAATATTTATTATCCTTATTATCTTATAGAAATAATGACCCTGCCATTTTTTGAAGCTACTACTTATTTTTACTATAGCATTTACTGATTCTCTAGGGTTTTCTAATGACTATTATGTCTATCATTAAATATAGCTAATTTTATCTAAGCTGTACTATCATTTATGCCTCCCAATTTCTCTCTCAATGCTATTGCTATCTAGAATTATATCAAATAAGAGCAGAGAAATGAAAATCATTTATACTTAAATTTATTGTGATTATGTGTATATATATATATTACTCCTTAAATATATATATGCATATATACATTATATATATATATATATCTGTTCCTTATCATTACATTTTTATTTCTCTTCTGTAGTTTTGCTTTTTATAGCTTTTGGCATAAATAATTATTTGTAATATCAAAGTATTTTCCTGAATAAATTTATGTCTTCTGAGTTGGCTTTTATTTTTAATATAATTGGTTTCATTGTTTTCCTAATGTTGTTTTTCTTTGCATCCATGGTATAAACCCACTTTTATCTATAGTGAATAATTTTAGAATACTTTTCTATAGTCTTTTTGCTAGAACTCTGCTTAAAATGTTTTGAGTTATTATTCGTTAGTGATACTGCTTTCTCTGTCTCGTTCCCCTAAGTTATTAGGACAATATTTTTCACTGAAAAAGAGCTTGGTAGATTGTTTTCTTTTTTAGCTATTGAGGAGAAATGTGTAGCCTAGGTATTAATTGAATTTTCAGCATTTGAAAAAATCTACTTTTAACTAAAGGTTTTCAAAAAGGTTTATAGCCAAAGGAGCTATAAAAATTTCATTAATATTCTATTGTTGAGATTTCTATTTATTATTATTCTTTTTCAATGCACTATTTTAAGTTGTAAATTTGGGTAGACAGCCATACATTTCCTTGAAATTCTTGATTTTAATCCTATACAACAATTGTCTAATAAAAATTTTCATATTGCTTTTGATCTCTTTTGTTTATTGTGAATTTATCTCATTAACTTTTTCTTTAATAATTTGATTTTCTTCTTTTTTACAAACATTAAATTGATTTAAATATTTATTGATTTTGGGTTTTTTTGAAGTTCAGTTTCATTAATTTTTCTAATATTTTTGCTTTTCATTTTTTCTTTTTTTTGTTTCTTTTGAGATTGCTAACTTGTTAGCTTTCTAGCTTTTTAATTGGATATTCACTTCATTATTCTATTTTGTGAATGCTTGTGTTTAGAGATTTATTTATTTCTGTGAAAACTGCGTTAGCTGCAACATAACAATATTAGGGTGTTGATTTGTTATTCTTTTTCACATTTTTTTTGCTTCTATTATTTGTATCTTGACCTCATTATTTGGGATGTCATTATTGTCTTAATTTATATCTGTATCTTTCATTTAGGCTCCCTGGGTTAAGTATGTTTTATTGTTATGATCTTCAAAGTGTTCATTTAATATTTCTTCTCCCTTAAATGTATGTATAATTTCTCTGCATTGAGGCTTAGTTTTGTAAATAATTGTTTTTCTGAGAAATAATGTTCCTATTAAGAAATTGTCAGGACTTTGAACGTAACATCTGTTCAGTTCCATACTTTCCTTTTGTCATTGAATTAGATTTCTCCAACTTATAAATAAAATCATGAATATTGGGGCAGCTAGGTGGCATAATAGATAGAGTACCAGTCCTGAAGTCAGGAGGACCTGAGTTCAAATCTGGCCTCAGACATTTAACATTTCCTAGCTGTAGGACCCTGGGCTTAACCCCAACTGCCCCAGCAAAAAAAAAAAAAAAATCATGAATATTTCCAAAAATATTGAGTATGTCCAATGACTTTCCATACTTCATCTACTTTTCTTTTATGAAGTTAGCTGATTAAATCACTATTGATTAGAGAAATGCAAACTAAAACAGCTCTGAAGTTCCCATCTCACAACTCTCAGAATGACTAAGATGACAAGAAAAGATAATAATAAATGTTGGAGGGGATGTGGGAAAACTGGGACACTAATATATTCTTGATGGAGTTGTGAAATGGTCCATTCATTCTGGGGAGCAATTGGGAATGGTGCCCAAAGGGCTATAAAATTGTGCATATCCTTTAACCCAGCAGTGCCAGTACTGGGTCTGTATTCCAAGGGAAACATAAAGGAGGTAAAAGGAGCCACATGTGCAAAAATGTTTGTAGCAGCTCTTTTTGTGGTAGCAAGGAATTGCCCATCAATTGTGGAATGGCTGAACAAATTGTGATATACGAAGATAATGGATAAATATTACTCCATAAAAATGATGAACAAGCTGATTTTAGAAAGGTCTGAAAAGACGAACTGATGCTCAGCGAAACAAAGCAGAACCAGGAATACGTTGTACACAACAGCAAGAATGTGCAATGATCAACTATGAAAGACTTGGTTCTTCTCACTGGTTCGGTGATCCAAGTCAAATCTCAATAGATTTTGAATAGAAAATGCCATCTGCATCCAGAAAAAGAACTATGTAAATAAATCAACATATGCTATGTTCACTTATTTTTTTCCTCCCCCATGGTTTTTCCTTTTTGTTCTGACTTTTCTCTCCCAACATAATTCATAAAACAATGTGTATTAAAAAACAACATTTTTTAAAAATGAAGAAAAAATAACTTAGTTGGTATGGTATTTGGTGAATATATTTGATATTTTTGTTTTTTCATTGTCTATAACGTATTCAAATAAAATGTAGTTTTCCTGGGAATATACTGACACTAAAAATTTCTATTTAACCTTATCTGATAACATGATTACAATTCCTGCTTTTTAAAAATGCCTAACACATAATTTTTTGCCTCTCATTTTCTCATTTTATTCTTTAAATATCTTTATGTTTTAGATTTGTGTGTGTGAGGGTATTGCTTTCATATAAGTGCTAATGTGATTTGCATTTTATTTGGTTTTTAATTTATTCATGTTTAAGATTTTGATGGTTATTATTCCATATTATTGTCAGTGACATGATTATCCATCCAGTCTTCCAAATTTGCAATATAAGTGCCATCCTCAACTCCCATTTCTCACTGCACTCCCTCCCTCATACCCAATCTGTTGCTAAGGTTTGTTAATTTCATTTTTTGGAATATCTTTCAAATATATCCTCTTCTCTCTTCTGATAATACCACAATCTTGATCTAGAACATCATCACTTAGTATCTGAACTATTGCAGTATTCTGCAGGTTGATCTACCTGTCACAAATCTTTCTCTGTGCCAATTCATTACATTCAATTGCCAATATTTCTAAAGTTCCAGTAGGACCACTTCATAAAACTCCCTAGATTCTTTATTGCCTCCAGGATCAAATACAAATTTTTCTATTTAGCACTCAATGCCATCTATAACTCAGTCCCATCCTTCTGCATTCCCAGTCTTCTTAGTCCCAATCTATTCTTCAGTACAGTGATACTGTCCTCCTCACTGTTCCATGAATGAGACACATAAGAAAAACCATTTATAGGAAGCCTTTCCCTATTTCTCTTAATACTAGTGTCTTCTCTCAGGTAATCACTTTATATTTAGCATGTATATAGATGTTTGGCACTTTTTTTTGGTTGTTATCTTTTCCAATAGATTGTGAACTACTCAGGACTAAAGAATGTTCTGTTATTTCTTTTTGTATCTCCTGCTCTTTGTAGAGTGCATGGCTCATAGTAGGTGCTTTAAAAATGTTTTTGATTGACTGACTTACCTTTTCCTACATTTATTTCTTTTTTTTTATTTTTGGTCCTTCTTATTTTTATGTCAACACTTTCCCTCAGTGATGTTTGTTTTTCTTACACCAATTTGATATTCATAGGTATTTGTTCCCTATTTCATTTGCCTACTTAGTTCCAAGTTCTTTGAATTTATTTTGTTAATTTATCTGACTTTTTATTTACTTATTTAATCCACAAAATACCCATCTCTTCACCCTGACTATATAAAGAAGCTTAAAATCCTTCATCCTCACTCCCATTCAGCTTCTTAGCTTACATGCTATAGTTTTGCAATGTTCTTTTCCAAGAAATGTGGATTTATTTTTCTTCTTCCTTATTTCTGCATCCTTCTAGTCTACTCTGAATTATTTTCTTTCATTCATTCTCTATATACTTACACATTTATTCTTTCTCTCTTGCTCATGAAACCTAATTCTTTTGCAACATACAATTTGAAATTTCTATTTGCTACATTAGTAGATCTCTGCCTGTCTTCTTTCATTTGATTTTTGTGGGGTACATACATTTGATTGATTGGTTGGGTGGTTGTGTTTTCCTTTTCTGTGTCTCCCAGAAATATCACTTTGGGACGGAAACAGTATCATATGGTGGGAATCATTCTGTAACATTAATCATGAGTCCCAGTCTTGCCCCATACCTTTTCCTTGACCACTAAGGCCAATATATTTTTTACCACTGTATCTATGTCCTCTGCTACATGAGCAGTGGTTCAGCTTTCAGAATTTATATATCCATTCCTCTGTGATAGAATGCAAGCCTAAGAAACACAACGTTTATTTGGAAAGAAAAAAAAACTATATTATCTAAAATATTTATAGTAGTTCTCTTTGTGGTGGCAAAAAAAATGAAAACTGCAGGGATGCCCATCAATTGGGGAATGGATAAGTTGTGGTATAAGATTGTGACGGAATACTGCTACTGTACTATAAGAAATTGTGAGCTCACTGACCTTAGAAAAACATGGAAAGAATTGTAAGAAATAATTAAGAAAATAATGAGCAGAAACAAGACAATATTGTATACTATAACAGAAATATTGTTTTAAAAATGACTTTGAGTAAATAAATTATTTTGACTATTATACTCAAATTAGTTATAAAGGGCATAAGAAGAAAGATACTTTTCATTCAGAGAAAAAACTGAAAAAGAGAAGTATGTACAGAATAATGTTACACATATTTTGGGGGCAGAGCCAAGATGGTGGAGAGGACACACTTTCTGACCTCCTCCCATGACCCTCATACTAATTACCAAATCCAGCCTATGAATTAGTTCTGCCAGAACCCACAAATATTGGGAGTGTAACAAATTGCCAGCAGAAGATAATTTTGAAGATTGCCATAAAAGGTCTGTTTCAATTGGGTATGGAGGGAGGTGGGCTAAGTGCAAGCAGGCTGAGCACAGATGCTGGGGAGTGCATGTTGGAGAATCTATGGGGAGGAATCTACAGCAGTATTGGCTACTCTGCCCTGGTTACAAGCCAATAAATCAGCAGAGGAGTCATAAAACATCCAACACAAGCACAAATGGTAGTGAACCCCAAAATGCAAGAATCTCAGGGGACCTGGCCATACCCACCCAGCCCTGGGAGTGAGTCAGCCTGGCTGGACTCAGTGCAGCTGCTGCTGCTACTTGTAGAGGAAGCTTGGACAAGCTCCCTTGCCCTAAAAGCAGATCTCAACTTTAAAAAAAATGAGTAAAAAGGCAAAAAGAACTCTGATCATAGAAAGTTTTCAGAGTGAAAGAGAAGAACATATTTGAAACCCTGAGAAGACTAAAAGCAGATTGTATCCAGATGAAGTACCAAAGGGTGATATAAATTAGCCCCCATCACACAAGGCTCACTTACAAGAAATTAAAAGGGATCTAAAAAGAGAGCTAGAAGAAAAATGGGGAAAGAAAATGAAAACTTTCCAAGAGGGTTTGGAAAAGGCAACACAGAAGTTGTCTGAAGAAAATTCACTACAAAATCGACTTACTGAGATAGAAAAAGCATATAACTCATAAAAAAATAGATTTGGCAAAATGAAAAAAGAAAACAACTCACAGAAAAACACAATTTGTGAAATGGAAAAAAAAGTCCATAGAACAAAACAACTCATTTAAAAATTCAATTAGGCAAATACAAAAAGAAGTAAAAAATGAAGAAAATAATTCACTAAAAATCAGAACTGAACAAATGGAAATGAATGACTCAATAATATATCAATAATCAGTCAAGCAAAACCAAAAATGAAAAAATAGAATAAATTTAAAATACCTATTTAGGAAGACAACTGACCTGGAAAATAGATCTAGAAGAGACAATCTAAGGATTATTGAACTTCCTGAAAACCATGATGAAAAAAAAGAGCCTAAACACTATTTTTCAAAAAATCATCAAAGAGAACTGCCTGGATGTCAAAGAATCAAAAGGTAAAATATCCATCGAAATAATTCACTGAACAGCTCCTGAAAGAGACCCCAAAATTAAAACTCCAAGGAATATCATGACTAAATTTCAGAACTATTGGACCAAGCTAAAAATATTACAAGCAGTCAGAAAAATTCAAATACTGAGGAGACACTATAAGGATTACCCAGGACCTAGCAACTTCCACCTTAAAGTATCAAAGGGTCTGGAATCTGATGTTCCAAAAGGGAAAGGAACTTGGAACCCCACTAAACTGAGCATTTTCTTTCAAGGAAGAAGATGGACATTCAATGAAACAGGTGAATTCCATTTATTTCTGATGAAAAGACCAGAGCTAAACAAAAAGTTTGACCTCTAAATATAGAACTCAAGCATAAAAAGGTAAAAAGAAAAGAACTCTTGAGAACTATATTTCTGTTATGGGTATACACAGAGAGTGCATGTATAATTTGATTTTTACTGTTATAAAAAAAAACTAGATGGTGCAGTAGATAGAGCACCAGCCCTGAAGTCAGGAAGACCTGAGTTCAAATCTGATCTCAGACACTTAACACTTCCTAGCTGTGTGACTCTGGGCAGGTCACTTAACTACAATTGCCTCAGCAAAAACAAACAAAAAAAAACTAGAGATGGAAAGGAGATTGTATGGGAAAAGAGGGAAAGTGGAGGTAAAATGAGAGAAATTACATCTCACAAAGAGGCAAAGGAAACTTATTATATTTAAGGGAAAGAAGGGAAGGGGATGGTGAATCTTACTCTCATCTGATTTAGCTCGAAGAGAAAATATTACACATATTTTGTTTCACAGAGAAACTTCTCTCATCTTATAGAAAAGTGGGAGGGGAAAGGGGAAAAGGGAAGGGGTAGGCTAAATAGAAGGGAAAACAGAAATAGTAGAGGGAAAATGTAAAAAAGGGCAAGGGATTCTAAAGGGGGAGGGCTGCTTGAGGCAAGTAGTTCTCACAGTAAAATACTGGGGAGGAGAGAAAGGGGAAAAGGAAAAAGAAAAGTATAATTTGGGATTAATGAAATGGCAGGAAATAGAGAATTAATAGGCTTTTCCATAAATATTAATGGGGTAAATTATCCCATAAAGTGGAAGTGGATAGCAAACTGAATTAAAAGTGAGGATCCTATAATATGTTGTTTACAAGAAACATTTAAAACAGATGGATACATATACAGTAAAGGTAAAAGGCTGGAGTAGTATCTATTGTGCATCAGGTGAAGTTAAAAAAAAAAAAGGAGTAGCTATCCTGATCTTAGATCAAGCAAAAGCAAAAATTGATCTAATCAAAAGGGATAAGGAAGGAAACAATATCTTGCTAAAGGGTAACATAGATAATGAAGCAATATCATTACTAAACATATATGCACCAAGTGGTAGATCATGGAAATTTTTAAAGGAGAAGTTAAGAAAGCTGCAAGAAGAAATAGCAAAACTATAATAGTGGGAGATCTTAAGCTTGCTCTCCCAGAACTAGATAAATTGAACCACAAAATAAATAAGAAAGAAGTTAAAGAGGCAAATAGAATACTAGAAAAGTTAGGTATGATAGATCTTTGAAGAAAATTAAATGGAAACAAAAGGAATACACTTTCTTCTTGGCAGTTCATGGAACCTATATAGAAATTGATCATATATTAGGACATAAACACCTCAAAATCAAATGCAGAGAGGCAGAAATAGAAAATGTATTTTTTTTCAGATCACGATGCAATAAAAATTACATTGAGTAAAAGGCCAGGGGGGAAATAGACAAAAAAGTAATTGGAAATTAAATAATCTCATTAAAGAATGAATGGATGAAACAGCAAATTATAGACACAATAATTTCATCCAAGAGAAGGACAATAATGAAACAGCATACCAAAATTTGTGATATGCAGCCAAAGTGATAATGGAAAATTTATATCTCTAGATGCTTATTTGCATAAAATAGAGAAAGAGAAGATCAACAAATTGGGCTTACAACTAAAAATGTTAGAAAAAGAATAAATTAAAAACCCCCAATCCAATACCAAACTTGAAATTCTAAAAATAAAAGGAGAGATTAATAAAATTGAAAGTAAAAAAAACTATTGAATTAATAAGTAAAACTAAGAGTTTGTTTTATAAAAAAAAAACAACAAAATAGATCAACCTTTAGTTAATTTGATTAGAAAAAGGAAAGAGGAGCTGTGTGACCTTGGGCAAGTCACTTAACCCCAACTGCCTCAGCAAAAGGCAAAAAAAAAAAAGAAAAAGGAAAGAGGAAAATCAAATTGTTAGTCTCAAAAATGAAAAGGAAGAACTTTCCACCAATGAAGAGGAAATTAGAACAATAATTAGGAGTTACTTTGCCCAACTTTATGACAATAAATTTCATATCCTAAGTGAAATGGAGGAATATCTACAAAAACATAGATTGCCCAGATAAAAAGAAGAGGAAATAAATTACTTAAATAGTCTCATTTTAGAAAAAGAAATAGAACAAGCTATTAATCAACTCCCTAAGAAAAAATTTCCAGGACCAGATGGATTTACATGTGAATTCTATGAAACATTTAAAGAACAATTAACTCCAATACTATATAAACTATTTGAAAAAACAGGAAAAGAAGGACTCCTTCCAAATGTCTTTTATGACACAGACGTGGTACTGATACCTAAATCAGGTAAGATGAAAACAGAGAAAGAAAATTATAGATGAATCTCCCCAATAAATATTGATGCGAAAACCTTAAATAAAATATTAGCAAAGAGATTACAGAAAATCATCCCCAGGATAATACACCACAACCAAGTAGGATTTATACCAGGAATTCAGGGCTAGTTCAATATTAGACAAATTACTAACATAATTGACTATATTAATAACCAAATTAACAAAAATCATATGATTATCTCAATAGATGCAGGAAAAGTATTTGATAAAATCCAACATCCATTCCTATTAAAAACATTAGAGGGTATCAGATTAAGTGGAATTTTGTTTTTTTTTAAACAGTCAATAGTTGTAAGCCCATCAGCAAGCATCATATGTAATAGGGATAAACTGGAACCATTCCCAATAAGATTACTATTCAATATTGTATTAGAAATGCTAGTTTTGTCAATAAGAGAAGAAAAAAGAGATTAAAGGAATCAGAATAGGTAATGAGGAAATCAAATTATCACTCTTTGCAGATATGATAGATATTTAGAGAACCCAAGAGAATCAACTAAAAAAAAATAGTAGAAATAATCCATAACCTTAGCAAAGTATCAGGATGCAAAATAAATCCACATAAATCATCAGCATTTTTATACAACACTAACAAAATCCAACAGCAAGAGATACAAAGAGAAATTCACTTAAAATAACTGTCGATAGTATAAAATATTTGGGAATCTATCTGCCAAGAGAAAGTCAGGAACTATAAGGAGCGAAACTACAAAACACTTTCCACACAAATAAAGTCAGATCTAAACAATTGGAAAAATATCAAGTGTTCTTGGATAGGTCGAGCAAATATAATAAAGATGTGAATACTACCTAAACTAATCTATTTATTTAGTGATATACCAATCAAAATCCCAAGAAACTATTTTACTTACCTACAAAAAATAACAACAAAATGCATCTGGAAGAATAAAAATGACAAAATTGTCAAGGGAATTAATGAAAAAAAAAAGGCGAATGAAGGTGACCTAGCTGTACCAAATCTAAAACTATATTATAAAGCAGTGGTCATCAAAACCATTTGGTACTGGCTAAGAAACAGAGTAGTTGATCAGTAGAATAGGTTAGGTTCAAGGACAAAATAGTCAGTGACTATAGTAATCTAGTGTTTGACAAACCCAAAGACCCCAGCTTTTGGGATAAGAATTCACTATTTAACAAAACTGCAGGGAAAATTGGAGACTAATATGGCAGAAACTAGGCATTGACCCATACCTAACACTGTATACCAAGATAAGATCAAAATGGGTTCATGATCTAGACATAAAGAATAGTATTATAAATAAATTAGAAGAACACAGGATAGTTTTCTTCTCAGATCTGAGGAGGAGGAAGGAATTTGTGACCAAAGAAGAACTAGAGATAATTATTGAATTTGTGATGATAGATCACAACTTTTGATATTAAGTTAAAAAGTTTTTGTGCAAACAAAACTAATGCAGACAAGATCACAAGGAAAGCAACAAATTGGAAGATCATTTTTACATTTAAGGATTCTGATAAAGGCCTCATTTCTTTTTTTTTCTTTATTAAAGCTTTTTATTTGCAAAACATATGTATGGGTAATTCCTCAACATCGACCCTTAAAAAGCTTTCTGTTACAAATTCCCCCCCCCACTCCCATCCCCTCCCCTAGATGGCAGGAAGCCTAATACATGTTAATTATGTTAAAATACTTGACAAGGCAAATATATGTATACATATTTCCACACTTACCTTGCTATGCAAGAAAAATCGTATCTACAAGAAAAATTAAATCTGAGAAAGGAAACACAATGCAAGCAAACATCAATAGAGAGCATGAAAATGTGATGTTGTGGTCCACATTTCATATCCCTCTCCCTGGGTGTATATGGCTTTCTTCACTGAACAATTGGAACTGGTTTGAAACATTTCATTGCTGAAGAGAGCCACGTCCATCAGAGTTAATCATCACATAGCCTTGTTGTTGCCATGTATAATGATCTCCTGGTTCTGCTCATTTTGCTCAGCATCAGTTCATGCAAGTCTCTCCAGGCCTCTATGAAATCATTCCACTGGTTGTTTCTTTTTTTTTTTAATTTGCATAACATATGTGTGGGTAATTCTTCAACAATAACCCTTACATAGCTTTCCGTTACAAATTTTTCCCCCCAACTCCCCACCCCTCCCCTAGATGGCAGGATATCCACTACATGTTAATTATGTTAAAATATTGGCAAATCGAATATATGTATACATATTTCCAAACTTATCATTGTTGTGCAAGAAAAATCTTATCTACATAAACGATACATCAGATAAAGGAAACACAATGTAAGCAAACATCAATCAAGGAGTATGAGAATGTTATGTTGTGGTCCATATTTCACATCCCTCTCTCTGGGTGTATATGGCTTTCTTCAGTGAACAATTGGAGGTGGTTTGAAACATTTCATTGTTGAAGAGAGCCATGTCCATCAGAATTGATCGTCATATAGTACTGTTGTTGCTGTGTATAATGATCTCCTGGTTCTGCTCATTTCACTCAGCATGAGTTCATGTAAGTCTCTCCAGGCCTCTCTGAAATCATCTTGCTGGTCATTTCTTACAGAACAATAGTATTCCATAATATTCATATACCATAATTTATTCAGCCACTCTCCAATTGAAGGGCATCTATTCAATTTCCAGTTTCTAGCCACTACAAAAAGGGCTGCCACAAACATTCTTGCACATGTGGGGCCTTTTCCTTCCTTTATGATTTCTTTGGGATATAAGCCCAATAGAAATGCTGCTGGGTCAAAGGGTATGCACAGTTTGATAACTTTTTGAGCATAGCTCCAAATTGTTCTCCAGAATGGCTGTATCCGTTCACAGCTCCACCAACAATGCATCAGTGTCCCAGCCCTCCCACATCCCCTCCAACATTCATCATTAACTTTTCCTGTCATTTTAGCCAATCTGACAGGTGTGAAGTGGTACCTCAGGGTTGTCTTGATTTGCATTTCTCTGATCAATAGTGATTTGGAGCACCTTTTCATATGACTATAAATAGTTTTAATTTCATCCTCTGAAAATTGTCTGTTCATATCCTTTGACCATTTATTGATTGGAGAATGGCTTGAATTTTTATAAATATGAGACAATTCTCTATATATTTT
>JAJPUD010001312.1:334636-366652 GCA_023553655.1 Myrmecobius fasciatus | reverse complement strand
TGAATTTTTATAAATATGAGACAATTCTCTATATATTTTAAAGATGACACCTTTATCAGAACCCTTAAATGTAAAGATGATTTCCCAATTTATTGCTTCCCTCCTAATATTGTCTGCATTGATTTTGTTTGTACAAAAACTTTTTAACTTAATATAGTCAAAGTTATCTATCTGGTTTTCAATTAAGAGTTCCAGTTCTTCTTTGGACATAAATTTATTCCACCTCCATAGGTCTGAGAGGTAAACTATATTACATTCCTCTAATTTATTTATAGTATCACTCTTTATATCCAGATCATGAACCCATTTAGATCTTATCTTGGTATGTGGTGTTAGATGTGGGTCAAGCCCTAATTTCTTCCACACTAGTTTCCAGTTTTCCCAGCAGTTTTTGTCAAATAGTGAATACTTATCCCAAAAGCTGGGGTCTTTGGGTTTATCGAACACTAGATTGTTAAGGTTATTGCCTAGGTTGTCCTGATAACCTATCCTGTGCCACTGATCGACTGCTGTATTTCTTAGCCAGTACCAAATGGTTTTGATGACTGCTGCTTTATAATATAGTTTTAGATCTGGTACAGCAAGGCCACCTTCATCTGCCTTTTTTTTCATTAATCCCCTTGAAATCCTTGATCTTTTGTTCTTCCAAATGAACTTTGCTACTATTTTTTCTAGATCTGTAAGATAATTTCTTGGGAGTTTGATTGGTATGGCACTAAATAAGTAAATAAGTTTGGGTAATATTGTCATTTTTATTATATTTGCTCGGCCTACCCATGAGCATTTTAAGTTTTTCCAATTGACTAGGTCTGATTTGATTTGTGTGGAAAGTGTTTTGTAGTTTAATTCATATAGTTCCTGACTATCCCTTGGCAGATAAATTCCCAAATATTTTATACTATCAACAGTTATTTTGAATGGAATTTCTTTTTGTATCTCTTGCTGCTGAACTTTATTGATAATATATAAAAATGCTGATGATTTATGTGGATTTATTTTGTATCCTGCAACTTTGCTAAAGTTGTGAATTGTTTCTAGTAGTTTTTTAGTTGAGTCTTTAGGGTTCTCTACGTATATCATCATGTCATCTGCAAAGAGTGATAATTTGGTTTCCTCATTACCTACTCTAATTCCTTTAATCTCTTTTTCTTCTCTTACTGCCAAAGCTAACATTTCTAAGATGATATTAAATAATAATGGTGACAGTGGACAGCCTTGTTTCACTCCTGATCTTATTGGGAATGGTTCTAGTTTGACTCCATTACATATGATACTTGCTGAAGGTTTTAAGTAGATACTACTAATCATTTTAAGGAAAAGCCCATTTATTCCTATACTCTCCAGTGTTTTTAATAGGAATGGGTGTTGGATTTTATCAAAGGCTTTTTCTGCATCTATGGAGATAATCATATGGTTTTTATTAATTTGGTTATTAATATAATTGATTATGATAATAGTTTTCCTAATATTGAACCAGCCCTGCATTCCTGGTATAAATCCTACTTGGTCATGATGTATTATCCTGGGGATGACTTTCTGTAATCTTGTTGCTAAAATCTTATTTAAAATTTTTGCATCAATATTCATTAGGGAAATGGGTCTATAGTTTTTTTTCTCTGTTTTCACCCTACCTGGTTTAGCTATCAGCACCATATTGGTCTCATAGAAGGATTCTGGCAGTATACCTTC
This sequence comes from Myrmecobius fasciatus, assembly GCA_023553655.1. Lineage (NCBI taxonomy): Eukaryota > Metazoa > Chordata > Mammalia > Dasyuromorphia > Myrmecobiidae > Myrmecobius > Myrmecobius fasciatus. Next base: position 364,963 of record JAJPUD010001312.1, on the reverse strand, counting down.
TGTCCCTATGTTCTCAAATAGTTTGTGTAGTATTGGAATTAATTGTTCTTTGAATGTTTGGTAGAATTCACATGTAAATCCATCTGGCCCTGGAGATTTTTTCTTAGGGAGTTGATTAATAGCTTGTTCTATTTCTCTTTCTGAAATAGGGCTATTTAAATAATTTATTTCCTCTTCTGTTAATCTGGGCAATCTATATTTTTGTAGATATTCTTCCATTTCATTTATCAAATTTATTGGCATAAAGTTGGGCAAAGAAACTCCTAATTGTTACTCTAATTTCCTCTTCATTGGAGGAAAGTTTTCCCTTATCATTTTTGAGACTAATAATTTGATTTTCCTCTTTCCTTTTTCTAATCAAATTAACTAAAGGCTTATCTATTTTGTTGGTTTTTTCATAAAACCAACTCTTACTTTTATTTATTAATTCAATAGTTTTCTTATTTTCAATTTTATTGATCTCCCCTTTAATTTTCAGAATTTCCAATTTGGTATTTAATTGAGGGTTTTTAATTTGGTCTTTTTCTAGCTTTTTTAATTGTAAGCCCAGTTCATTAATTTTCTCTTTCTCTGTTTTACGCAAGTAAGCATCTAGAGATATAAAATTACCCCTTATAACTGCTTTAGCCATGTCCCACAAATTTTGGTATGTTGTCTCATTGTTGTCATTCTCCTGGATGAAATTTTCGATTGTGTCTATAATTTGCTCTTTCACCCATTCGTTCTTCAGGATTAGATTATTTAATTTCCAAATAACTTGTGGTCTATTTTCTCCTGGCCTTATATTACATGTGAGTTTTATTGCATCATGATCTGAGAAGGATCCATTTACTATTTCTGCTTTTCTGCATTTGATTTTGAGGTTTTTATGCCCTAACACATGATCAATTTCTGTATAAGTTCCATGAACCCCTGAGAAAAAAGTATACTCCCTTCTATCACCATTCAATTTCCTCCAGAGATCTATCATACCTAACTTTTCTAGCCTTTTGTTAACCTCCCTAACTTCTTTCTTATTTATTTTGTGATTTGATTTATCTAATTCTGAGAGAGCAAGGTTGAGATCCCCCACTAGTACAGTATTACTGTCTATTTCTCCTTGCATCTCTCTTAACTTCTCCTCTAGGAATTTGGATGCTATACCACTTGGTGCATATATGTTAAGTATTGATACTGCTTCATTGTCTATGGAACCCTTTAGTAAAATGTAGTTTCCTTCCTTATCTCTTTTAATTAGATCTATTTTTGTTTTTACTTGATCCGAGATAAGGATTGCTACCCCTGCCTTTCTTTGTTCACCTGAGGCATAGAAGATTCTGCTCCAGCCCTTTACCTTCACTCTGTATGTATCTCTATGCTTTAGATGTGTTTCTTGTAAACAACATATTGTAGGATTTTGGCTTTTAATCCAGTCTGCTACCCGCTTCCGTTTTATGGGAGAGTTCATCCCATTCACATTCACAGTTAAAATAACTATATCTGTATTCCCTGCCATCTTATTTATCCAGAGTTATGATTTTCTCTTCCCTTTCCCCTCTCTCCCTTCCTCCCTCCCCAGTACTTTGCTCTTGATGACCACCTCCCACCAATAATCCTCCTCCCTTTAGAATCCCTCCCTCCCTTTATACCTTTCCCCTAATCCTTCTATTAGTTTATCCCTTTCCTTTTCTCCCCTCCCTCCTACCTTCCCACAAGGAGGGTCAGGCCTTTCTTTGAAGCCAAATGTGTCTGATATACTCTCTTAGAGTCCAATCTAATGAGAGTAAGGTTTACACAATACTCATCTCCCTCCCTTCTTTCCCTCAATTATATTAGATTTTCTATGTCTCTTTATGAGATTTTGCCTTATTTTACCTCCTTTATTTTTACTTTATTTTGCCTACTTCCCCTCCCCCCTTTTTCTTTTCAGTATGGTATCCCTTCCACCTCTAATTTCTTTTCCATTATTATCAAAGAAAAATCAAATTATACTGCCATTCTTTAAAGGATACCTATAGTAGAAATATAGTTCTCAAGAGTTTTCCTTTTTACCTTTCTATGCTTCTCTTGAGTTCTCTATTTGGAGGTCAAATTTTTTGTTCAGATCAGGTCTTTTCTTTAGAAATAGATGAAATTATCCTGTATCATTGAATGACCATCTTCTTCCCTGGAAGATGATGCTCATTCTAGCTGGATAACTTATTCTTGGCTGTAATCCAAGTTTTTTTGCCTTTCGGAATATCTGGTTCCAGGCCCTTCGATCCTTTAAAGTAGAAGCTGACAGATCCTGTGTAATTCTAATTACAGTTCCTCAGTATTTGAACTGTTTCTTTCTAGCTGCTTGCAATATCTTTTCCTTGGTGCGATAGTCCTGAAATTTGGCCACGATATTCCTTGGGGTTTTAATTTTGGGGTCTCTTTCTGGAGGTGATAGGTGAATTCTTTCAATGCCAATTTTGCCTTCTGATTCTAAAACATCAGGGCAATTCTCTTTCATGATTTCCTGGAAGATAGCATCCAGGTTCTTTTTTTCATCGTGGCTTTCAGGGAGTCCGATAATCCTTAAATTGTCTCTCCTGGATCTGTTTTCCAAGTCAGTTGTTTTTCCTAGGAGATATTTCATATTTTCTTCTATTTTTTCATTTTTTTGTTTTTGTTTAACTGATTCTTGAAGTCTTATTGAGTCATTTACTTAAAAATATGGAACGCTTCACAAATTTGCGTGTCATCCTTGCGCAGGGGCCATGCTAATCTTCTCTGTATAGTTCCAATTTTAGTATATGTGCTGCCAAAGCGAGCACCCACTGGTTGTTTCTTATAGAACAATAATATTCCATAACATTCCTATACAATAATTTATTCAGCCATTCTCCAATTGATGGCCATCCATTCAGTTTCCAGTTTCTAGCCACTACAAAAAGGGCTGCCACAAACATTCTTGCACATGTGGGTCCCTTTCCTTCCTTTAAGATCTCTTTGTGATATAAGCCCAATAGAAACACTGCTGGGTCAAAGGGTATGCACAATTCGCTAACTTTTTGAGCATAGTTCCAAATTGCTCTCCAGAATGGCTGGATCCATTCACAGTTCCACCAACAATGCATCACTGTCCGGTTTTCCATATTCTCTCCAACATTCGTCATTATCTTTTCCTGTCATCTTAGCCAATCTGAGAGGTGTGTAGTGGTATCTCAGAGTTGTCTTAATTTGCATTTTTCTGAGCAATAGTGATTTGGAGCACCTTTTCATATGACTAGAAATAATTTCAATCTCTTCATCTGAAAATTGTCTAGTTCATATCCTTTGGCCATTTATCAATTGGAGAATGACTTGAATTCTTATAAATTTGAGTCAATTCTCTACGTATTTTCCATTTTCTTATCCCACTGGTTTCATTTCACTGTTCCTATTCTAGTCTTTCAATACAAACTAAATTAGAATATAAAATAATCATTATTTCTTTCCTCCCCATACTTATTTCAATTAGCAGTCCATCTCTAAATCACCTTGATCTCTTTAAATCTCTGTTGCCCTAGAATCATCATGGGCTCTAATAGATGAGCTTTCATGTTACCTGGCCTAAATCAAAGCCATACCTCAATTGCCTTCTTATCTTGGAACATTTTCTTTTCCTTGTGACTCTCTCCTCCCATTGGTGAGTTTTCCCCAGAAACCCTTTTTCTTAAGAACTATTCAAATTGATATTCCTCCATAACTAAAGACTTTATTCCTAGATATTGACAAAATCTGTTTGACATTGAAATCCTTAAATTTATATGCTTAAGATTTTCATGTGTAGAGATTTTCTCTGGTTGCAATCTGTGAATTGAATCAATCATTTTTTGTCTGCATTCAAAAGTTTGGGGCAGTCTTCTTGAATGATATCTTGCCATATGTTATTCAATTTTATTTTAAAATATTAAACTTTTCTGGGAAATTTGTGCTCCCTAAATTAAATGTCTTTAAAGTCAGTGACTTTGCTTGAATAAAATTTTTGTATTCTTTCAAAATCATTGTTCTTTGCTTCTGTTGACCAAATTTTCTCCCACATGTATTTTTGAATTCCATATTTGGCATTCTCCTTTTTGGAACCTCTATTACCTTGGAGAGATTTCTCCATTCCAAGCTTTAATCTTTCTTATTTTATCATTTGTCTTACTTATTTTTTGTTTCAGTACTTTGATTTTATAATTTATCTTATTTCTTGTTTGAGTACTCCAATTTTCACATTAAATTTTTCTTTTAAAAGTTTTATTTCATTTATGGAAAAGTCTGAAGATTCTTGAAGTTAATCAATGCTCCCTAAGAAAATACATGCAATTCTCTTTTTAAGTATATTTAAAAATAATTTCATTTAAAAGGAATAATGCTTTGGGCTTTTAAAAAAAAGTTACTCATTTCTCTTTATGTTTCCTTGAGATCATCATCATCATCATAGTCAGTCTTTATATAACAATTTTAAGTTTCTAAAACATTTTACATGTGTTCTCTCAAATATCCTCACAATAGGCAAATGAAGTAGGTATTACTTAAAATTATATATTTGCTCAAAAGGTAAATAATTACTTAGCCTTTTTCTTTTGGTCTTTTTTTTTTACTTTTCTTAATTCCTCCAGCCTCCCCACTCCATCATTTCTCTCATCATCCTTCCATTATTGTGGCAAGTATCGTCTCTTCTACCCAGAACCCATCCTCAGTTTCTTTGAATTAGGGATGGAGGTAGAGTACCCCAGCTGGATATCTGACTACAATAATTGTGTGTGTGAGTATGTGTGTGTGTGTGTTTGTGTGTGTGAGAGAGAGAGAGAGGCAGACGGACAGACAGACCGACAGAGACAAATACAGAGAGACAGAGAAAAACAGAGAGAGACAGAGAAAGAGACAGACAGAGAGAAACAGAGAAAGAGACAGAGAGAAACAGAGAGAGACAGAGAGAGACAGAGAGACAGAGAGAGACAGAGAGACAGACAGAGGGAGAGAGAGAGAGAGAGAGAGAGAGAGAGAGGGAGAGAGAGAGAGAGAGAGAGAGAGAGAGAGAGAGAGAGAGAGAGAATGTTGAGTACAGATTTCTCTTATAGCAAGCTTAATACTGCTATGCCCTGCCTAATTCCCAGTTGCACTCATTGTTTACAAGAGTGGGCAGAATCAGGTTTTTTTGTTTTTTGTTTTTTGTTTTTTTTCTGCTTCTAATGGGATGGGGATTTCCTCAATAAAATAAATTGCTGTAGGGAGACCTGGTTGGGGCTAACTCCACAGGGACTCTGAAAAACAAGTTATAAGGTTGTTCATGCTGGCTGCATTGTACAGGATAGGTTAGCATAGTTCAAGCTTCCAATGTTCTATTATGAAATGTTTTCTTATCTTATTATCTTTCACTTTTAATTTCTGTACACATGACATATATTTCATTATTTTGATTTTAATTTGGTGGAAGTTATGCTACAAAGAAATAGCCCAACTTTTTGATCCTCCATTGTGCACTATGAATTTCTCATAATTCAGCAAAATCCCAGTTGTTTCATACTAGTTACAGCTCTGATGCAAAGAGATATGTGAGTACAAAAATTCCAAATACATCCTGATAATATTTCCATTTTTATAGCACATATATAGGACCTGTAAGTCTTTTTACCCACATTTTATGGCAAGACTCAGGGCCTATTTTAGTGGCAGGTGAATATTTTTCAGCCTTATTCTTCTTTTTTGATTCATATGGTGTATCACAATATTCTCTGAAGCTGTGGGGCAGAAAACGCTCATTCCACTTGAGGTATTTCTTGATCCTCCATTCTGTTAATGTCTTCCTTCTCCTCCTTTCCCTCCTTTGGCCTGTATCTATTTTGTACATAGTTGTTATATAAATTTTGTCTCCCCTACACACATTATAAGCTGTTTAAGGGAAGAAACTTTGTCACTTTGAGCACTAAGCTCAAAGAAGTACTTAATAAATGCTTCCATTTTTCTGCTTCACTTTTATCTGAGAATTCATCTTATGAGGGGATCTCATCAGCCATCAAGCACTTAAAGATCTACTAGACAATAATGATTAGAAAGTCTGATCCAAGGAGATCAACGCTTAATTTTGGCTTGATATCAGGTTCATAGAACTTTAAACATTTTAAAGGGTGTTAGAAATCATATGGTTCTTTAAACTTAATTTACAGATGAAGTATCTGAAACCAAAAGACGTGAAGCAACTTGCCCAAAAATCACAAAGCTTTAAAATGTCCTTAGAACATAGATTTTCCATTTCTTTGCTATTGTTCTTCCCAATGTTTCTCAATACAGATAGATAAAGACACTGAGGTCTTGGCAACAATTTGGTTCAAGTCAATTAAACAGATATTTACTAAGCATCAAATAAAATATTTTTTGGGAGGGAGTGCTTAATCCATAGTAGATACTATATAAATACTTACTTTCTTCCCTTGGCCCATATATTCTGTGCCATCTTACTGCTCTAAGAAGTGGAGATACAGAGATTTAAAAAAAAAAGTAAATAAAGGCGTGCCTTCCCTCAAGGAACATACATTCTATGAGAACATCCATTTTTTTTGTTTAATAAATACAATTTAATTTGGGGAAGAAAAGAGCAATGATAATAAGGAGGATTTCCAAAAAGTGATCACATTTGAGCTGAGACTTGAAGGATGATAAGAAGCAGAAATAAAAAAAGTATTTCAGGTAGCAAAATTAAATAATAAGAGGTAGAGATAAAAAATTCCAATAGGAGCATATTCCAGACATGGGAGCATCTTTGTCAAGACCTCAGAGGATAGAAATGGAAGGCCAAGTTCAGGGAATGGTAAGTAGTCTTGTTAAGCTGGAACATAAGAGTTCACAAATGTAATCATATGAACTGTCTGAAAAAATAAGCTGGAATCAGACCATGAAAGTTTTTAAATGCCAAATGAGGCGTTTGCAAATATCTTTAATATAACAGGAAATCACTGAAGATTCTCAGACTGAGAAATGATATGATCATATCTGTGATTTTAAAAAATGATTTTGACAGATGCTTGAAGGATAAATTGAAGAGGGGAGAAACTAGAAGCAGAGAGATCAATTATCAGGCTATTGTAGTAGTCCATAAATAAAAGGATGAGAGTTTGAGCTAGGAAGCTGGCCACACAACAGAAAGTAAGGCAGGGATCTGAGGAATATTGTGGAAACTGAATCAAAAGAATGTGGGAACTCATAATTTACTCCTTGAAGTATTACTGGATTGTCCCTGTGAAGTCAAGCCTTGCATCACAGCTCCTGAGGACTTCAACAAATAAAATGAATGAAAAAGCATTTATTAAGTGCAGAATACTGTGCTAAGTCCTAGGAGTACAAATAGAATAGCAAGACAAAGTCTGCTCTGGAGGAACTCAAATTTTAATAATAGAGACAGTATATATGGGAGGTTTCAGCTGCAAAACCGGTGAAAAACTTTGTTGGTCCTTTGGATGCAGAGGCAAAGTACATTTACTTATTTTATTTTTTATTAGGAATGTAAGACACACATTTCCATAACATAGCATAATAAAAAAATTAGGGATGATGGCATAGAAAACTGCAAATCTGTTATGTACAACTTGCTATCTCTTTTAAATATATAATAAAATCATCACATAAATTTCTTTTTTTTCCCCTTTTTTTCTTTTCTTTCTTTTTTTCCCCTATGGCAATTTTTCCCAGAGTCACACAGCTAGGAAATGGTAAGTGTCTTGAGACTAGATTTGAATTCAGGTCCTCCTGACTTCAGAACTTGTGCTCTACCCTCTGCATCACCTAGCTGCCCCTTTTTTTCCTTTTTTTTTCCTGTCTCCTACCTGCCCTAGAGATGGCTCTCATTAGGTATAAATATGTATATGCATAAGAATTTGTGTATACATGTACATGCATATGTATACATATATATTATATGTAAAATCATTCTATATATACTTCTATTTATCAGTTTTTTCTCTTCTTTCACATATGCTTTTTAGTTGATTTAGGTATTTATAATAGTCAAAATGACTTATTTGCTCAAAGTTGTTCTTAAAGCAATATTACTTTTACTGTATATAACAGACTCTTTGTTCTGCTCATTTCACTCTTCCTTATTTAGTCCAAATCTATCCATATTTTTCTAATACCATTGAACTCATTTTTATTGCACAGTAGTATTCCATCACAATGTCATGCATCTTTAAAATAATAGACTGCTGTGAAGGACAGGGACCCATCCCATTTTCCACCTTGGGATGAAGGCACAGAAGAAAAATCCCCAATTCAGAGATGTGTGTTAAGCCCTGACCTCCCTATTATTAAAAATAAACTCCAATTTTGTAAAATTCATGACCAGGAGAAGAAGGGAGGAGGAAGAAATGAGATCCACATTGTAATGCTGTCCTTTTATGCCATATGGAGTAGCAGAAAATTCAGTGGAGTCAAAGGGCTGGATTTAAATGTCAGCTCTGCTGCTTCCTTCCTATGTAATCTTGGGCAAGTCTAATAACCTCCATGGGTCTTTCCTGGAAAATGAGGGAGAGCTAAGAGCTGTATAATCACTAAGATTCCATTGAGCTCTAAATAATGTGATCCGATATACTGGATTAAACAGTCCTCATTTTGTCAGAATTTCTCTTGTGGTTCACAGGACTCCTTGCCTTTTAATAATAACTCCAATTCCACTTCTCATATGTGTTTCTTTCCTTTCAATTAGTTATTGTCTACCAGATATCAAGTCATTGATGGGTCTTTCCCATGCCCTAGACCAAGTTCAAATCAAATTCCTTTTGGGGGAATTGGGAATGAAATTCACTAACTCTCACTGATCTGGAAACCTGCTTAAATGTAATGAGCTTTCCAAAATAATTAGCACTGGACCATGGATTTCCACCTTGGTTTTCTCAATATGCTAGGCAAAATCCCATCTGGAACCCCTTTCTCATCCCATCCCCTCCCTTTTTAACATTGTTCTAATTTGCTTAATATTTCTGCCTTACTGATCATAATTCATTCAGGAGAATGAACACACATACCAAGTCCCAGGTAACCACTGTGTGGGAACTCTGTGGCTCCTTTCAAATCCATTTTTCCCATTGTTCACTGATATAGCGCTGCAGCTTTTCCCTTGCCACTGGAATTCAGTAATTCCATTGTCTTCTTAAGGGATATGGCTGAAATTCCTGTAATATCTTTGGGGAGAATTAGTCCAACTAAAGGACAAAGCATTATGTTGAAGATTCTAATTAGGGGAGTGGGCTGAGGAAGTGATCTAGGGAATTAAGGAAGGGGCTGGAGTATTAGAGATCTAGTTCAACTAAGAAGCAGCTTGGGGTAGTGGAAAAAATGCTATAATGTACTCAAAGTTTGGAAATCTGGACTCAAATCCCGATCTGGATGTTCATTAGCTATGCTATGTGACTATGAACAAATCATTGAACTTTTTTGAGTCTCAACAACCACAATCTGTAAATCAATCAATTAGTAATTATCAAGCACCAACTATGGGCCAGATACAATGCAATACCATGTAAAGAAAGACACAAATCAGCGCTGACTCTCAAAGATCTCATAATCTAAAGAGGGAGTCAACATGCAAACAACTGTGCAGGCAGGATATTTGGGGGATAAATTGGAGTTTATCCGGGAGGGAAGGCACTAAGATTAAGGAAGTCTAGGAAAGGCTTCTTATAGAAATTGAAATTTAAGCTGAGAAGTATTGAAGCAAGCCAGGGAAGCTAGGAGACAGAGATGAGGAGAGCAAGCATTCCAAAGGGGGAGGCAGTAAATGAAAAATGTTTGGAACTAGGAAATAATAGAGTGTCATGTTTGAGAAAAAGCAAAAAAGGTTTGTGTCACTGGATTGTGAAACATGTGGGGGTTAGTCGGGCACAAAATAAGGACACTTGCACAACTTCTCTTACAGGATTGTTTTGGGGAAATTACTTTGCTAACCTCGAAGTGATATATAGGGATTATTAGAAGGAACTTTAAAGAATTATCACTTCAAATCAACTCATTTTATAGACTGAGGAAACTAAAGTTTTAAGAAATAGAATGACTCCCTTAGGTAGCAAGCAGGAAAGCTAGAAATTAATTCTATGATCTCTGGCCTATGATCTCATTTCCCTCTACTACCCCATATATGCTCAAATACTATTTTTTTTTTACTGTTAAACAGTAAAATATGGCTAAAATGGATGAATGGAATAGATCTTCCTGTCCCCAACTTATATATGTCAGACTGAAGGAAAGACTGAAAAAGAATTTTGTTAAGTGGCTAATATGTGCTAGACATGTGATATAAAGTTAATAAAGGGAGACAGTCTCTGCCCTCAAAGAGCTTTCATTCCAATGCAGCACAACATATATGGAAAATGATGGCCTAGGAGGGGTGTTTTAGCCCAAGGAGTCATAGATTAGGTGACACTGAACAAAGTCACATAATTGGTTGTCATGTCCATTCCAGTTATGATAGTAAGGTGGATTTGACAACTCTTTCCAAAGCTATAGGGAAGGGGGGTGGGGGTGGAAATTGGGGTAGAATGCATGTGTGTACCAGCAGAATAAGTAGGTGGAGAGATGTCTGAGTAGGTTCCAATTTGCTTGAGGATGGAAGGGTAGAATGGGAAACATATTCTGAGGAACTGCCTAGAAATAGGAAGCATGAGCTACCAATTACATATTCACCTATCAGGACAGCTCAGCCCAGGTGGAATTCCAAAGCTGAATGTGTTAATTCTCCTTGGTGAGGAATGGTCTCTAAAGGTCTTGTCTAGTAGCTGCTGTTCCAAGTGTAGAGAAAGGGAACAGTTGCAGGGCAAATGGCAGTATCTCTACAGTCCCAGGTTTCCTAGTGATTGGCAAAGTGCTTCATATAACTGCCAGTCTAATTGCCTTGTTACTATATTCCATTTCCTTAGGCCTGATATGACTATATCTCACTCGTGAGTCCAAATCTCAGAATCACTTTTTCCCAAGCTAATGCTCATAAATGAGCTTTTACTTTTTTGATCCCCAAGACTTGTGTAGTTAATGCCTATTGTTGTGGAATAAGCTTCATTCACGTAAAAAGAGCTTGGTTTGACTCCTAGCTTCTTCACAGAGTAGCTATGTGACTTTGAAAAATCTCTTATTTGATATATTAATTTACATGTTCATGAAATGAACGTTTACTACTTACCTCAGGAATGTGAGGAGAAAATTAGATTGCCCATGTATATAAAGATGGTTTGGGAATTTTAGTTAAGGTTCTGTATAAATATATAATATGGTATCATAATCTCTCTTTATAATTTTTGCTATTACCTTTTAAGCTATCTTTTCATTATCGCCTTCTAATGTGTCCCTCTCCTTTAAACATGTCTTTAAAAATCATCTCTTTTCTTAAGCACAAATTAGCAGGACTCCTCCACATTCTGGCCACTTGCTTTAATTCCCAGCAATTCTTTCTCCTCAATTTCCTCTTCATTACCTCACCCTGTATCTTTTGCCAGATTGATTTCTCAGCCTTCCCCTCATCAAGATCCCAGCAAATCACATAGCTATAGCTACACTCAGACACATACAGGACCAGTGGTCCTAATTTTATCCATCTTGCTTCTTGGTGGTCTTTGAAACACATTTTTCAGTTCCTCTTTTTTAATCCCACACCATTGTTGTGTTTTCTTGTATGGCAATTACATAAAGGACATTTTATTTTTAAAAAAATGTTAATTACTCAATTATATCCCAGCTTGACTTTCCATTCACTAGCAAACCTGGAGAATAAAGGCAATTTGGGGAAGGATTCATTATAAGAAATGCAAAATCACAGCTCTGAAGCCAAAAACAATTTTAGAAATCTTCTAGTCCAACCTCCTCATCATTCAGGTGAAAAACTGAAATCCAAAGAGCTAAATTATTTGCCCAAGGTCATACATTTAGGACCACGGAATTTAGATTGAAAGCTTAAAAGGGATCTCAGAGACCATCTAGTTCAATTTTCTTATTTCACACTTAGGGAAAATGATGAGCATGGTGGTTAAGTGACCTATTCAAGATCATACAACTATCAACTTGTCAAGGTCAGATTTGAATCTCAGCTTCAGACAGTAGGGGCAGCATATATACCATGTTTCATGATGCCTTCTGGTTAGACTAGATGATCTTGGTTACTAGTTTACCCTGATTTCCAAAATCTCTCTTTAACTCATCATTGAATGATGGACAATGAAATAACCATGGGAAAAAAAAAGATTGTCACTGTTTCATGAAATGAGATCTGCAAAACACTTCCAATTTCTATGTACATATGACTTTCAAAGATAATTCTCAGAGCACCTCTTGTATTATGCATTTCTCTTTCAAGAGAACAGCATGGTTTCTTTTAAGGCATATCCTTTTGCATCATCTGTTGCCACGGTGATTTTTTTCCTGATCCCAACATGTGTTCTTACATTGTCTTTAATTTAGGTAGACTATAACACAATGAACAGCCCAAACTCCCACCTGGAACCTTACATCTGTACTTTGTGATGACGTCTTTTTCTGTGTGTATGGTTTCTTGATCTCTTTCCCTCTCTCCTTCTCTCCCTCTCTTCCTCCCTGCCTCTTTCCTTCTATCTATCTGTCTGTCTGTCTCTCTCTCTCTGTGTGTATGTCTCTGTCTCTCTTTTCTCTTTCTTTCTTTGTGTGTGTGTTTTGACTTTCTGTTGGCTTGCTGAGACCAATAACCATATTATCTCTGCACCCAACATTGTTCATAAACAGAACTCTTCCCACCTTCATCAAGTAGTAATAATGATAGTCCTCAAAGGAAGCCATGAAGATGAGAACTAACAAAGCAAAGAGGAAATAAATACTTTTTGGAGGTTCAGTAACTCTTTCAAATCAACCATTTCAATAACATTTTGTCCAATAGAAATGATCATTGTTTAAATATATAAAAAGATGAATCATACATTCATTTCTCATTCTACCTAATAACTAGATATAGCTAGATGGTTCAATGAATAAAGTGTTAGACTTAGAGCCAGGAAGAACTGAGTTCCAACCCCACCTTATAAATTTACTAACTGTGTGACGCTGGATAAGTCATTTTAATTGCTCTTTTTTTCTCAGTTTACTTATCTATAAATTGGGCATGATGATAGCAATACCTCTCCAGGATTATTGCAAAGAAAAAATAAGACAATACTCATAAAGCACTTTTCAAGCCTTAAGTTGTTCTAAAATACTTATTGCTGTATTTGTTACCATTATCATCATCATCATCATCATCATCATCTTATCATTATCAATGTTTCAGGGGAAACATTTAACCTAGAATTAGTTAAACTGTATTCTGGTCCAAAATCTGACCCATATAAGCATATAATCTTGGCCATATAACTTCATTTCTGTTAGATTTAATATCTTTATTATCAGATTGAGATGCTTGGATTAAATCTATTAATCAACCAGCAAACATATATATATATATATATATATGTATGTATGTATGTATGTATGTATGTATGTATACTATATCCCAGGACCTGGTAATACAAATGCAATGAAGAAGAAATCACTACTAAGAAGGAGCTATATTCTAATGAATAATCTGAAGTCCCTCTAAATCTATGATTCTATGATCATGTAGTAACAAGTTGGTTAGTTGGTGATAGCTAGCATTTATATAGCATCTATTATGTGCCAGGCATTGTGCAAAGTGCAAAAGATTATGCAGCTAGCAACTATCTGAGGCTGGATTTGAACTCAGGTATTTCTGACTCCAGACCCAGAATTCTGTCCATTGAACATTTCAGCTGCTTGCTATTATTACTACAAAGCACTTGAAGAAATCTGAGTAAGGGCAGACTAATTTTGCCTGGGAGGTTCTGGGGAAATTTTGTGTAGGAGGTAGTAACAAAGATGGTCGGCACAAGAAAGGAATACTATAGGTAAAGGGGAATATGATAGTAAATACCTAGAGGGAGAAAAAGGTAGAACAAGTTTAAATATTCATTTTATCATATTCTTAATTACAGAAAATACTGAGCTAAGATGAAAAGGTTGTTGGAACTTGGCTGTTCAGGGTCCTAAATGCCAGACTAAGGAGCTGTACAGACTTTGTTTTGTAGATGATTGATTATATATAATAAGCAGTTTTTGAACAAGTGAGTAATAACATTAGATATACAAAAGCTTACTCTGATAAAAGTGTTTAGGATAGATAAGAGGAAGAAAAGACTGGGGTAGGGAGATATTGGGAGATGCTTTTAAAAGGCAAGTTTGACATACTGAGGGCCTTGATGATGACAACATTAGTGAAAATGAAAAGGGAAGGATGGATATAAGAGATCCTGAACCTGGGTAGCTGGGGATATAATGGTGCCTTCAACAGCAATAAGAAGGGGAAGTTTAGGAACAAGAAAGGATGAGTTTGGGTTTGGGTTTAGACATCAAGATTAGGTGATGAGTGGTATTCAAGTGATACATACAGCAGGCAATCACATAATTAGGCCTCCTTCCCACCACCATGCCCTGTAGATTTTGCCTGTCAGAAAAGAGAAGAGACTAAATAAGATAGCAAAATGAAAGGGAATGAGCTGGGTTAATAATTTTCAAAAAGCAGAATGAAAGAAAAGCCTTCTGAAAAACAGAATAATCTGCTTTTACTCATTCTGATCTACTCTGCTCTCAAATTAAGGGATGTTCCTGTTTCTCTATTTGATAAAATAATTATGTTTATTATTAAAATTCTTTAAAAGTAAATGAAGAAATTTGATTCAACTGATTTTCATATAAAACATTAGCTTAATTATTATAATGGTAGCAGTAGGGAATCCCATTCCCATTTCCTGTGTACTTCTCCCTAGTTTTTTTAAGCTTTTTGCCTTTTTTGCTTAAGCCAGAAGTCGGAGTCCATGTCTCTTGTGTCTCAATTTGTGTTACACAGGAAAAGTAGTACATTGGTAGAAAATAAAACAGATTGAAACAGAAAAAGATATAGAAACCCCTTTTAATGTCAGAGAACAGCAATCCAGGATAGGACTTATAGAAGCTGTTGCCAAAGCAGCCCTTCTATTTGAGACTAGAAATTATATCTCCGAAACATGCGTGTGTGTATATACAAAACCCTCAATATGCCATATACACATGCATGTATACATAAGTGTATTGGGTACATAATGCATATATGAGTACGTACATGCACACAAATGTGTATTGCATATACATACATGTACTGTGTGTTACACTTCCCCTCCTATTTATTCACAAAGGCTCACACAAGTTATTAGAATCAAAGTGAGCTTTGGTTGATGTAAAGTTGGTCTAGTTTGTAGTGCTTAAGTTCTCTAAAAAAAAGTTTACCTTATAGAATTAGAATTCAGGTCTTCCCGATACCCAATTTCTGGACTCTATGCCCTATGCCTAGCTGTATCTGGTTATAAAGTTTATCCAGCTAATTAAAGTTATGTGAGTCAAACTAAAGGTTGAGAATAATTATTCATTTATGTCAAAAGAAATTATATTCCAATGATATTCTTGGTAGGCATATTCTTCTGTCACATGGGTGGCATTCTAGAGTTGATAATATTCAATGAAGAATAATTTGGATAAGAAAAAACTGACCTTTGATGGGATGTCTTGCTAGGTAGGAAAGGATGAGGAATATATTCAAAAGAAGATGTTAAAACAAAACATATCAATTAAAATTTTTTAGATATCTTGAACTTTCTTGGCCTGTGAAAAACCCTAAATGTGATAACATTTTAAGTTATTATCAATCATTTACAACTTAGTGACCATGAACAGTATCCTGAGAGCAGACAGATCTTTACGGGGAGTTAGTGGAGAATGTAAAAATACTGTCAACAAAGCAATGAGAGGAAAAAGACTTACTAAGGGAGCATAAAAGGAGTCAGGGGAAAATAAAGATTGATAATATCTGGTATCAGCATAGACAAATAGAGAACTTAGTCATAACCCTACCCTCCATACAGATTTCCAACCTGGTTAGTAGTTGAATTTTTTTTTCAATTTAGGATTTCTGAGTAAGCTTAATCCAAAACCCACATATGGAATGTTTGCTTTCCCAGACATCAGTTAACCCATAATAGAATTAAATGCTTAGGGAATCTCATTCATTTTTCTGCGTTAGTGATTTATCATTTAGTGAACTGAATTTTTTTTTTCAAAAATTGACTTGTCAGTAATATCTTTTTTATTGCAAAATTAAGAGCAAAGGATTTGTAAAGGATTTGTGTGATCCTGAATAAGTCACTTAAATATTTTTGTGCCTCACTGGAATTGGTCCCTTCTAGCAACAAATCCATAATCATAATATAAATAGTATGTAACTTGGTAATGATAAAATATAGTCTCAGGGAAAACCTTAAGTTTTTTAAGAATGAATATATCTTCCTCGGTACTCTGATGGAGTATCCTAGGTTCTGGGAAGAACTTCACTAGTAGGTGCCTTCCCTATCTTCGGGGAAGCCTGAAGTTATTAGATCACAAGATAAGAAGGAAGGAGGAGAGGTTATTATCAGTATTCTAAGTTCTCACTGGATTTCATTTAAAGTTTTGAATTATAAATAATCTTGACCATACTCTTCTTTGCCCTTCTCTTATTCCCTTCTGCTACCATTCTCTATTCACTAGTATGGTGCCCAGGACCATTTACACATGCATACCAGCTCTAATGCAAATACTTGGCTTGTGAATTTGACTTTTCAGGGAGATTCTCCAGAGCTGTCAGTATAGAAAAAAAATTAAAAAAACAAACTAATAACCAGCCTGTATTACATGTTGGTGATGTGACAATGGTGCTGATGCTGTTGCTTTGGGAGAACAACAGCAGTGTTTCTTTGATTGCTTGTGGGAGCACCTGATGGCAGAAATATAATTCCATTTATTAGAAGCCGACGGCTTTATAAAAATGTGTGAAACGACAGGCGCTAGAGGCAAAGCTGAAGATTCTAATGAGGCTATGGAAGCTGGGCTGTAGAGAAGGCAAGACATTACCACCAGTCCTGTTTGCATGTCTTTTTAGACAGAGATCAATCAGACCTTTCAAATCAGATTATCTCAACCCATTGCAGTGAGTCTTTTTCATCTGAAATTAATGATGACTTTGCTTTTAACAAGGAAAAAGAACAAATGGAAACAGGAATGTGTACTGCCAAGACATTGATCAGAAGTCCAAAGGAGAACACAGATTCTTTTAAAGGAAGAAAAAAAGTGATAAGGTATCATATTGTTCATTCGGGATTAAGAAGTAATGAAAAATTTGCCAGATAACTAAACTTAAAAAAAAAAGATTTAACCATTTTAAAGGAACTCTTTCTACTGTATGATGTATGAGTAATTCATGTGGCAGAGTAAAATAAAATACTAAATTTTAAGTTAGAAGCCTGACTCTTCTTGCGTAGAGCTTGAGCAAATCAATTAACCTCTCTGTTCCTCAGTTTCCCCATTTGTCAAATGAGGAGGTTGGGCCATCCAGCTATAAATCTTTGATTCTATTATCTGTCATCTTATACTATGAGTCACCATCCCCATCTATAATATATAACCTTAGAGAATTTCCTGAGACTTAGAGAGATTAGCAGAGATGCTTAAGGTCACATAGTTAAGAGTCAGAGATAGGATTAGAGGCCAGGTCTTCCTGACAGCCATTCTAACAACCATTTGGCAGTATCCCTCTCCTACAAAGGAGGGGGAGCAATTGAACCTTTTCTTAGCGAATCAAGATCTTCATTATCATGTGATGATGGGTCTCTGCCTTATGGCAGCAACTGTGCCTTATTTAAATGTTTCACTCCATCTCTAGTCACAGCATACTATACATATTTAGATGCTTAATAAATATTTGCAGTTTTTCATTTTAGAATCATTAATGAATATTCATTGCTGTGCAATTATTGTTGTTTAGTCATTTTTAGTTGTGACTTGATTTTCTGTGATCCCATTTGGGGGTGGTCTTGGCAAAGATACTGAATGGTTTGCCATTTCCCTTTCCAGCTCATTTTACAGATGAGGAAACCGAGGCAAATAAGATAAAGTGACTTGCTTGGGGTGACACAGTTAGTGTCTGAATCAAGATTTGAATTTAGAAAGATAATCCTCTATCTTTTTGGTTTTGCTTCTGCCTTCTCTGTTAATGACACATTATCAGTCATCAAGTTACTTGGTGATCCCTTTACCCCTCACCTAATTTACTATATCTAATTCATTATAAACTAGGAAAGCAGATAATTAAACTTGCTAAAAACTGAAAATGAAACAAAAATTAAGATTGTAAGAATAACCTGTATCCCTATCATGCAGTGTTTTCATGGCATCTAAATAAATAAAACAAATAAGCAAAACCTTCCAGTTTTAGGTCTTAGTTTACTGCTACCTTAAGGCTTGCCTCCACATAAATAAGATATCACCATACTTGTTTTTATATGTACATGCTAGCTTTCCTGGGCTAAGAGTATAACAGTGTTGCAGGCATCTTCTCTTTCTGGTTGCCTTTGAACAAAGTCATATTAACCCTAGAAGTCAATTAAGCATTTACCTGACAACTTGTGCTATAAGCTGTGCTTTTTAAAAGAAAAAAAATGAAATCAAAATGAGAATTAGAAATGATTTCTTTCTTTGGAATTCTACCAAATGGACTAGAATGCTAAGATTTATGCTGATTAGAATTTTTGAGATGTTGTCACTGTGATCTCAACATTAAAATCACCATTTCTAAGTTGTTTGTTTGTTTTTTTCTGTAACTATGGCAAGTAGGCACACTGTGGCCAGAAATAGCAGAAAGTCTTAGTTTCATTTTTTATATGAGTTGGATCTTCTGTTTTGGTGTCCTAATATACTAAGCAGATTTTTGATCCTTTCCCCTCATCTAACTACAAGGGATAGAGAGCAGCTAGGTAACTCAGTGGACACTTTTGTGTCAGACACAATTGTGGATCAAATATTTTTCAAGCCATAAGAAGGAACTTGGGACACTTCAATATAACTATGACTTCATTGATTTGAAAACTTGTTCAGTGACGCAGACCTTGGTCCATCCATGCTTTGCTTCCCATACAGTTCTTGTCCATGTTCTTCTATAATTTGAAACGTAGGTGGGATATGCTCAAAATGTTTGGAGATTTTGAACACTCTTGACATTGCCAAAGGAGCAAGAGAACAGCCCATATGCTCAAAAGGGAATGGCCGGGAATTCAGAAAACTACTCAGAGAAACTTTTATATGGGTAGGGGGAAAGGGTAGGAGAAACAAATCACTTGAACTCGTCTTCCTATTCTTAGGGCTAATAATTAGAACCTCTAAGTCCCTTTGCAATAATAACAACTATAATTATAGCATTGATAGAACACCTACTACATGTAGTAGGTGTTTTTATCTCAATTTTTATCTCATTTGATACTCAAAACAATGCTGGGAAATAGCTACTATTATTATCCCATTTTTGGCAGATAAGAAAGCTGAGGCAAACAAAGGTAAAATTACTTTCTCAGAGGTCTCACCATTAATACAAGTCAGCTGTGGGATGTTAACTCATATCTTCCTGACTAGGTCCAGCAATCTTATCAACTGTTGTTATTCAGTCATTTAAGTAGTGTCTGACTTCATGCTCCATTTGGGGTTTTCTTGGCAAAGATATTGGAATGGTTTGCCATTTTCTTCTCTAAATCCTCAGACATCCCGTGCTAGGGTCAAAGGTATGCCGGCAAATACCTGCCCATAGGAATTTTGACTAGATTTTAGTCACAATCACTGATTAACATTCAAGGGGAGTCAGAGCTATCCAGTGACAGGGATGAAGACAAGGATGAATGTTTCATTAATAAATGTATTTTAGGCTCTGTGACCTTGGGCCCTTTGATATCATGTCATTCAGTGAAGTGACATTTTACTTCTTCCATGTTAGCACATCTAAGAGAATCCACAGGCACGAATACACTCTCCACACCCCATAGCTACTGTCCTAATTAACATGCTACATTTGCCGTGCAGATTCTGCTAAGAATACAAAGATGGCTCAGCTGTAGACTAAGGGTGACAAAGAGTCAGCCTTTTTCAGAGTACTTTCCATTGTCTTTTCTAGTCATTTATTTGTTAGATACCATTTTACCCTTAACATAAAGCATATGTAACAAGTGTGATTTAATTTTAACATGATCCCAAGATCTTTAAAGGTGACCTCTTTATTCTTTTGCCACAAGATTAATCTTTTTCTCTGACTGATAAAAACAGTCTTAGAGAATTTTTTTTTCTTTTATATTGGTTCAGTGAATACAAGCAACTCATAAATAACAGAATCATAGACTCTCAGATTTGGAAGGTATCCTGTTATAGTCTATCGAGTCCAATGCATTCACTTAAAAAAAATCACCTGTTATAGCATATCTAACAAAAGATGTTTCAGTCTTTACTTGAAAACTCAAAGCAATGGGAAACATACTATATTTGGGGATAGTTTATTCCACTTTTGGAAAAATCTAATGGTTAGGTTACAATTTTTTCCTCACATTAAGCCTAAGTTTGCTTCTCTTTTACTTTTATGGCATAGTCTAAATTATATCCTCTGTGAGTATTAGAATATATCTATTTTCTCTTTTACAAGCTAGCCTTCAAATACTTAAAGGCAGCTGCCATGTTATGTGTTTCCCCTTTTTCCTCCCCACAGTCCTTTCATTGATCTTTCACAATCCAGATTTGTGCTGCTCAAAATGCTCTCCAGTTTCTATTTATCTTTTTTTCAAAAATACAACACCTAGAACTCAACAGATGATTTCAGATGTAGCTTTCCCTGGCAAGAGTAAAATATGTCTATTACCTCCCTTATTCTGAAAAATATATCTTCCTTAATGTAGCCTAAAATTACAATAGCTTTTCAGTGAACCATATCACATTACTGATTCACATATGATTTAGAGTGTATTAAAATCATTTTCAGATGAATTTATTATCTAATTACAACTTGTCCAAGAAGCTGGAGAACTGACCATGAAGTCAAAAAACCTGAGTTCAAATTTGGCCTCAGATGCTTACCATCTGTGTAACCTTGGGTATCTCACATAAACCTCTTTTCCTTAGTTTCTTGATCTGTAAAATAAGATAAAGAAGGAAATGACAAATCACTCTGGTATCTTTGCTTAAAAAAAAAACCCAAGTGAGATCATAAAGAATCAGAACAACACATCTCCATCTTGTAATTGTGAATTGTTTTTTAATACAAATGTAACTTTTTATGCATCCTTATTAAACTTCTTTTTAGATTCACATCAATGATCAAAGGGCAGAACTAACCCATCAAGGTCTTTTTGAATAATATCATCATCATAAGTTATTTATAATTCTAAAGGTATGCTGAAGCTAGTTTGAACCAGCTCTTGTGAGCAGATTTCTGAATATTCAATGTAAGCTTTTATATTTCAGAAATCAGGTTTCCAAGGTATAAAACAAACACAAAACAAGACTTTATTTATTAATATGTTGATTACATAAATCAAAAGTTTTGGCCTTCATTCCTGAAATAGATTATATTGCAAGGGGATAATATTTATCAAAATATATAAAACATAATGGAACATAGGAATGACATAAAACATATTAGACTATTAATATGTGGTTTTCTAAAGCAATAAAGATAAGAATCTTGTGTATGAATTTAGTGAGTCCTTTTCCATTTTAGTTTGACACCACTGGTACAGACTTAAGAAAGTGATGAAAAAATATTAATAATGCAGATTATACTTAAAAGTGTGTCATGAAAGCAATGGATGCCATCTTTTCCCCCCAGAGCACCAGTCATTAAACATTTACTAGCATATTACTATATCTTGTGTCATCTGAAAATTGAATGTTTTCCTTGTTCTTAATACAAAGGAATTTGTATTAAGAAACTTTGCAAGTTTCTCTTAAAAATCGTTCCACAGAACTGAAAGGAATAGATTTAATGAATGTTTGTTGATGGTGCTTAATGATGAAGGATGATAACTGATAATGAAGATTCTTCCTCATCTCTGTCTCTTGGGACACTTGGATTCCTCCATGGTTCAGTTCAAGTATGATGTTCAAAAGGTCATTCCTGACTTCCCATGCTACCTCTGACTCTAAAATTAGCATGGGTTCATAGATTTAAAGCCTTGTCCAAGATCATAAAAATAAGTTTCTGGGAAGGGATTTATATCCAGGTCTTCTGATCCTAATTCCAGCTCTCTATCTTCTGTCCTATTACACTTCATATATATTTTTTTCATATTTTCTCCTCTGAATATGTTTCTTTCTCCCTTTATTAAATGTAAGCTTCTTGAAGGCAAAGGCTTTTTTGTCTTTCTATCCCTAACACCAAGCACAATGACCAGCATACAGTAGATGTTTAATGAATATTTGTTCAATTGAATTGACTAGAAGCATCAAGAGATCCTGGCCATCCACAGGGAATCCTCTTTCTTTGAACTTTTCGCTGAGTCTTTTCAATGAGAAAGTATAGAAAGTACATGATTTCTACCATGTTTAAGTACTGGATTACTTGCCATCTAGGGGAGGGAGTGAGGGAAAGGAGGGAGAAATTTGGAATACAAAGTTTTGCAAGGGTCAATGTTGAAAAAATATCCAGGCATATGTTTTGAAAATAAAGAACTTTAATTTAAAAAAAAGAAAACACATGATAAATTGTAAAGAACAATAGATTTGGAATCAAATTTCTAAGTCCAAGGCACATTTCTGACACTTATTATTAGAGCTATCTTGGGCAAATAACATCCGTTAGCTCTAAATTTATAATCTGTGAATCTGAACTTTAATATCCTCCTCTATAAAATGAGGGATTTAATCTGGATTTTTTCTAGAATCCTCTTCAATTCTGGGTGTATCATTTTATGATGCGACACATAATTCCTGTTTGTGGATAATGCGATGTGAATATGAAGTCCCAACACACCAATTTCCCTTATAAATGGCATCTATAATCATTTTAAAGAAGGTTAACATAACTAATCACATTGGAAAAACAAAATGGATGAAAAATAATTTTTATGCAAATTATATATCAAATGAATAGCCTACCATAGATAATTCATCAGATTTCTTGACAGATTTTCTGATAACTAAAAAAATTGTTTATGCCCTAATTTATAAGAATTAGACCATCTCACTTTCATAATTGACACCTAAGTTCAGTTGTTCTGAAGAAAAAAAAAACAAAGAAAAGGAGAAATAAAAGGGGAAATGGACTAAGATTATTATATAATTACTAAAGAAGAATTGTTTTACTCTTTCATGTAGAAAAAGGTATGAGTAATGCATAGATTATATCACATTGGAGGTAGAGTAGCTGCGATAACTTCTATATGGAAATATAATTCATAAAAATCAGTGTTTAATTTTCTTAACATTTTAAGTAGTATTTTTATAAACTAAATGTTTTGAGTGAAAAGAAAAAAGAAGATTGTTTGGAAGAAGAGAAAAGAAGAGAATCAATAGATGAAAAGAGATTAAATAGCATTTTTTTCAGCCAAGAAACTAGGGAATTTATAGGCAGAAATATTAAAGTTAGAGAGATAGGAGATCTTAAGTCTAGCTATCAACTGAGAAAATAAATATGAAGAAAAGAGAAGAGATGTATTCTGAGAGTAGAATACTCAGATGGAATAAATAAGAAGCTTCCCAAGAATTTTTAAATACAGATATGTTGAGGTCAAAACAAAGCAAAACAAAATTTGGAATTAGAAAGCCAGAAAAATTGAGACACAACAAACTATGTGAATGTTCAACTATAAAATGAAAGAGTAGTTAGGTCAAAATATAGCAACCTTACAGAATGAGTGAATATTATAACCCTCTTGTCTGAGAATTAAACAATGAAACCAATGGGTAGGAACTACATATTAATATATACTTTACAAAGGACTTCACTTAACACATAATCGACCATATAATAAGAACCTTGCTGTCAGTTCTAAATAGATTAGAGAGTTTATAGAAAATGTACTTTTTTAGAATTCTGCGTTGAAGTTTTCATAGCTATTCTACTATGTTTCAATTTCATACAGGGAGAGAGAACTTTAAATTAAACTGAACACTGGAATGAAACAATATGGGATTTATGATTGATGCCTGGGGGTGACACAGAAACATCATCTGTGCAAGATATCTGTCCAAAATTTTTCCCACATGACAGTTAGGGCAGATCAGAACTGTGTCCAGGACACTGAAATTTGAAGGGTGCAAACATCCAAAAGAAAAAAAAAAGAAAAAGACACTACATTTTTGATAAAAGAGAAACTGGAATAAATATAAAGTTACATTAAATGGGGAATTGATAAAAATCATCATGAAACATGAATATAATAGAATCTTATTACACTATAAGAAATTATAATTATGATGAATATAGAAAAGCTTGAGAAAATATATTAACTGATGTAAAGAGAAGTGGGCAGAAACAATAATGACTAAAATAGTATGAATGGAAACAACAATTGAAATTAAGTGATTTGAAATTTTAGTGGGTAAACCTGGCCCCAAAGAAGTCAAGACAATGAGCAATTATTAAACATCTACTATGTGCTAGAAACCAGAAAGAAGGCAATTCCTTGAGATTAAAATGCTTCTAAGAAGAAATATGAAAATGTACTACTATCTATTCCTTACAGAGGTAAGGTACTACAGATGTGATTCATTATATAATATTGGAGTTGGTTGACATGTAGCTTAATTTAGCTGAATTATGAGTTTTTTTCCTGTTTTTAAAAAATTCTCTCTTAGAGAGTTTCTGACATGCTTAGGAAGAAGGCATATACAGTGGTACCTCAGCATTCATCTGCTTTGAAAGTCTTCAAATTAGATATTCAGCACATTTTAGCAAGAAAAGAATCCTTTAGAATTGGGAACCAAAGAAGAAGTAGAGATCATCATTAATCACAAAATAGATAAGTTTGACTATATCAAGTTAAAAAGGTTTTGTACAAACAAAATGAATGCAGACAAGATTAGAAGGGAAGCAACAAACTGGGAAAATATTTTTACATTCAAAGGTTCTGATAAAGGCCTCGTTTCTAAAATGTATAGAGAATTGACTCAAATATATAAGAATTCAAGCCATTCTCCAATTGATAAATGGCCAAAAGATATGAACAATTTTCAGATGAAGAAATTGAAACTATTTCTAGTCACATGAAAAGGTGCTCTAAGTCACTATTGATCAGAGAAATGCAAATTGAGACAACTCTGAGACAACACTAAACACCTGTCAGATTGGCTAAAATGACAGGAAAAGATAATGACGAATGTTGGATGGGATGTGGGAAGGCTGGGACACTGATGCATTGTTGGTGGAACTGTGAACATATCCAACCATTCTGGAGAGCAATCTGGAACTATGCTCAAAAAAGTTATCAAACTGTGCATACCCTTTGACCCAGCAGTGTTTCTACTGGGCCTATATCCCAAAGAGATCTTAAAGGAGGGAAAGGGACCCACATGTGCAAAAATGTTTGTGGCAGCCCTTTTTGTAGTGGCTAGAAACTGGAAATTGAAAGGATGCTGAATAAATTATGGTATATGAATGTTATAGAATATTATTGTTCTGTAAGAAACAACCAGCAGGATGATTTCAGAGAGGCCTGGAGAGACTTGCATGAACTGATGCTGAGTGAAATCAGCAGAACCAGGAGAACATTATACACAGTAACAAGACTATACGATGATCAATTTTGATGGACATGGTTCTTTTCAACAATGATGTGAGTCAAACCAGTTCCTATTGTTCAGAGATGAAGATAGTCATATACATCCAGAGAGAGGCCTGAGGAAACTGAGTGTGAACCACAACACAGCATTTTAATGCTTTCTGTGAATATTTCCTTGCATTTTGTTTTCCTTCTTAGGTTGTTTTTTTTTTCTCTCTTTCTAGATCTGATGTTTCTTGTGCAGTAAGATAACTGCATAGATATGTATAGATGTGTACACATATGTTGGATTTGTCATATACTTTAACATATTTAGCATGTATTACCTGTCATCTAGGGGTGGGGGGTGGGGGGAAGGAGGGGAAAAGCTTGGAACAAAAAAAAAGTTTTGCAGAAGTCAATGTAGAAAAATCACTCATATGTTTTGTAAATAAAAAGCTTTTAATAAAAAAAAAATAAAATCCAAAAAAAAAATCCTTTAGCACTTGGTTGAGCAATGGGGATGTGAGAATGGCAGGGGTAAGGGTCCAGCTCCTACTACCACAGCTGCTATTGTTCTCAGTTTTAGGCAGTTCCTCCCCAACTATAAGAAGTCCAGCATACTGAGACTGTGCCAGTGGTCAGGCAGGTTATGGGACAGATCCTGCAGCATGATGCGGCTGCAGCATATAGTCTCCTGGCTCCCAAAATAATAGTACTAGAAGGGGCACAGAGCAGCTGGTGTGCTCAGCAAGAGCAGACAGCAGGAGCAGTGGTGGTGACTAGTAGTAGGGAGAGCCAGCATCAGAGGACCCACGATTCTTGACAGCCCCCCACCCTGGGCAGTGTGGGACCATAGCTTCCACCTCCACATCCAGGGCACTCCCTCCCCCTTCTTCTAAGGAAGGTTGAACCCTATTGGGTTGTGGGGGGGGGGGAGAATAAAAAGGTCATGGCTTCTCTCAGAAAGTGAATTGGATCAAGAAGGGAGGAGCTGGGCTGGGCTGGGCTGGGCTGGCTCATTTTCAGCAGCTGGAAGCCTCACTTGTCCATTGAGGGAATTGGGTGGGGAGGAATGATTAGGCTGTGGACAAGAGATACTCCTTATGGGAAAAATTCATTTGGTACTTGTTTTCACTACTTGACATACCTTCTGTAACAAATTAACAATGAGTACTAAAGGTATTCTACTCTAAAATACAAATTATATTAAAAATAAACATTTTAAAAGAAAAATATCACATCAATAAAACTGTAAATGGCATTGCCATCAGAACTAAAATTCTATTTAGACAACACATAGGAGTTTAATATTTATTTTTCTCTCCCTAACAGCCATATTAATTTTTTTTTACTTTTTAAGGCAAAATATGTTTTTCTCTTCTTATGCCACAAATACTCTAGGATGAGAGAAATAGAAATAACATCGTTTCTTTCAGCTCTCTACCTCATCCTCCTGAAACCAAGTATCTACAGCCAAAAGTTAGAGAGGAGCAGATTTGTGGATGATTCATGAGGTAGAGTGGGATTCAGCTTGGCTTTTCCACTGGCTTTACAGAGCCAGAAAGGAGCCAAAATGGGTTTGCTTTCACACCAAGCAGCTTCCACTAAATGACACAAAGGGAACAGACAAGCAGGAGGAAGAAAGATTGTAGGGTATTTTCTCTGAAAGATCACCTTTTTCTGAATTGACAAATACCACTGCTACTCAGGATCAATAAACTTTCTTATTAAGGTCCAAAAAATATGGCCAATCCTGGAACACATAGCTTTGAAGATTAAGGAGCTCAGGACATTGCCATGGAAGATTTATTTAGAAACTGTACCAAGAATTCAGTGACAACTTTTTGCTGATGCCAGAAGAGTATTTGTTTAGAAAAGGAATCTTGGGCTCAGTGGAATGATTTTCAATGGAAATATCTCAAAAGCTGTATTTGTACACAACCTGCTTGCCTTTTCTTCCCACTGAATTGCATCTGAATTGGCTACTGTGTGGACACAATATGAGTGAACTGGTTTCCTGAGTAATAACTGCTGTACTTAGTGTAACTCAGGCAATCAAGACATGCTTCAAAGGCTCCTCAAAGCTGGAGTGTGTCCATATTGCCCAGGTTACAGTAGTATTTAGTAAAATTATGGGGGAAAGGAACTTTAAGTTCCAACTAAAATCCTAGCTTTTAAAAGATGCTTTTTTTCTACTCCAATAAACTTTGGATAGAAAACACCATTTGCCTCCAGAAAAAGAACTATGGAGATTGAATGTAAATCAACAAATGCTATGTTCACTTCTTTTTTTCTGTTTTTTTTTCCTCTCTCTCTCATGGTTTTTCCCTTTTATTCTGATTTTTCTCTCCCAACATGATTAATAAAGAAATGTATACTTTAAAAAGTTAATATACACATATGACCAAAAAAAAATAAATAAAAGATGCTTTTCCCAACCCCTTAATTCTAGCGCCTTTCCTCTTTAAATTATTTGTTATCTTGTAGATATCTTGCTTTGTATATATTTGTTTTCATGTTGTCTTCTCTAATAGACTGTAAGTTCCCAGAGAGCAGGGACTGACTGTTGGATTGTATTTTGTCTCTTTCTGGATCCCATGTCCTCATTACCATGCCTGGAACAAAGTAGGCATTTAATAAATGTATACCTGAGTGCAGTTGCAAAATTTTTTATGAAATTGCTTATCTTCTCAATATGGGGTAATGGGGCTAGGGTGGGAAAAATTTATAACTCAATATTGTAAAAAAGGGGGGACTAAGATTTGTTTTTATATGTAATCAGAGGGAAAAATTAAAAAATTTAAAACAAAAAGGAAAAATGTTTATTGAATGAATTTATTATTTAATAATCTTGCAGTTGTTTAGAAAAATTAAATTGGAAGACACTTTACTTATGAAAACACCTAAAAATCACATATTACTTTAAAGTTTGCAAAATGCATTACATAAAAGTATCTCATTTAATTCCCACAAGAACCATTTGAAAAAATTACTGCAAATATTACCACCTCCATTTTATACGTAATTTCTTTGCTGAATCTGAGGATCAGAAAAAGTAAGGTCCTTCCATATGGTCACATAAACTATTAAGTGGGGGGCAGAATTCTAATTCCAGTCTTTGTGACTCCAAATCTATCCTCCTTTCTATCCCACCACACTACCTTTTTAATAACCAAGGACAGTTAATCAGACTTTCACATTTTATAGATTAAGAAACTAAGCCTAGTGACATACCTAGCAAGGTCATAAAGATAGCAAATAAAGGCTAGATTCAAAACCATATCTTCATTGGGCATTGAGGGGAAGCCTACCAATTGGGAAATGAATAAATAAGTTGTGGCAAATGATTGTGATGGAATACTACTGTATTATAAGAAATGACAAGCAAAATGATTTCAGAAAAACCTGGGAAGATTTACATGAACTGATGTAAAGTGAAGTGTACAGAACCAGAAGAAAATTGTACATGGCAACAGCCACATTTTGTTATGGTCAGCTATGATAGATTTAGCTCTTCTCAACAATACAGTGATCCAAGATGATTTCAAAAGACAAGTAAAGAAAAATGCCATTCACATCCAGAGAAAAACTGATGGAGTCTTGAGTGTGAATCAAAACATAATATTTTTCACTTTATTTCCATGGTTTGTTTTTGTGTTTTGCATGATAGTCCATATTAAATTGGTCACCTCCTCAGGCAGAATGGGGAGGAGGGGAGGAAAGGAAATAATTTAGAATTCAAATTTAAAAACATTGTTGAAGATTGTTTTTATATATAATTGGGAAAAATAAAATAAATATAAAACATATCTTCTGATTCTGGGGGAATCTTTTATACTATACTTTGTTAAGGAACAAAAGTTCAACACTCCTCAAAGATTGGTTCAGGAAATTATAGCAAGGTCTACCAAAAGCTTTTAGTTTAAAAAGTTTATACTAGCGGCTAATTATGACTTCTTGTGGTAATTTTGAATTCTTTCAATTCATATGAATGATTTCTATATATCTTCTACCTTTTCTTTGAAAATCCTAACTCAGAATCACTTCCTTCTAATTAATAGAACACCAAATGCTTCAATCATTCCAAATTGATACTACAAGATAAATGTATAACCTTGGACAAGACATTTCATCACACCAGTCTCAGTTTGCTCCACTGTAAAGTGAGGCACTTAAATTAGATAATTTTTAATGCTCCCTGCAGCTAATAGTTTGACTATTAATCATGGGAAACTTTTTGATGTAGTGATTTAGTAAAACAAAAATAAAATGTCATATTCTCTCCTCTAAAACCTGATTCAGAAAGTCCTGGTTATTTTGCAGAATGATTTCAGTTGGATTAAGTCATAAGTCAAAAAATGTTTCAAAAACTCTTGAACCCTTTTCCATACTTAGAAATATAAAAGGACCTAGCAACTGGAAATACCTAAACTATAATAGTTTTAAAACTATTACCAATAGCATGTGGGAGACCAAATATAAATAACTATATAGAAACAAGGTAGAACATAATATAATCACAGATTGTTTGGGGTTTTTTCCCCCAAACATCTCCCAGCATCTCTATGAGATAAATTTCATCTGTATTATTAATTAGTTTGATCTTTTTTGGACTAAATAAGTGACTTCATCAGAATAGAAAGTTCCTAGGAAGAAACTTTCTTTGTCAATTTTAATCAGCAGCTTTTCTGTTTTTTTTTTTTTTTTTTTTTTTTTTTTTTTT
>JAJPUD010001312.1:227395-334536 GCA_023553655.1 Myrmecobius fasciatus | reverse complement strand
TTTTTTTTTTTTTTTTTTTTTTTTTTTTTTTGTAATTTTAGAGAGCATAGCTTAAAGCACTGAGAATTCAAGTGACTTTTCCAAAGTCTGGACTAGCCAGCATATGTCAAAGGTGGGACTTGACATCAGAACCTTCTGTCTCTCAACTAGGTGGCACTGTGCTTTTCCCATTGGGCATGGAGTTAGGAAGATCTGAATTCAAATTCATCCATATATATTTGCTAGCTGTGTTACTCTGGACAAGTCACTTAACTTCTATTTATTTTAGTTTCTTCTTCTATAAAATGGGGATAATAATAAAACATATCTTCTAGGGTTGATGTAAAGATAAAATCTATGAAGCATTTCATAAATCTTAAAGTGATATATATATATATATATATATATATCTTATAAATAATATTATCCCATGTCAGTACTTGATTCATTATCCCATAATGTCTCATTCCTATTTTGCAGATAAGGACACAAGAACTTGACTTCATCATCTGTAAAATGAGGATAATAATACCAGGGTCCTCATTAAAAAAAAAAGAGTTCCTTTAAAATCATATCTCCTGTGAAAGCAAAACAGTTAGCATAATCTATTAGATAGAACAAACCAATATCAGCAGCTTAGAATGTTCTTTAAAAGCAAGTTGCCCCAGATTTGTTCATATCTCTTTGGGCACTTATGTATTTCTAAAGGCAAACCTATATATTTTACTGCAATGGTGTTTTTCTTTTTCAAAGACAAAATTAGAGGCTGTTCCCAAATAATCGGGCATGCATATCTGAACTTACACAGCCATGTGAAGTAATACCTTCCCATCTGGATTTGTACACAGCTCTGATAATGAATCATGTTAACTTTTGCTACAGTAAGCATAAAATGTTACTGCATTAATCAGTAAATTCTTATTGAGTACCTAATATTTGCTCACAGAAGGGATGTAGACAAGAGGCAATAGAAGCACAAGTCAGGATAAAAGGATCAAAGTTCAATGGGCACTCAATTAATCAAAAAGCATTTATTAAATACCTACTATGTGTTAGGCAATGTCCCAGAAGAGAAAAAAAATTGTCTTTAAGCAGCTTGCATTATTCTTAGAGTAGATTAAAATGTTCAAATCATGCACACATGTACACATATGATGATAAAAAGGGAAAGGGAATTCTAACAATTGGGGGAGTCAGCAATTGGGGGGATCCTTTTTGTATAAGGTGATATCAGCTGAGCTTTGAAGGGAGCTAGGAATTCTAGGAGGCAGAGGTCTACCTCAGATACAGGGGACAATGTCTTCTAAGGCACAGACAAGAGACATTCTATGGGGAGAAGCAAGAAAGCCAGGCTGCCTGAAAGGGAGTAATTGTAATTAACCTAGAGGTAACCTGAAGCCAGATTGTGAAGGGATAGAAGTAGAGATGGTAATCCAGGTTAAATAGAAAGTTCAGAGTGAAATAAGAGTTGTAATTTCACAAAGAGTTTTAAATAATTTGTAGTCCTCTGAGATTCTGAGACGTGTGTGGTTTTATGTCTGGGTACCTGTGGCCATCCTTACCTTCCTACTTTACAAGTTAACTTTAATTGAACAGACTAAAATCCAGGAAAGGGTGGCAGTGAAGAGCAAACAAACCCTGTCTTCTGGCAACTAGTCCAAAATAAGCATCCAAACCCCTAACATATACATGGTCCATCACTATCATCTCTAATCATCATAACTTGTCTCAGGTTTGCAATCTAAGGGCTTCTCATTCTCATCTCATATAATAATCAGTTTTCTCATCATGCTATTTCTACCTTCATGACATCTTGCTTATTTTGAGACTCAGTCTAAACTCCTGATGATTGTTCCCTAATCGAGGAAGAATGTCCCAAGTTTTATATCCAGGACTTGATCCTCTTCCCACCTGGTACCACTCCACAATGACCACACAGAGAAAGTAGGAAATAAACCCATTTACCCAAGTCTATAACAAAACAGAAATCAGAGAAAGTGTACACAGGAGAATATACACCAGACAATACAAATTGAATGAGCTTGCCCTTTGGGAGTGAGATAACTCAGCTCAACCAAGAGAGTTCCTGATTTTAGCCAAGGGAAAATTTTACAAAGTCACAATAGTGACTACAGTACTAGCAAATTGGGGATAGGGATGTTCTAAAGACTGTCAGCTCTTCTCAAGTTGGCTTTTTCTCAGAGTCTTTCTCTCCTTCCAGAGTTTTAAAGAGAGAGTAGAGTCATGCATTTTCTGTCTCAAAACTAGAAGTTAGAAGAGTCTGAAAAGATCAGATTTCTCTTTTCTACTGTTCTGTCAACTTCATGCCATATCTCACATAAATGTGGGGTATTGAATAATTCATCTCTACCTATAAAGAGATAGTCCCATAAAATTAACCCTTTGATCCAAGGATTACAATTATGCATGGGTGTTTATTGATTTTATATTTATATTATATATGCATTTATGTGTGATCATTATCTTCCCTGTTAAAATAACTTTCTTCATTTCTTATAAGTAGGGATCGTTTATTTCTTTTTTTGGGTGTATGAGGCAATTGGGGTTAAGTGACTTGCCCTGGGTTACACAGCTAGGAAGTGCTAAGGAGTATTTAGTTCTTTATATTTGTCCTATTACAGTGCCTAGTACATAGTAAGTACTTATTAAATACTTGTTGATCAACTGGCTAATTTGACCACTGTGTATGTTGAGGGAGATGTGTGCCATCTAAGCTAGATGAGATCCTGCTGATAATAATAACTGACTATGACAGTATTTTTTGTAAGCTTATACACACCTTCTCATGTTATTCTTATAACCATGGGAAGAAGACAAATGGAACAAGCATTACTATCTCCACTTTATAAATGTAGAAGAAAACTGAGAATCAATGAGAATAAATGGCATCTAAAGTTACCTTGCTAGTAATTGGAATTGCCAGTACTTAATTCCAGGTCTTCTGACAATGCTCTTTCCACTGAACCTGAGAGGTATAAATAAATGCTAAATATTATGTTATTTATTGCCTATGTTTGCCTTTGGGGGAAATTGTCTTAGAAATGTTTGCTTAAATATGTGAGTTCCTGAAGGGGAAAAAATACAGATGATCTCTGATGGGAGATTAGAAGCCCCAGGTAGTAGGAAGATTTAGGAGGCTAAGAGAGGAGCAGATTGATGTGGAATTGAGCAATGAATTAAAAGTACAGAGAAAAATAAAACCATGATTTCTTAGCCTTATGAGAAATGGTAAGAAAAGTAGAACACTATAAAAACTCAGTAATAATGATCAAATTAGTTATCATTAATACTGCTTAACATTTGCAAATTTCTTCTCTTAGAAAAACTGGATCATATATATCCATATATTAAGTCATAAGGGACCTTAGCAGTCCTCTTGTACAATCCCATTATATTACAGATGAAGAAGTTGAGATTCAGGGAAGTTATTTTATTTGCTCAGAAATATGTTGTTTCATTGTTTAGTCATTCAATCATGTCTGACTCTGCATAACCCCGTTGACCATAGCATGCCAGACTATTCTGTTCTCCACTATCTCCTGAACTCTGTCCAAGGTCACATCCATTGCTATTGTGACACTATCTATCCATCTCATTTTCTGCTGTCTCCTTCCCCTTCTCTTTTTTGCCTTCAGTCTTTCCCAATAACAGGGTCTTTTACAGTGCATACTGTCTTCTTATTATATATAGCAAAAGTATTTAAGATTCAGCTTCAATATTTGACCTTCCAGTAAAGAGTCAGAATTAATTTCTTTAAATATTGACTGATAGCTAGTACTAGTTGGGATTAGAGAAAGAGACTGTACTACATAATCTTTAATTCCCTTCTACCTTTTCTTAAACAAAAATTGTGAAATAGTATGCACTTGGAAAACTAATTAATACTTTTAAATCCTCATCAAGCTAAATCCTTATCAATATTAAGTCTCTGTACCTTACTTACTTTTGCTATATGTAGCTGACATTCAGGGGTATGCAGATAAATGTTAACAAAAAACTCTCCAAAGCAACAAAAATGTGGTTATGAAAAGCTTTTACATATAATCTGATTGCTAACATTTCCTGCATCATTTTATTAAATGCAGACATTTGACATAACAATACATCAAGTCCTGTTTCATAGTTTCATTGCCAACTTCTGAAGCACAATGGTAAGTACTATACAATAAATATTTACATTCAAAATTTAACAATTGGCTCTGGAAAGCCTTACAGATTGATCCTATCATACCCCTCCTTGTATCCTAAGATTCTTCTGGCTAAAAAAAAAAAGTCCATTCATGTAAAATCAGCAGAATAGGCATTCACTGTTTCAGTGAAGAGGATCAGGGACAGGCACCTTAGGAGAAGTAAAAGGGAAAAATAATGAATTTATGGTGAATTTGGAGATTGTCATCTTATTACCCACTCTTATCTTTATCCTTGGGTTATAGTGTTGGAAAATTATCTATGCAATCAGTAGTTAGTGCCTCGGCAGAAAACTCCTACCAAGTATCTGTCTTAGCAACCTTCCTTTCACAAAATATATGTTTCTTTTATAAACAGAGGAGTAGAGAAAACCACTGGTTTTTGAGCCACAGAGTATAGGTTCAAATCCAACCTATAACACTGACTACTTGTGACCCTGGTGACCATTTAACCCCATTGGTTATTTATCCTCAGTTTTCTTATATGTACAATGAGGGAAGTTTAAGGCTGTATAGTTTCTATAATTCTACAGCTATAATCTTATGAAAATTCTCAAATACCAACAGTTGTACTGGTTGACAGTTAAACTTCTTTTCAATGTACTTTCTCAATAGAAAGAGGAGGAAGGGAGAAAATCTGGAACTCAAAAATTGAAAAACATGTAAAAAATTGGTTTACAAAGAACTGGGGAAAATATTGAGAATAAGAATAAACTCTTTTTCAGTTCCATTATTTTTTGTCTTTGTAATTCTATTCAAAAATAGAGATTGCAGAGAGAAAAAAGGAATGTTAAGTCAGTTGATCGTTTAGAAACATATAACAACAACATAGATTTGTAATCTGAAGATGAAAGTTCAAATCTCACTTTGGCCACTTACATAAATGACTATGGAACTTGAATTGGTCTGATCTGCCATAGCTAGATACAAAGTACATTGACTTTGACAAAGTAATGTCATTCTATCCTCTTTGAGCATGAAGGAGAAACAGTAACAATAGATGACTATGGGCAAGCCACTGTAACCTCTCCTGCCCTTAGTTTCTTCACCTGTAAAATGGGACAGTTATAGATGGTCACTGAAGTTTCTTCTAGCTCATGATCTTATACATCCACTGGGTCCAAAGAATGATATTATGTGTTGCTACTGCTGCTCTTATTATTGTTGTTCTGATTCTTTGTGACTGGATTTGGAGTTTTCTTGGAAAATATACTAGACTGACTATTTCATTGTTTGACTATTTCATTCTCTAGTTTGTTTTACACATGAGGAAATGAAAAAACAAATCAACAAACAAACAAAAAACAGGGTTACATGATTTTTCCAGGTTCTAACTAGTAATTGTCTGAAGCTGGATTTTAATTCAGCTGACTCCAGCCCTGCAGCTCTCTCCACTGCACCAGTTAGATGTCCCTAACCACTGTTGATCACAGCATAAATGGAAGCCATGGTCCAGTCCCTAAGGATCTAACACTATAATGGGGGACAGAAACCAAATATAATAAAAAAGCAATAGCTCTTCAAAGAGCAATGCATTATACAAGTTATAAATTCAAGAATCAAGTAATTGTTGTGGAAAGGGGATTCAGATTAAGGTTAATAGAACTATCAGTCAAGAGTAATTACATCAGAAAAGGCCTCCTGAAGAAAGTAGCTTTATAGTTTGGTTCTGAAGGAAAGTTAGTAAGTTAATAGAAACAGAAAAGAAAGCATTATATAGCTTCGCACCTAGGTGTCCACAAAGACTCATCTTAAAGGGATAAACACAAGCCATGCATGATGCTAAATAATTTGTGCAGTCTTGGGTATTTGCTAGTCTCAGTAAAATAAAGGGACTTGGGTAATGCTTCCCAACAAGAGACAAAATAGACCAAAGCAGAAGAAATCTATGAGCCAAGATCTTCTAGGGTATGCTTTAAAAACTACACATTATGTGCAAAGCTTTATGGTCTCCCAGGGAGTCCCCATTAAAATAAATGTCATCTGCACTGACTAACAAACTGATAAGACTGAATTATTGATTACGCCATGAAGGTTTTCATTTGAAATGTTACATGGGTTAATGCAATAATCGAATCCATTTCCCCAGCATGTTCCCTGCTTTTCTACTCAGCTTCAATTTCATTTCTGAAATGTAAAACAGGACATGGTTTTATCTAGGGCCTCTCTCGCTCTACATATCCCAGAGCTCTCAATAGTTATAATAAGCCAGGGCCTGGAAGCCAAGGGATTCAGCTAGGGAGGAGAGCAGGCGCGGTGCCATTTTCCTGCAAAGTAATTTACAAATGGAAATCGGAGGCTGTTGCATGATGGGGCTTAACTTCCTGCTGCCTTGACAGGTCAGAATTTGCAGGATACAAATCCCCAGATCTCTTATAATACACACACTGTTTTTTTGTTGGGATGCTGAGTTTATTTGCTGTGCACTAATGTTTGCTCAGAGGCAAGGAAGGTGGGGGGGGGGAGGGGAGAGGATAAAGGAGGAGGTTCAAGAGCCGAGCTAGGAAGACACCAGATGATCTCTCCTTCCACAGCTCAGAACAGTACTCACTCCTATCATTCTCCCCTGGCTTCCACCCTCAGCTTACAAAATGACCTTTATCTCCATGCTAGCTGGCAATTGCAAAACACTGATTTAAAGAAGAATATGTTGGAGAGGAGACAAACAGCTATCATAAGAGATAACTTCTTCCAAAAAGGAAAATAAAACATTCATCAGCAAACATTAATGTAATAGAAACAGTTCATTTTTGATAAAAGAATTGCTTTTATTAGTTAAGTAAAAGTATAGAGCTTAAACTCTGTAGTTTTACAGAAAGCATCCTCTGTCCAACTCTAGCAACACACAAGACAACAAGAAGATATTCAATCTATTCCAAAATGACTTTCATCTCCTTTCTAGATCTCTATATTTTGAAAGTATTTCATTCCATGTAGCTTGGATGTTATGAATATTTGATATGGAGACATCTATTAAAAATTAATTTTTATAGATGACTTATATGAGACTGATTGCAAGTAATAGTTTAGGCTGTAAGAGTGATGTGCTACTGGTACAGTTTATTGGTTGAATTCTCCAGATTATTTTAAGGCCTATATTTTCAGTATGGGGATTCATCATGTCTCTCTATGAAAGAGAACAAGTTATACTTTCAAGGTGTTCAGTAGTTGCTAAATTTTCATTATTTCTTTTACTTTAAAAAAGGAAGATCTGTATACTTGAAAATGAATAAGGCAACAATAGCTAGATGATAATAACAATAACACACATATAATAATACTATCACATATTTTATTACATAGCACTTACATTAAACTTTAAGGTTTGGAAAGAACTTTATAAACATTAATTTTATAAATATTATTACATAAAGTTTAATTTATTATGCACCTTCATAATAACTATGTGAGGTAATATGTAATCATGCCCATTTAACAGATGAACTAATTGAGGCTTAAGAGATGCCCATAGACACATACTAAAAAATGATAGTATAAGAATTCAGAGAAATTCAGAATATTGGAGTTCAACAAAAGCCACTTAGTTGTATTTTTATCTGGTTAAAACTTTCCCCTATAATATCTGCATAAATAGTATCCAGTCTCCATTTTGACTTCAAATGACCTCAAGTGAGTGCTTTCCACGCTGGGAAAGATCTAATTCTTATGAAGTGTTGTTGCTTTTATTCACACCTAGCCTAACTATGAGTGCAACGTTCATCTGTTACTCCTGGGCCTGACCCAAAAGAGTTGAGAAAAATAAGCTTAATTCCTTTTATATTTGAACCCAAACTTTTCCCATAGTTTCCCATTAAATTGGCTCTTGGATGACCTAGCAACTACTGCCAACCCTTCTCACAGAGTAAAGATAGCAGCCAGATTCCTGGTACATGAGAAGAACTAGTTTAACAAATACTAAGAAACAAAGTTCTTGAAGCATATCAATGGCCACTTTGGATGCCTGTCTTTGCAGATGAGATATTTTATATTCCTGGAAAAATCAGTGGAGACAATTAACTTCAAAAATATAATATGTAAAATTGTCATAAATCATATGTTTTGTTTACCACAAACTCCCATTAAAATGCAAGCTTCAGCTACCTTCTTCTCCTCCTTCTGTAGCTCCAGTGATGACCACAAGGAATTATTGATCACCAGAATTGCCGACCTGGAAGTAGAAATCCAAACTAAAGTGTGATTCAGGAACACTGTTGAACATGCTGGACAATGATGATCTTCCCACTGCTCCTAGCATATCTTCTCTGTGCAAAAAGTAGAGCTGCCCACTTGCCAGAAAGGTAACATTACTAGCAGAGAATAATGAGGACAATGGCATTGAAAATAAGGAAGACGACAAGGAGATGTAAGGCTTTCAGAGGAGTGACTTCAGGAGTAGGCAGAGAGCAAAATCATGACATTGTAATGACTTTCATCCCTCTGGATGTCAGCCTTGGCAAGATGAAACAAGCATGCAAAGCCAGAAGAGTATTTCCCTTCCATGGAGCTGGACTTATTCAACTGGCAAGATTATCAATCAGCATCCATGTACTATAGATCCAGTGTGTGATAAGGGATGGCAAGGGGGGGCATAAATATTATGGGACAGAATGTCTATGCCCCTAATGTTCAAGGTTACATATAAAGAAGCTGGTTGTATAATGTCTCTAAACAAAGACAAGTGGATTAAACAGAAGAAATCTACAAGTCAAGATTTTATAGTGTGTGTTTTTAAAATTGCACATAATGTTCAAAGCTTTATGGATCCCCAGGGAGTCCTCATTATAATAACTGAAGGATTTTGAGCAGTGGGGTGACAGTAGTCAGACTTATAGCTTAGAAAGATTATTTCTTCATCTGTGTGAAGGATGAACTAGTGAGAGAAGAGCCTGGAAGCAGAAAGACCAATTAAGAGCCCATTACAATAATCAAAATAAAACATTATGAGGCCTTGAACTAGCACAATGACATCAGAACTGCTGTGAGAGATTTTCGTGAGATTGAATTGAGATTCATTTGGAGTGAAGATGTCATTTCATAATGGATGCAGTGTTCCATTCCTCTAGTGTATCAAAGAAACACTGGATAAACTGTTAGAGTTCTCAAAATTAATTAATTATATTTAATTGCATTGCCCAAATTAAAATAGTTACTAATAATATTTTAGTGAAAGCAAAACAAATTTAATATTGTTCATTACTTTCCAAATATTGATTCATCTTTCTCTCCCTTTTATTGTGTCCATTTTATACTGAGCATAACTATTAGTGGAATAAGTACATGTATATAATTTATAACTATATATGCATATATTAGAGTGCCTACTCATTTTTTTACTGATATTGTTTAATGATTAAAAAAAAATTTAGAGACAAGTGATCTAGATAATGGCATTCTTTATCTACTTTTTTTTTCTTTGTGAATAATTAGATCAGGCTTTTTAAAGTTCATGGATCTTGCAGGAAAGGTTCTATAGTATTCTGAGGATTGCTGTAATTATCACAATTTCATCTACATACAAAAGTATACCTTTGTTAAATCAAAGTTGGTTCATGTGTTTCTTATATATCCATATAGATCTCTAAAACAACTAATTCTTTTGTTCTTTTAATTGAAACTATTCGATTTTTTGTCTTTATAATGCAGTTTTTGAAAATTTCCTATTTATCTTGGATAACTAACCCCATAGAATTTCAAGGCATTATATACTATTTATTATTGATTCTGAACCTTTTGAAATCTCTTCTATAATTCATAATGTGTGTCTGACTTAACAGGCTCTCTTGTCTTTACCTATTTCACTTCCTAAATTAAAGTCATTACTTCCCACCCTAACCTCATCTTCCACTTTTCAAAGCTCCCATTATTCTAATCTGAATAACAGTTCCTTAATAGTTAAAATCAGATCCAGAATATCAGTTCTTTTGTCACTTCCTCCACTTTTAGAAGGATGGAATTATCATTAAGGCAAGTCAAAAAAGTACTACTTGCTCTGTTTTTTAACAGAGAGAGTACCAGCAGATGTCTTGATCATTGAAGTCTCCCATCTGTGGCAGGCTTGTAATCTGTTCATCTCTTCATCTGTATTTTTTTTCTTTATCCAGGTATTTTATAGTCTATTCCCATGAGACTATGGCTTCTGTTTCTCTATCCATTAATCTTTAGCCAGCTTTTACCTCTGAAGTTCTGAAATTTCTTTACATGAATATATCTTCTCAAAAAAAAAATCTGCTTTGCTCTTTTTCTCCTTTGACTTTTATCTATCCTTTTGAATTATGTATTTTTTTCTAAAGACACTCCAGTCATGAGTCCCAGCCCACAAAGTTATCATGATAGAACTGAGGTCAAATTTGCCTTCTTTCATTACAGTCTCCTGTTCACCTTTTTTATATCCATTCTTTATATGTTTCTGAATATACATCTGAGGCCATTGTTTTTACTACTGACTCCTTTTTAAATTTTCATGTCCCAGAATTACTAGAAGTCATTAGTGCAATTCTTCATCATGTGCTGTAGTTACCCTTTTTTGTTATTGACATATATATATATATATATATACACACATATAAGCAGACAAGTGGCACAGTGGATAGAGTACGTGACCTTGAGTTAGAAAGACTTAAATTTAAATCTAGCTTCTGACATTTACTAGCTTTTTGTCATCATGAACAAATCACTTAGCCTCTGTCTCTCTTCTCATC
The DNA here is from genome assembly GCA_023553655.1 of Myrmecobius fasciatus. Taxonomy (NCBI): domain Eukaryota; kingdom Metazoa; phylum Chordata; class Mammalia; order Dasyuromorphia; family Myrmecobiidae; genus Myrmecobius; species Myrmecobius fasciatus. The sequence goes on along the minus strand of JAJPUD010001312.1, from coordinate 323,651 downwards.
TGTAAAATGGGAATAATACTAGCATCTACCTCCTAGAGTTGTGAGGATAAAATGAGGCAATATTTGTAAAGCAACCAAGAAATCTTTCAAGAGCTATATAAGAATTATTACTGTTATTTTCATTATTGTCATAAGTCCTCCCTTTCATATGAAAAAAGGAATTCTTATCTCACAGATAAATTAAATATTGATAATTGATATCCTTTCAAATGCTAAGATTCTATTATAATAATTCCTTGAAAATTAGAATTCTGTGTTGAGTTACTCACATCTTCTATTTTGTATTTGGTAGTGTATTTTGTTAAAATGTATTACTAATACAACATTTATAAAGTGTAAGAGACTAAACAAAATGTTACCGTATTGGGACTTACCTTGCTTGGTAAGTGAAGTCAATCCTAATAGGTATTCTTGAAGGAGAATTTTTTATGGTCTTTTATAAAAAATACTGTTGTTGATAAGATGAATGATTATTTGTTTTTCCTATTAATTACAAGGAGTTCCATGCTGCCCTATCTTGTTTGTGTGATTGTTGGTTTTTTTCATTTTTTTTTTCAGAAAGTCTAGTTGTAAAATAGGTAAATGACAATCTCAGAAATACATACATACAATTCACTTTTAACTTTAATATGCATTATTAATATTTTCTCCATCATTTTCAGAAGTCTGGACAATAGAAAATATAATAAATCAAATCCTGATTGGTAGCATTTGCTTATTTTCAAAGTGTAAATGTTTATCCTAAAAATTTAACTGTTAGCTTTTGAGAACCGGTTTAAGTTGGCTCCAGCACACTTCTGGACAAAGGGACATTTTGAAAGGAAGGATGGGACTTGAGCCCAGATGAATTGATCCCTTATCTTAAGAGGGTTTCTTGTGAGGGAAATAAAGGCAGTAAAACCTAACTTACATAGGTTCTCTTGATGCTTTGCTGGGAATTATGCAGACATTTTTCTGAGGCTCTTACAATCTAAAATAATACCCATGCAGATAAATTAATCCACAAAGGACATAAGGATTACAAAACACCAATTTTGAACAAACATAACTGGAATGAAGAAGTAAGATTTGGTATATTTGAGACTTAGAAACTGAAAGTGAAGGTTATAAAAATTTCAATAATTTGAGGCAGGAAAAGATATAACAATAACAGAGGATTATGGGATGAGAGATTTAGAACTGGACAGAAAAGTCCTTTGGAAGACATCTAGTCCCATCCTTATTGTAGAGACAAGGAAAATGAGTCTCAAAGAGGTTAAAAGACTTGCTCTAAGGTCACACAAGTAGCAAGTGACAGAGGATGAACCCGGGTCCTAGGACTCCAAAGCCAACTTTCTTTCCATCATGCCCCATGGCTGCCTGAGCTTGAGATCTGAAAGGGTCTTAAGAGATCATCTGGCCCAATACTATCATTTTGTATAAGTGGAAAATGAAAATCACAATGAGATTAAATGACTTGCCTAAAATGATATAGGTAATAATGTCACAAAAGCAAGATTCAAATCCAGGCCCTCTGTCTCTATCAAACACAATATCATGTAACCTCCTAAGAGCTCACATAATCTTGGGCAATGGAGAGAAAGAAAGAGTTGCTTTTTCTAGGTAAAATATGGCCTAATTATATATTCCCTCTGTAAATAACTTCTTCATGCTTTCTACAGAGGATGTAGGTCTGATGATTGGGATAGAAAATTCCCCCCTCCATTTTTTAATCACTGCTTCCACAGATATGTGATCTCACTGATATGGGTACTTTTTCCATGTGATCAGCCCATATAGGTTTTCCCATAAGTTCCTCTTGGATGATCTTCTCAATGTACTGAGTTATTCCTCTGAGTCTTCTAATACTTGGATACTAGGGCAGCACTCAGATTGCCCCTAAACTCTTGCTACTAGAGTGCCTCAACTTTTCCAATCATATGTGTCTTGGATAATTGCTTTTATACCTCTTCTCATGCAAAAGTCATTACTAGTAATAAATAACCAGCAGCCAAATTGTGGCCACCATTCAATTATATATCACCCTCGAAATCATGGATAATTGTGATTTTTTTAGATGTTCCATAATTCATGTACATATAATCATTAACCAAAGACTATTTTAATGGGCTTTTATAATCAAGAGAAGCCTGAAGTAACTGAAAGTTTTCTGTAATTTTCTAAATGTAATCCAGTTGATTTTTTTTTTCATTTTGGCACCAGCTCACTGTGGATCAGAGTACCCTTACAAGTTAGAGATATATAAAGATGGAACTGTTTAATAAATTATCCATCCAACTGTTTAGCATATTCTATACAATATACATTCTGCCTGCATCCATTGGGGTTTTCTAGTGTGGATGGCTAAATGAACCTTCTTTGAATGCTTATATAACTCAGGGAAGAAATATTGGAGTATTTCAGAGCTCTAGAGAATCAGCACAAAGTCATCATCAAACAGGAGCATCTGGCTAAGCAAGGAATTAATAGGGAAAACCTCTTCCATTTAGACACTGTAGAGAATATCTTTTGTAATATAGGTGAGCATATTAGGTGAATGAAGTATCTTCAATTTAAAAAAAAAAGAACAATACAAGGTAGTGGGGGGGAATCTACCTTGAAAATGTATAACCCAGAGAAAAGAAACATTTATTTTCAACTGGGAAAGTATGCTTTTATAATTATACTTTCATAGTAACCTTTTCTGATTCACTTACACTTTTCCATAATGAGAAAGAAACAAAGTATTACTCATGTCTAAAATCTTTCAGCTACAGAAATTTCCACTCATTGATGGAAAAAAAACCATAGTAAGAAAAGAGATGATTTTTTCCTTAGACTATTATTCGACTGAAAATACTGCTATACACTGAAAAAAGAACTAGAACTCCTAGAGAGGGAAAACTTGGTTCAAGTCTTATCTTTATATAGCCTTGTAACTCTGGGCAATTCATTTAACTGTTTTGTACCTCAGCTTCCTCATCTGTAAAACTGATTTTGGCCAGATAATGTTTCATTCAATATCTACAATTTATTCTCATATTTTGATAGGATTTGATGATTTTTGCATCCTGAGGAAATAGTGCCTTATACAAAATAATCACTTAATAAATTCTTGTTGAAATTAAAATAATAAGAGAATCTGTCATGGGTGTAAAAACATAAAAGGTAGTTACTTTTTAATTGAAAGGAAAGTAGGTAATCTTCAATTAGGAATGGCAGACTAGGTGGTATAGTGTATAAAATGCTAGATCTGAAATCAAGAAGACCTGAGTTCAAATTTGACCTTAGACATTTGCTAATTATGTGATCCTGGACAAATCACTTAAGCCACTCCAATATTTGCCAAGAAAACCCTAAATGGGTTCATGAATAGTTAGACATGAATGAAACAACTGAATAACAAAAAACAAATTTAGGCATATAAATGGGATATTATTGTGCCATAAGATATGTATGAACTAGCACTGAACTAAGTAAGCAGAACCAGGAGAATAATCTAAATAGTGAACCCAATACTGTACAAAGCAATTATAAAAAGATCAAAATGCTGATCAATACAGTAACCATCAATAATTTCAGAAAAGGACTGAAAGTTAAGTACATCTCTTGCCTCTCAGTAGAAGTGGTTGATTGTAGAAATGAAATGAGACATTTTTAGACACGGTTAATGTATTGATTTGTTTTGTGTGATTGTATTTGTTGCAACAGAGGTCTCTCTTGGAGGAGGAGAGTCATTTTGAAGTGACAATAATTTTTTTTAAAGATGACAACAAATCATTTAAAAAGAAGAATAAAATAGGAAACACATCCTCTGAAAAAAAGTCATGCTCTGTGGCTGTACTGACTTGAACTAATACTCCCAGAGATGACTTAAAACAATTAATTTCTGAGTAGGGCTGGAGCAGAGTAAAAGCTACTTCTATTTACTTTTATGGTATTATATAATTTCTCCACTTAGTCATATATTGACTTATTTCTAATTAATTTTATGTTTACTCTTATTTTTACATATTAGTTTTCTTCCAAATAAATTTCTAACAAAACTATGTGGAAGCAATGTTCTTGCATCCTAAGGGCTCCATAAATATTTTCCTACTATTAAAATAATAATTTAAAATTACTAATTTAAAGATTAATTTAATTTATAATAATTTAAAAATAACTTTAAAAAAACAAGGAAATGAGAGGGTGGGTCACTATTACTTTCCCTGAGGTCCCCAGTTTCTGTCTGTGATTACACATAGGGAGCCACTTGGTGTCCTTTGTTCATCAGTAGATTGTCCCCTGGAGTCCATGAAATTCTTTTTTGCTTAAATTTGTTTATCTACAAAATGGAAAACTGTTCCTTTCCAGCTCTAACATTCTAAGACTCTTTGAGTGCAGGCATTAGGTAGGACTCCGGGATCTATGTCATTTGAAGCTGAGGATCACTGGCCACTTAATGGTGCCTAATAGAGTGTCTGCAAAAGCCCACCAGTCAGAAGCCTCCAAAACACACAAAGATGAACTTAATCCTTAATAATGATTTGGTAAGCCATTGGTGGAATAAATCAATTGAAACATGTCACTGCTCATGGTTTTTTTTCCCCAAAAATATTAATCAGACTTAGTTTCCTGCTTAGAAATAGATTCTCCAGCTTCACAGCAACCAAAACCTGGATATTTCTCCCCCATTCTACAGTATTGCCTTTTTGAATACTTAACAAGAATGCAGTCTGTGCCTTTTTTAAAACTGGCTGGATTCTGTTTGCAAAAATTAAGTAAATGACCAACAATCAGAAGAATAAGTGCATAAAGTTCAAACTGGCTTTTTTGAAATGGTAGTAATTTACATTGAACTATCTATATTGTCTCACCCGTTGTTACCAAGAAGATAGATCCATGAGATTTTCACTGTCAGTGAACTATGGAACTGCAGTCAATCATACAGATGTTTAGTTTGCATATTGCCAGACATGTGAATATTTGGAAGATTTTAGGTGTTTAAATCCAGATGTTTTTAGTCTTCTTTGGGATCAGCTACATACACCATGGCCTTTCAGAATGTTTGACTACTAATAATGAACAGATGCTTAATAGGTGACTTCATGGCACTGTCCAAAGCATTATCTTTACCTTCTAAGAACTAACATTTATAACAATTTCATAATCTGGTGATGACTAATGATAGATTTTTTCATAGTGAAGCCACATGCCAATTAAGTTGTAAAAATCAATCAGCTAAGTGGGAAAGCTTTAATATGTAGCACCAGTCCATTTATGAGGATGGGGGGAGAAGTGAGAGGAGGAGAAAAAAAGTTGGGCATAGGTCTATCCTTGAATAACAGAATATGGAATGATTTTCCAGATTTGACATACCTTACAGATATCTCATCCTTTGATACTAGGATTCAGTAGCAAACATATTGTCTAAGTGCTTCCTTTTTTGCAATCAACAATGGCAAAAGTGTTCCTCAAAACCTTTTTTTTTTCTGACTCCTTGAACTTGAGCAATTGGCTCCTGGAGGACCTTTCCAAAGAAAGAGGAGAAGGATAAGCTCTAAAAGCTGGGCACAAAATTGTACATAATTATATAAGACTTTGGTTTCTACTTTTATTGACCTAATTCTCTTCTGTGCTTTAAATAAGGCCTTATTATTTTTAGATCCTAGAATTTATCTCCAATTGTTTCTTATTTTCACTGGTAGTATCACTAATTTTTAAAATAAAGTGTTCAAGAGTTCCAGCAAGATGGCGGAGTGAAGACATGACTGTCTGTGTCCTCCTCTGACCTTCTCTCAAATCAACAATAAAATAAGCCTCTGAACTGATCTTTAAGTCAATGAAGCCAGAAATATTTGGACTACGAAACACTGCTTACAGTTAACTCTGAAGAACTTCATAGCAGGTCTGTTTCAGTCGGGCAGCGGGGTAAGAAATTTTCTCGGTGAAACTCCGGAACAGAGGGCAAAGAACTGGGTGGGAGTCAGCTCAGTGTGACAGAAACTCCAGACTCCCAGGGAGTATATCTGAGGCACTCAGGACACTCTGCCCTGATTGGGGGCATATGTTTTGGCAGATTTACCTTTTTTAAGGAGTAAATTGGGCAAAGTCCTATCCCCATCAGCTGAGCACCGGAAATTAATTAGCAGAATTGCCCCAGGGCAAACTACCACAGCCTCCCCTTCTCTGGCTTTAAACAGACCCCAAGCTTTCTAAACAATGAGTAAGAAGCAGAAGAGAGTTCTCACCATAGACAGCTTCTATCAAGAGAAAGAAGGGCAGACCCCAGATCCTGAGGTTCCTATAGACAAAGCATCTCCAGAGGAAGCCATCAAGGGAGAAATAACCTGGTCCCCCTTCTACAAGGCCTTCCTGGAAGACTGCATAAAGAATCTCAAAAGAGAGCTGGATGATAAATGGGGTAATGAACTGAGATCAATGCAAGAAGGATATAATGCCCTGCAAAACAGATATGAAAAAGACACCAATTTATTGAAAAACAAAATTGGTGAAGTGGAAAAAGTACGCAATGGACAAATTGGCCAGTTACAAAAGGAGCTAAAAAAGGTGACTGAAGAAAACAACACATTAAAAATAAGAATTGAACAAATACAAGTGAATGACTCAATAAGACTTCAAGAATCAGTCAAACAAAAACAAAAAAATGAAAAAATTGAAGAAAATATGAAATATCTCCTAGGAAAAACAACTGAATTGCAAAATAGATCTGGATTACTGGAGTTCCTGAAAGCCATGATGAAAAAAAGAATCTAAACACTATCTTCCAGGAAATCCTGAAAGAAAACTGCCCAGAGGTTGTAGAATCAGAAAACAAAATCATCATTGAAAGAATTCACCGATCACTTCCTGAAAGAGACCCCAAAATTAAATCCCCAAGGAATATCGTGACTAAATTTCAGGACTATGGAACCACAGAAAAGATATTGATAGCAGCTAGAAAGAAACAATTCAAATACCGAGGATCTATAATTAGAATCACACAATCTGTCAGCTTCCACATTGAAGGATCGAAGGGCCTGGAACCAGCTATTCCAAAAGGCAAAGGAACTTGGATTACAGCCAAGAATAACCTATCCAGCTAGAATGAGCATTATCCTCCAGGGAAGAAGATGGTCATTTAATGATATAGGTGAATTTCACCTATTTATAATGAAAAGACCAGATCTGAACAAAAAATTTGACCTCCAAACACCGAACTCAAGAGAAGAATAAAAAGGTAAAAAGGAAAAGACTCTTGAGAACTTTATTTCTACTATGGAGATACTTAAAGATTGGGGGGTATAATTTGATATTACTTTGATAATATGAAAAAGAAAACTAGAGGGGGAAAGGCTATCATACTGGGGGAAAGAGGGAAAAGGTGGTAAAATAAAGTTAAAAAAAGAGGTAAAAATAAGGTAAAATCTCATGAAGAGGCAAAGAAAACCTAATGTAATTGAAGGAAAGAAGGGAGGGAGATGAGCATTGTGTAAATCTTACTCTCATCAGATTGGGCTCTAAAAGTGTATATCAAACACATTTGGTTTCACAGAGAAACTTGTCCTTCCTTATAGGGAAGTGGGAGGGAAAGGAGGGAAAGAAAGGGATAGACTAATAGAAGGGAAATTAGGAAAGGAGTAAAAAAAAGGGGGGAGGGGCTCTAAAGGGGGGAGGTTGTTTGGGGGAGGAGGTCATCAAAAGCAAAATACTAAGGAGGGGGCAAGGGAGAAAGGGGAAAGGAAAGGGAAAAACATGACCTGGGTAAATAAGATGGCAGGAAATACAGAATTAGTTATTCTATCTGTGAATGTGAATGGGATGAACTCTCCCATAAAGCAGAAATGGATAGCAGACTGGGTTAAAAACCAGAATCCAACATTATGTTATCTACAAGAAACATTTAAAGCATAGTGACATATACAGGGTGAAGGTAAAAGGCTGGAGCAGAATCTGTTATGCTTTAGGTGAACAAAAAAAAGCAAGGGTAGCAATCCTGGTATCAGATCCAGTAAAAGCAAAGATAGATCTAATGAAAAGAGATAAGGAAGGAAACTGTATTTTATTAAAGGGTACCATAGATAATGTAGCCATATCGATACTAAATATATATGTACCAAGTGGTATAGCATCCAAATTCCTAGGGGAGAAATTAAGAGAGATGCAAGAAGAATTAGACACCAAAACTATACTAGTGAGGGATCTCAACCTTGCTCTCTCAGAATTAGATAAATCAAACCACAAAATAAATAAGAAAGAAACTAGGGAGGTAAATCAATTGTTAGAAAAGTTAGGCATGATAGATCTTTGGAGAAAATTGATTGGAGACAGTAGGGAGTTTACTTTTTTCTCTGTGGTTCATGGAACTTATAAAAAAAATTGACCATGTGTTAGGGCATAAAAACCTCAAAATAAAATAAAGTGTTCAGGGAAAAACCCATTATTAAAGAGTCAAGGGAGAAAATATTTTGAATGATGGAAAGTTTGGCAAGTTGTTGAAGTCTATTCTATCATCATTCATAATATATATATATACATATATATATATATGAATTTTGTTGGGGGGCAGTGTCCTGCCTTAGATATATAGATATTTCATACAGATATTTCATGGCAAAAGTACAGGATACACATCCCCACCCTCAGCTAAGTCATAAAAAGATAGATCCCGAGAGTCAGAATGGACCTAAGAAATAATACAATGGACCCTATACCCAGAACAGGAAAAACACCTGCAACACCCCCAAGAAGGGATTACTCAGCTTCTGTGTAAAGACCTTCAACTTACTGTAGTTTCTAGGAAGTGTTCCATTATACTGAAGCAGAGATTGCCTTTCTATAACTTCCACCTTGTTCTATCTAAGCTGAACAAATATAAATCTTTGTGGTTGTTTTGAGAAAAGTGGTCTATAAAATGAACTGTTATTATTATCATTATTGTTATTGCTATTATTATTATTATTATTTGTCTAAATTTTAATTCGACAATCATGATTCCCTCCTTCTCTTTTCCAGGCTAAATATTCAGTTCTTGTTAATTGAACAAATTATTGTATTTTAATTTAATAGAATGTTAGTTATTCTATCATTAAAATAACCAACATGTGGCATTCAGAAAAATATGAAAAGACTTGTATGATTCTAAAAAGAGTGAAAAAGGAGCACTAAGGGAATCAATTGCAATACTAAAATAATGTAAAAATTCCATCAATCCTCTTTACTTTAAAAAAAAATCTTAATTTTGCAAGTCAGGTGATGAAGCACTTCCATGATGGACTATTAATATAGAATGTTTTATATGCTTTACAAATGTTTTTCTTTGATATAATTAATGTTCCATTAGGGTATTGAGCAGGGTAGGGAGAATGACATAATTGGCAAGAAGCTGATGTAAAAAAAAATGCAATTTATCAGTAAAATGTTTTAAAATCATTTTGACAAAAAAATATTGTTTACTAAATGAACAAAAAAATCCCAGTTTTGCTCCTCCTGTTATTATATGACATGACTTTCAGTTCTTTTACCATTTTGGTTACCTTCTTCTGGATGTCCATTCTGCCTTATAATGTATTTTTTTAAAGTTATGTCAAAATGATATTCCAGATATGGCATGAACAGTATAAAATACTATGGGGTTAATCATCTCCTTCATTCTGGACACAATCCACATATTCAGATAAACCTTTGAGCAATGTGGTAAGTAGGATTTCATAGTGACTAAAAAGAAAGACTCAAACTCAGGAAAACTTGAATTCTAGTTCTATCTCTGACATGTTGTGATACTCACAAGCCTCAGTATCCCCAACCACACACTGTGCTAAACTGCTTTACTAAAAAGTTTCTTTATCTGGAAGTTTTCTACACCAATGAAATTACAAGTTCAGCCCTGATATTATATATTTTTTTATTGTCACGTGAGTCAACAAGCACTTAATAAGTACTTACTATGTGCATTTGGAAAGAAATCTCAGGGAGAAGATACTAACAGGAAGGGTAGTTGTAGGAATAAAGGAGACAAAGCAAGGCCTCCTAGAGAAGGTAAGATTTAAGCTGAGTCTTGAAAGAAGCCAGCAAACCAAAGAGATGAACTTTCCAGAAAATATGGGAGATAGTCAGTGAAAAGACATGGAGTGAGGAGGTTGGGTGAGAATAGAAAAAGACCAGTTTGACTGAATTATAAAATATTGTGACCTATTTGGACTTTGGGGGCCATTGAAATCTCCAGGTTTTTTTTTCACATTAAATATTATCGAGTTCTTGTTCTCTAGATGGTCTGTTTCTCAGCCCATTGTCCTCAAGGAAAAGTTAAAAAGGTGGAGAGGATTGAAAGACTATGAAATCCTACTTTATTCCAGTCTTACTTATAAACTATCATTTTAGCAAGATTTTCCTACAGCAGAGCTGTGCCTTGCATAAAGACTCCCTTGGGAAGAGAACACTGTCAAACAAAAGCAAATGCCTCTTTCTATTCCTCTTAACAAGAGAAAAATGCTTTGGCATCGTCTGAAATTAAGTAATACTGTGCGTAGGAAAAAAATCCCTTTTTGAGGCTATTAAATACAAATTGCATTACATGTTGTTAGTTTAAAATTTCAATTAGCTCCTAAATTTGCCATCAGCTTAGTCCAAGTCATCTCCCTGAACCAAGATTCTTTATTGTTTGACTGTTTGCTTAAATACTATGGAAGACAGAAGCAATTTATTAACATAATCACATTTAATATGATGACTAATCATTCTTCCTAGAAAGAGTGGATGGGATTTGTCAGAGTAATTATATTCCAGCCATGATAGACAGGAATGAGAGTTCTTTTTGGCATCCCTAACATTATATGACTCACAGGTTCTACTGGTCCTGAGAGCATTCTTGTTTCTAAGAAAGTTTTTTCAGACTGTGTAGCTCCCTCAGTATGCAGGGTTGTCATGTTCAAAAAGATTTTCCCAATTCCATTACAGGTTATCTCTAGAGGAGGTTCGTGGTATAATTGCAAATTAAGATGGCGAATACAACTGGGCAAGAAATAAAGGAGAGACTTGAGGAGTGACTGGAGACAGGGGAAGACTGTAGAAAATAATTTCATCCATAAAACCATTTATTTCAAATCTTATTTGAAAAGGACCTAGTATATCTCCAACAAGTGTTTTCACCTGAAGATGTTTAGGAGGGACTCAATGCTTCTTGAAGCAGCACATTCCACTTGTGAATTCAAATTACAGTTCTTTCACTTATTACTTGTGTGACCTTTAAAATACCTTAAGCTCTAGGGATCTGTTTCCTTAACTATAAAATAGGGGTATTGGACTAGATGATTTCTAAGTACTTTCCACCTCAATATTTATTATGCTAACCCATGATCCCAGAGATCTAGACTCAGAACATTTCTGTTCCATGATATTTGGGACAATATAGAAAGAGTACATTTAGACTTTCCTTGGAAATATCTTGATGAAGTGAAGAAATGACTTTAAGGTTTGTTTTAATCTTGATTTCCTTTTTCTTCCTGACTTCTTTTTTTCTTCCTTCCTTTCTTCCTTCCTTCCTTCTTTCCTTCTTTTCTTTTCTTATCTTTTCCTTTTTCCTTCTTTCCTTCTCTCCCTCCCACTTCCTGACTGCCTCCCATCTTTCCTTCCTTCTTGCCTCTCTTCCTCCCTTTCTAATTCTTTCTTTTCTGCCAACTTGACCATCTTGTGGCTCTAATTTATTTTAATACAATTGCATACTAAACTTTTGCACTTTTCAAAATGTTATTCAAAACTCAACTCCCCTATCATGCATAGAGAATAGGCTCCAGCTTTCTCTTACCTCAATCCCTCACTGCAGTAGCAGTAGCATTATCCCTTCCCCCAGCTCCATTTTGTCTTCCTTTTCCAACCACACCTCAAGAGAGGTACCTGCCCCCTAACCCAACTCACATGATGCCTTTCAGTCTTTACCAGACACAGTGGAGCACAGGAAACGTGACTTGAAGCTTCTGAACTTTTTTCATTCATCATGTCTCAGTTAGTCCAGTCTCTTGTTAACTGTTGACCCTTCTTACAATAGGTGAAAAGGGCATTGTGTTCAGCATTAGAGACATCAGTCCAGAAAACATTCCTTTATGGTCCCTTCCTTTCAATCACTAACTAAAGCAAGATATCACATGAGCTATTTAAATATTGACATTTTATTGTAAAATATATGTATGTGTATATATCTATATACATTCAAATCCACAAAGAAAAGATATTTGGTTTAAGGATTCTCTATCTCTTTCACTGCTATCCTTTCTTCAGATGACCCTTTTTGTCTACTTTAAAATTGAGCTTACAAATGTTTTATAATGATTAAATTAAGTGGAGTCAATCACTAAAGCTTCATGCTAGAAATGGAAACTAGAAATGGAAATTTTAGGAGCAATTCAAGATTCATTTTCAGAATACTGTGTGTGTGTGTGTGTGTGAGAGAGAGAGAGAGAGAGAGAGACAGAGACAGAGACAGAGACAGAGACAGAGACAGAGAGAGACAGAGACAGAGACAGAGACAGAGAGGCACAGAGAGAGAGAGACAGAGAGAAAGAGAGAAAAACAGAGAGGAAGGAGGGAGAAAGGGAATAAGAGAGACAGAGAGAGTTGGAGTTTGCTTTTCTCTCTTTTCAGGGAAAGTATGTTATTGTACTCCTTTTAAAACATCATTTAGGTTTCACGGGAAGGATGTTCTCAGCTGTTGACGTGTTTTTTTTTTTTTTTGTTGTTGTTGTTGTTGTTGTTGTTGTTGTTTTTTCCCAAGCTTTGACAGAAATTATTTAAATAATGATCTGTTTGGGAGAATTAATTCACCAGCCTCCAGCATGATCCATTTCCAAGCCTGCCTGAGATTTGCAACAGGCAATATAAGTGCATTTCCTGATGGGAATACATTTCTCTGAATGGGTGTCATTCTCTTTTTTTTTTCCTCCATGTGAGCCTTAGGAAACTTTCCTTTTCTAAAGTAAATGGAACTGGATACAGTGAAGCCTTCCAGAAACAGAAGAGAGGAAGACTCTTCCCCAGAAAGCTTCTTCCTTGAAATGCCATCATTCCTTCTCTTCCTCGCTTATTTTCAGGGATCTGAAAAGCCTGCTGAATTTTCATAACAATTCATGGTTTTCAGTGTAGTTTCTCTATTCCAAGTGGGTTTGTTAAGCCTAGACTTATATCAGTTTGCAAAGAGTTCTCAAGAATCCATGCATAACATTTCTTTAAGTTTTTTAAGCCTGTTTAAATTCCCTGCTGTCACATAGCCATCCTTTATGTTTCCCCCTGACTGCCTTTTTGCAGCAAATTAATATGTGAACAGCATAGGTTTTTCTGCAGCATGGCTCTTGAACTTATAAACATTTGGCATCCTTGCATCCCAGGCAAAGAACTACAATCCAGGGAACATATTCACTCCTCTTTGAAGCGGATACAACCATTGCCTCCATTTGATTCGTGTCATTTAATACAAATATCCAAAGTTCGTTCCTTCCAAAGAACTGAAGCCCTTTGAAGATATTTAAGTGAAGAACTAATGGAAGTTTGGTGCCCTCTCTGAAGTATAGGCTATCCTCCTCAACCCTCCCCATGCCCTAATAACGTCACTAGTTTAGAGAAAGGATGAGATGTACTTTCTACTTTTTTTTTTCCCCAAAGGAAGTAGACAATACAGGTGGAAGACTGCATGTGCTGTCAGATTCTTGATTCATTGGTTAGTTTTGCTCAAGTGTCTTTCTCCTCTCTTTTAAAAAGATTTTTTTATCCAATCATTCTGAAGAGTAATTTGAAATTATGCCTATAGGGTTACAGAACCATGGAGCCATAGCACTACTCAGTCCATAGACTCTCTCCCTTTTTCTTTCTCCCTCTCCCTTTTCTCCTCTCCCTCTCCTTTTCCCCCTCTCCCTTCTTCTCCCCCTCCCCATTCCTCCCCCACCTCTCTCTCTCTCTCTCTCTCTCTCTCTCTCTCTCTCTCTCTCTTCATATATATATATATATATATATATATATATGCATATATATAGATGTGTGTACACATACACACACACACATCTATATATATACGTATATATATATATATATATATATATAATATCTTCAGCAGCTCTTTTTTTTTTTACCAAAGAAATGAAAGGATGCCCATCAATTGGGGAATGACTGAACACACTGTGGTATAATTGTGATGGAATATTGTTATACTATAAGAAATGATAAGAAGCATGGTTCAGAAAAACCTGGAAAGACATATATGAACTGATGCAAAATAAAGTGAGCAGAATCAGGAGAATAGAATACACTGTAACAATATTATACAATGACAAATTAGAGGGATTTAGCTATTCTCAGAAACACAAAGATCCAAGATAATTTTAAAGGATTCATGATGCAAAATGCTATCCACCCCCAGAGAAAGAATTGATAAAGTCTGAATACAGACTGAAGGACACTTTTTTCTAAAACTTTCTTTACTTTTCTTGTTTATTTTGTTTATGTTTTGTTTCATAACATATCTAATAGGAAATATATTTTGCATGGTTACATATGTTTAGTCTATATCAAATTGCTTGTTATGTCTGAGAATAATGAGGGAAGGGAAGGGAAAGATAATTTGGAATTTAATTTTTTTAAATGAATGATAATTGTTTTTACATATAATTGGAAAAATATTAAAATTTTTCATTACAAAGTATTTCATCTAGATAGGAGGGAGGAAGGGTTATAAATAAAGATGGTTTAAAAATATAATAATCTTTTAAAAACCAATGCCTTGTATTTATATAGCAATTTATACTTTTTCAAACTTTCATATTGTCTCATGGAATCCTCACCTCCCCGTGAAATATTACTTATCCCATAGCGTAGATAACATCTTTAAATTCTGTTTAATTCAATTTGATAAATATTTTTGTTCAAGGCATACTTTGGATTTAAGGACAAAGGTAAGATAGTCTTTACTCTCAAGCAGCTTATTATAGTAGTCACAAATTTAGGAGTTCAGAAATCAATGTAGTTTCCACTTCCTGTATATAGAGCTTCAAGATTTGCAAACAACTTTATGAGTATTATCTAGTTTGATCCCCAACAACCCTGGAGGTAGATGGAAGTTATCCTTTTTCCAAAAGGACCAAAATAGCATCACTATATTGGAGTAGAGTTACAAGTGTGTCTGACTGTGGCTAATCAAACCAAAATGAGCTCAGAAGGCTCTACTATAGGTGAGCCACAAGTAGTCTATGTGAACATTTGGAGTAGATATATCCTATAAATTAGTGCATCTCACATTTCTTTTGAGCTACAGAAATTCTGCTTTGCTCAGAGAGTACAATGCTTTTTTTTCACATGGGAATGCCAGGGTCTCCCACACCACACACACAATCTGAAAGCTGAATGATAAGTGCTATTATTATCACTCCCATTTTACAGATGAGAAAACAGAGACTAAGAAAGATTAGGTGATCTGTCCACTATCATATAACTTATAAATGCCTGAGGTAAAAGTTATAACTTAGGTTTTCCTGACTCCAAGTCCAGCACTGTATCCATTACATCACTTAGGTGCCTCAGCCATGGATGAATTCAGTATAGCTTTATAATGAGGTAGGTACACAACTAGAACAGTTACCTTAAGCTCCAAAATCCTTGATTATGTTCATACCTTTATCATCTCCATGGGGAAATTCCTCCTTGGAGCCATCAAGAGTCCCTCTTGGCAAGATGAGAACATAATCTCCACATTCTATGCCAAATGAGGTAGGGATAACCAAAATCCAGAGGCATCCTGAAGCCTCAGTTTGAACATCAATTTGAGCTTTTCAGCAGCTTTACCTTTTTAAAAAATTGAGTTTCATCCAATTTGGGATTTCTCCCTTTCTCTACTTCCAACTCACTGCTGAAGCTACTGATAAGTAAGGACATAGTCAAAAAACAGATAGGAGAGGGAAAATGGAAGGAAAAAAAAAGAGGACTAGATCATTCTTCCTCCAGGGAATCCAGCCCTGAATTAAAAAGCGGTTTCTTTATATGCTTTTATCTGTGTTAGCCTTTGGAGCAGGCTTTCCTTCCTCTAAAAAAATAAAATAAAATAAAATAAAAGCAGTTCCCAAGTGGTCCTTGAGCACATGACTCAACAACATCCATGCTTCTGTTTAAAACTCAAGGGTATAACCACCTTTTCCACCTGAGTTGTTAGCTTTTTAAAAATACTTTAAAACCAATCAGACACTAAATTGCATCTGAAGAGCTATTTCAATTATATTATGGAGGCAGCTCCTCAGCAACTGAAGTATTTAAGAGCAACAAAAATTAATGTGCATTTTAATACTGATTTTCTAGGCATAATGCACTTTGTAATTCATTTAAATGTATTCTGTGAAGTTTTATTCTGTCTTAAGGCACAGCAGCAGTTCTTGACTCATCAAAAAATACCCCCTTTTTAAAAAGTTTTCTTTTTAAAGAGTATTTAAAACTTAAAAAAAAAATGAACTGAGGGGAAAAACATAATTGGCTGAAGTCAGAATATAAATTCATCTCTCCCCTGAATAACATAACTCAGAAGCACTCATGTGGAGTGATCCTTACCCCGCGCAAGGAGACAGCCCTTGGTGTGGATCATGCCAAATAAAAAATTCCATCTGAAATTGCCTTTTTCTTTTGTCCCCCTACTGCCGATATGGCTATTATGCATTCTCTCTAGTAGCGCCAGTGTTTATCTGAAGTTACTGACTTGACAGATAAATCCAGTAGAATTAGTGCCTCCATGGATGGTCTGTTTTAAAACCGAGTTAATCAAACATAAACGTTTTGCCCCAGAGCAATCGTGAGCAGTACATATGTCGAAAGCACAAAGGAAGTGGAATAGAGGAAAGAAACAGCTGCATCTGCTCAGCACTTGCCAAAGCACCAAGGTTAAATGTGGGTGAGGAAAAAAAGAGAGGGGGGTGGAGAGACAGGAGAAGAAAATGGAAATGTTTCCAGTGGTAGGTAGATTAGCCGTACTTTAGCCCCTCCCCTTAGTTTCGAACCAGAAATTAGGGGAAGTAGAGTTTAAAATTGGGCAGCCATAAAATGGCCCAGTCAGAAGGGAGCTAAGACATCACCTGCTCCACACACCTCATTTTATAGGTAATTGCTTCTGAAGTCCAAACACAGGAATTGATTTGCCTAAGATCCCACCGCTAAGAAAGAGTGACCAAAGCTGAGATCCCTGAGGTCCTGACACCCAATTCAGTTCCCAATGGCCTAGTTCCAGGCTAAGAAAGTGGCTGATCTAGGACTTAATATTATTTAAAAATTTTAATCAGTTAGTTTGATTCCAATTGGATGTGCAGCAGGGAGAGGAGAGGGAGGAAGAGAGGGAGAAAAATCTGGAACACAAGGTTTTGCAAAGGTGAATGTTGAAAACTAACTTTGCATGTATTTGGCAAAATAAAATGCCATTAAAAATAAAAACAAAATACCCGTAAACAAAAATATTTAGATATATAAAAATGTAATATATTTGAAAGCATGTAAGCTTCTTGAGGGCAAGGATTAATTCATATTTACAAGGTAGAATAGAGAGTGGGATAAGGACTGAATCTGTGACTTCATTATTTGCTGAACTCCCAGAAAGAAAGGGAAATATTTTCTTCTAATGTATATCTATACCTCCTCTGCAGATTATACCCTTAGGTTGTTGTCTTAACTTGTACATTGCAACTACATATAGAATCTCATACATTGTGGGGGTTGTGAAATTATGATTTGTTATCAGTAAATGTTTGATTTGTATATATATATATATGTATGTATGTGTGTGTGTATACACACCCACATACACACATGCACACATACGCAGAGTGTATATATTCCCTGAGTCAAGTAAAAATTTCTCAGACAAAAAGGGGTCACATGGAGAAAATGTTTAAGGAGTCCTTTCTAAAGCACTGAGAAATTAAGTGAATTTTTTAAGGTCACACATAGATACGATTTCAATCCAGATATTACTGGCTTCCAGGCCAGAATTTTGTCAACTACCTTCAGGCTGCCTCTCTGATGTATAGTAGGTACTTATTAAATGCTTTTTTTTAATGAACTGAAATGAAATCAGAGAACATTGATTCAATTTTCACTGACTCTCTACCTTTTGACAAATCATATACTCTCTTTGGGACTTAGCTTTCCTATCTGTAAAATGGGATCATGAACCTTTTTAAGGTCCTTTCCAGCTCTAAATCTCATGCTTGGTCTTAACATCCTTAGAACTGCCTGATTCCAGTGCCATTCATACCATTCCTGAACATATTCTTTTACTCAGGACAACATTCTCCCCATAGTTTTCTATAGTCTGAGCCACTGGATATACTCTTAGAAAAGTCTAGTTCTTCCTTCTACAAGTCTCCTCTCTCCTGGTCTTCTATCTCTAAATTTCATTGGTTCTTAGATAATGAGTTATTAATGAATTAGATATAGGACTTCTTACTGTGTATCAATATGCATGTGCATATATGTATTCATGTATATGGCTTTAAACATCCACATATATAAACATACATGTATATATGTGCAGGTATGCATGTGTGTGCACAAATGTGCATGTGCATATATGTGTATATTTACAAATATATGAGTGTATGTATGTCTATTTATATATATGACCATATTAGATCTTAGCAAAATATATCTAGAGTTTAATTAGACAAAAATCTAAAGAGAAAATAAGTAGTTATGGTTATTCTAACAATAAACTCAGCTGGGATCATTCACCCTACTCCATCTGGAAGAGACCCAATGGCTTAAGAATTCCAAATAAATCCTACTGATCTAATCCAGAGAAAACTCTTAGATTCTAGCTCTACTGAGCAATGGATAAACTCTTGTTTCCTTACAAGGTTATCAAAAGCTGTACAATTTATAAAACAAAATCATTACACCATCTTCCAGCCTACCGTTCTCTAGTTCCAAAAAGGATACCCTTCTTCCTTAGAAAATCATGGTCTATAGCTATGATCCAGTCCCAGGTACATACCGGCCATTATACCTCACTTTCTAGTGTCTGAAGAGAAGTTTTTCACAAGGAGGCTATTGATTCTAGCTCTGAGCTATATACAGTGGATGCTTTGATTTAAATAACCTCTTATATTCCTGACAAAACCAAGGAACAGAGAGAGCTATTTATAAGTGCTCTGGTGGCAATTTCTCCAGAAAGAAGGTGAGGCTGGTTTTTGATTTACGCCTTTCCAGCCAGCTGTCCCCCATCATCTTGCACATGCTGGCAAGGCATTTCCCTCCAGCCAATTTATTCCTAAAAAGTTTTGTTTCTTTCACGCCTAGATGAAAAGTATGTCTTGACTTAATTCATTCCTCCCCCCAAGTGAAAGCTTTAGGGGGGCTGTTTAATTTTTTCCTCACATGCCTTATTAAGCTTTTGAGACTTGTAATGTAGACCTCTTTCCACAAGGGTTTTTGTGTTTTAGAAGGTCAAGATTTTTTTTTTTTTAACTGAAGAAGAATTAGGAGGAACTAGAAGCTTGAGTATTAAGTTGTTGGTTTTTTTTTTTTAAAGGAAATTTCCTCCATCTCTTTAAAGGCTGAGGAACATTAATATTTATATGATAGTGTCAGCAGATTTTTAAAGAAATAATGACCAGTACAAAACTCTTACAGTTGCTTAAAATCACTTGGGAGCAAAGGTATTTTGCTATATTAAAAGGTCTACAGTATTGTTTGTACGTACAAATTCCCTCCACCAGCAAAGACAACAACCATTCCACACCTTTGTAGACAGCTTAATGAGCTGCAGTGGCCAAAATAAATTCACCATATGGTGACCAACTCTTTGGTGGAAAGTTTCTCCTAGCTAGGCTATTCGTCAGACAACAGATGCATTTCACCAGACTCAAGGTCTTTTCATATTGGTAAAATTTGTATGTTGCATTTCTCTGTCATACCTATTAATAGCCTTAGCTCACTACTCCCATTGCCATGAGTGAATGAAGGATTACAAAAGCATTTATTAAGCATTTGTCACATGCTAAGTGTTGGAGATAAAAAAAATATAGTAGCAAAGATGATCTCTGCTCATATTCTATGTCTACAGACAACATATATAGGCAAGTTGAGTTGAGAAATGTCATTGTCAGGAGACTACAATTTGAGTCTAGATCTTGTTGTATGTCCTCAATCCAGTCATTTAAACTCTTTGGGCATCAATATCTCTGTTTAACCTACCTTACTAATATGACAATAAAGATTGATGACCTCCTCTATGTGAAAATTAACATGTGATTTGAAGAACTATAAAAATGGATGCTTTTATAATGCTTTATAGTTTCTTTTTTTTTATTTGCAAAACATATGTATGGATAATTCTTCAACATTAACCCTTACAAAGCTTTCTGTTACAAATTTTTCCTCCCTACTCCCCACCCCTCCCCTAGATGGCAGGATATTCACTACATGTTAATTATGTTAAAATACTTGACAAATCGAATATATGTATACATATTTCCACACTTATTATTGTTGTACAAGAAAAATCGTATCTACAAGAAAGAAAAATCAGATAAAGGAAACACAATGCAAGCAAACATCAATCGAGAGCATGAGGATGTTATGTTATATTTCACATCCTTCTCTCTGGGTGTATATGACTTTCTTCAGGGAACAATTGGAAGTGGTTTGAAACATTTCATTGTTGAAGAGAGCCATGTCCGTCAGAATTGATCGTCATATAGTATTTTTGTTGCCGTGTATAATGATATCCTGGTTCTGCTCGTTTCACTCAGCATCAGTTCATGTAAGTCTATTCAGGCCTCTCTGAAATCGTCCTGCTGGTCGTTTCTTACAGAACAATAATATTCCATAATATTCATATACCATAATTTATTCAGCCACTCTCCAATTGGTGGGCATCCATTCAATGCTTTATAGTTTCAAAGAGCCTTACATGCATTATCTAATCTGATTCTCACAAAAAACTGACATTTATACAGGGTATCCCTGAAGACTCAGTATAGTTTTAAGACTTAAATAGTCTAAAACTGGATTATGTTTTTTGGAATGCTCTACATAGTATGATAAGATGTACAAAGTACTGTTCATATATTATTTCATTTGATCTTCACAATTACTAGGTAGATACTATGAATATTATTAAATTCATTTTTTAAATGAGGAAATAATCTCAGATTAATGAATAGCCCAAAGTTAAGCAATATTAATCCAAGCTTTTCTAATTTCCAAAACCTTTTTTTAAAGTATATTTTCCATCCTAAAATATAGCCTTCTGAAGCTAAAATTTCTCCTCCACAGCAATTAGAAAAAAGTTACAATAGGAGGGGAAGCCTTTTACAGGTTTGGAGGGAAGGCTAGGTTTGGGAGAAGCAAAATATTCTTCTTGTAAAACCTTTTTTACTTCTCAGGTCATAGTCCTTTTTGTGGATATAGTAAGGATTAGGAGATAGGAATGGCCAGAAGAACCCATGTATCACCATCCAGCTGAAATGTATTGACAAATCAGTGCCATATAGGCATTTCCTGTGGTCAGAAAGGGTCCAGATCGTTATTTGAGCTTTAGCTTTGCAGCCACTTCATAACCACCAAGTTTCTGTATTTCTTACACCTGGCCTGTTTAATCCATTATACTCTGAATTGTTCTTAGAATAGAATTCCCAAAGCAGTAGTGAATGTCCTGCTTTTGGTCTTTGATTGAGACATGGAGCATGCTTCTAGTCTGCCCCTTCCTCCATAACTCATGTCCTGGATTATCCTTTCTATAAAACACTGATTACCAGTTGTTAATGACTAATGATTGTTTTATTGTTACTACTGATGTGTGCCAACCTAGATAATTAGTAATTCACCTTTTTGTCAGAGACTATCACACAGGATGGATCCAATAGGAGTACTCATTTCTCTAACTAGTAGCTCTTCAGAATTTGGAAAGTCGCTATATGGTATCAGCCAGCATTTTTAAATCAATTCTACTTGGAGGAGTATAGTTCATGTAAGGGAACTTTTATTGATGACTCTTAGAAAATGAAATAGAACTCACAACAGAGTTCATAGTAAGGACATCCTCCAATAAGCAATTCTTTTCCTAAGGATCTGCACAGAATATTAGTCACCCATTGTCATGACTGGGCAGGGCATTTGTCAGAGCTGAACTCCAAGCTGTGGTTGGAGTTCAGTGGGTGAGTCAGGATGATTTAAATTCGAATTCAACTTCAGAACTCTCCAGCTATGTGACTTTGGACAAACCACTTAACCTCTGCCTGCCTCAGTTTCTTCATTTGTAAAATGGGGATAACAACACCTATCTCTCAGTTTGCTGTAAGGATCAAACGAGATAATATTTGTAAAGTACTTTGCAAACATTAAGCATTACATAAATACTTGCAATTATTATTGCTATTATTGAACATCAATAAATATTTGTTAGGCTAAAACTTAGCCTTGGAATGCTATTTTCCTATGAATTAGTCATGTATCATCTTATTGATAGTTAAAAAAAAAAGGTGTGCCTTATTTTAAATACCCTTTTCTCTTTTTTGATCCCTAATAAAATTCCACATGATTAAATTGTCCTCAGAAGAGAGAATGACTAAGGCATTTAAATATTCATCTCCTTCTCTCTCTTGCCTTGAATACCAAGAGCTTTGGACCACTCCTGCTTTTTAATGCATGTTTTCCTTTTTGAATCACTGGGCACACAGCTATTTGTTTTAACTTGGGCTTATGAAAGCAGGATCTAAAATTAGAAATAACAATCAAGTCTCTCCAACATGGTTCAATCATGGTTGCAAAGTAGTTCTTTCATAAATTCAAGGGAAATTACAGAATTTTCTCTCCTTTTTCTGATTCATGCTGCTGCTGCTGCTGGTACCGCATCAGGCTCTTAATTTGAAAGAGCTATTCACTTTGCCTTTGAAAGGAGGAAATCTTAGGTATGATGTTCATTAACCACAGGAGAACAGAAGCACTTACAATGAATGACTTGCTTAGAACTGGAAGTACTTTATGTGTGAGTCCAGTCCACTCAAGCCAACAATTCAAGTAAAAAGGGGTTATTGGTGACAAATAAAAGAGGATGCAGAAATCCCCCAGTATCTCATGCAGAGACTGATTACCCAGTTCCAGAGATTCAAACTTATTTCTCCAAAGCAGAGAAAGAAATGAATATCTACAGGGAATGTCATTAGAGGAAAGTGTAGATTCTTGCTTTATGCAGATTGTCAAGGATCCCAGCTGTTCAAAGCTTTCATTTGTTCTCCCCTCCCTTAATACTCTTCCCCAGTCACTAGTTCTCAGTTGCTTTCAATTGCCAGCTGCTGGGTTGGTCCCAGACACTACATCAGTTAAAGTGTAGTGTCAAACCCATAGACTAGCATTTGATAGCAGATCTCAAAGCCCTCAGTGATAGTAGCACATGCTACTACCACACCATCTTCTTCAATATTCCACATATCTGTGTGTGTATGTATATACTGCCTTTTCCATTTGAATATGGAAGAAGGGTAGGGACTATTTCTCTACTGTACTTATGTCTTTTAGCACAGAGTGCTAATATTAATAATAATAATATATTATATCTAATAATAATAGCTAATAATGCAAATATTAAAATTTAATTAATATGGCTAACATATAATGGAGATTTCTCTTTTGATTGAATCTTTAAATTTGACTTTGTTTGAGATCAATGATTTCTAACCCTAATTTTTTCCCAGCAAATTCTATTCCTCATCATTGTTATTATATTTGTGTATATCTTATTTCTTATCCCTGTTAACTCTTCTATTTTAGTTCTATTCCTTAACTATTGCTATTACTTGCTATTATTTAGCCTCTCCCCAGTTGTGAATCCCTTCCTTATCTTCTTCCTCAATCCATTTCATCCCTCTTTATTCCTTTCTCATTAATCTACACATCTTGTTCCTGTTCCATTATCTAGGCACCCTTCTATACCCCACCATATCCCATTCCCTCCCCCTTTATTTCTTTATAGATTTTGGAGGGTGCTATACTCTTCATGAGATAGAGATAGAGATAGATAGATAAATGGATAGATAGATAGATAGATAGATAGATAGATAGATAGATAGATAGATAGATAGATTGTTCCCTAATTTTCCCTATTTAATTCATTCCCAATGTCAGAAATTTTTCAGAATTACCAACCCTCCTTCCCCATCTAATTCTTCTGTGTTGGTTCTTCTACTGCAACTCCTTTATATACTTACTTACTATTTTTACCATTTCCTAGATGGTTTTGCTTTTTAAAGTCAGATCATACCCTGCTCTCCAATCTTACTTTTGAACTACCTAATTTACTAATACCAGTCTCAGACATATGGTTTACATTTCCATATATGAAACATAAAAAAATTCATCTTTATCAAGCCCTTGAAATTAGTCTTTGATGTTGTTTGAGACAAAAGCCTGACAATCTGAGAGTTCATTGAATCGGAGAGTTCCTTTTATTTTCCTTCAGCATTATACTTAATTTTGCTAGATATAATATTTTTGGCCTCAGGCCTAATTCTTTTGATTGTCAATATATAATATTCTGGGACCTCTGGTCTTTGATTGCAGCTGCTGATAAATCTTGTGCAATTCTAATTTTAGAGTCAGCATATTTTTGTTTTTGTTTCTAATAAAATTGCCTCTTTGACCTAGAGGTTTCAAAATTTAGCAATAACATTCCTATGTGTTTTCCTTATAGGATCTCTTTGAAATAGTGATAAGTAGATTATTTCTGTTTCTACTTTCTGCTCTTGTTCTATCACTTCGGGAAACTTTTCTTTGATTATTTCTTCTATTATTGTGTCACGGTTCTTTTCTTTGTCACAGATTTCAGATAGTCTTATTATTATGTTTTCTCTTCTTGATCTGTTCTCCAGATCTGTTGTTTTTCTTATGTTTCACATTCTATTTTTTCATTTGTTATATTTTGTTTTATTTCTTATAACTTTCCTGGCTTCTTGTCCAATTCTAATTTTCAAAGAATTATTTTCTTCTTTAAGACTAGATCTCCTTTTCTAGTTAGTTCCTTTCTTTTTATAATCTTCCTTTTTTTCTTGGATGATTCTTTTTTGTTTTTGTTTTTCCTCAATCTCTCATTTGATTTTTAAAGTCTTTTTTGAGTTTATCTATAAATTCTTTTTGGGCAGGGAATCATTTAACATTATTCTTTGGGGTAAAAGAGCCTTTTTTTTTTGCTTCAGTGTCTTCTGAAGATGAACATTGGTCTTCCTTATTCCCATATTAAATTTCTATTGTTGAGTTTTTTCTTCTTTCTGGTTCATTTTTTTTTTATGAGAACTTATTAATGTGAGCATCTCTAAACCTTGGGTGTGATGGGGATGGTGCCTCTGGCTTTACTTCCGCTCTCTCCTCTGATCAAGAATCCCAAACCAAAATCTCCATCCTCTTGTAAGTGCCTGCAGCCAGCAGGGTCCCTGCCCATTCTGTGCTCAACAAATGTGCTGGTTCCTTTTTGTTTTTCAATAGCACAGCTGGGTCTGATGTTCCTAATCAACAGAGGTTCCCTCAATGTTCCCACACTCAGACCCTGAATCCCTATGCTGTCTGCAAAGCAAAACTTCCTTTGGTTGAAGCTGAGGCTACTCCTGAACCCAGCTAACCCCAGGGCTCCCTACTGGCTGTTTTCTATATTGCTAGTCTGGAATTGTTTATACTTTGCTCCAGGTATAGCTCAGTGTTATACTCACTACATATATATATATATATATATGTGTGTGTGTGTGTGTGTGTGTGTGTGTGTGTGTAATATATATAATTATCATATATATATATAATTAATATACTATATTATACTTGCTCAGGTATAGCTTCGGGTCTTCTTCACTTGAGCCAGGAGAATCCCTGATCTGTCCCAAATCTTATTTGTTTTTCACCTGTCTATGTTTACCCTGAGGTACAATTTTGTTGTTTTGGAAATCTGGAGAGCTTTGAATTTTCTGACCTAACCTACCACCTTCCCAGAATTTTCCTCATTCATCCTCATTATTATTATTATATGTATTCATGCCTCAATATTCAATTGAAACTAACTTCACATGGGGGCAGCTAGGTGGCACAGTGGATAGAGCACCAGCCCTGAAGTCAGGAGGACCTAAGTTCAAATCTGGTCTCAGACACTTAACATTCCCTAGCTATGTGACCCTGGCAAGTCACTTAACTCCAATTGCCTCAGCAAAAAGAAGAAAAAAAAAAAAAAAACTTCCTTCACACATTGTGCACAGTGGCAACAAAATTATATGATCAATTCTGATGGACTTGGCTCTTCTCAACGATGAGGTGATTCAGACCAATTCCAATAGATTTGTGATAGAGCCATTTGCTAGTTCTGTGACAGGAAAAGGATTCTTTCTGAGTCCATACCTGACATTCTACCACTATACTATTTAGTTGCCCTAAATGTCCAATATCACTAGGTAACATCATCCTACTGAAATACAAATCCCATTGTAGTCAGTGACATATTTTTAAATAATCAAAATGTATCAAAATACATATTTAGATAATTTTCAACATTCATCCTTGTAAAACCTTGTGTTCCAAATTTTTCTCCCTCCTTTCCCCCCACTCCCTCTCCTAAACAACAAGTAATTCAATGTATGTTAAACATTGTGCAATTCTTCTGTACATATTTCCACATTTATCATGCTGCACAAGAAAAATCAGATCAAAAAGGAAAAAAAATGAGAAAAAAAGCAAGCAGAAAAACAACAAAAAGGTGAAAATACTATGTTGTGACCCACATTCAGTCCCCACAGTCTTATCTCTGGAGGCAGATGGCTCTTTCCATCTCAAGACTATTGGAATTGGTCTGAATCACCTCATTGTTGGAAAGAGCCTCACTATTTCTTACCTAAATTTTGTATCACCTCCAGTGCCTACCTAAATACTCAGCAAACAGTAGGTGTTTAGTAAATATTTGTTTAACTTAATGTGTTATAAAATGACAGAATTTATAATTCTTTTTCTATTCCCACTAAAAACTACAAATCCTTTCACCATAAAGAGGAGCATATTCACCAAGATCATTTCTGCTGCTGTTTCTTTTTAAAATAAGTTTATCTTAATTTATTATTTATATTTGATACTGTTACAGTACAGCAGAAGTCTATCCATTCTCATAAACAGCATTTGGTATACCCATGCATCACTGGCTGGAATTTGACTTACCTCAATTTAAAAAATTGTTTTAGCCACCCAAGCCTTACTAATGTCAGGAAACCTAATTTCCACAAACTGCTGATGACTGAATTTCCTGAAAATGTTCTAATTTCTACAAAAGCCTGATGGTCACTTTCCCTAGCTTCCTGACCAGATCTGTGTGCTTTTTTCCTGGCTATCCCCCCTGCCTGGAATGCTCTCTATCCTGACCTCCCCTTCCCAGCTTCTCTGACCTCCCCCAAGTTTCAGCTCAGATTCTGCCTTCTGCAAGAAGCCTTTCCACTTACTCCTTGCCCTACCTCCAAACACACTATTAATGCCTTTCCTCTGCAATTGTCTTCCACTTACACATAATGGGTCTATATGGGGCATACAGAGAAGACTATATAAGAGCTGCTGAACCCTTCTCAGGGCTGCTCATGTACCTTTGGTATCCAGCTCTCACCGGAAGCTCTAGTATGCATAGTGATCATATCCTACTAAAACCATCTCTATAGATGAGCTAAACCAAGTTGAGGGTTACCAAAAACCCTCAAACCTGTGGTTAGGGATTGTCTCCCCCAAGCATGTGAAGACTTCCCCGGTAAAATGGGTAGATGAGAAGAATTTGTTCCAATGACCAAGAAGGCAGCTGAAGCAGTCTTTGTGGAATACTTGGAGTTTGATCAGACATCAAAGACCCCAAAGTCATCCATTGCATCTCAGGCCATGACCAGTCATCCTGACTTGTCTTGTCACTGGACTTCAATTATTCTGGAAGAGATAAGCTGATAATTTAGTGCAGCTCTGCCTCAACTTAAATGTTATTCACTTGCAAATCAAGATATCAACCAGTGCTATCTTTGGTTCTCTTTGAAAATGAAGGACAAACATGATGCATGTTGTCTCTTCCTATGAGAACGTAAGCTCCTTGATTTCAGGGACAATGTTTCTGTTGTTTTTTGGACCCCCAGTGCTTTGCCCAGTGCCTGACACATAGTAAGCACTTAAAAATGTTTATTGCTAACTGATTGATTATTGTTCTTGATTTAAGAGAAATGGAGTAGACAAGAAATAGGACTTGCCTTAAAGTCACAAAACACAAAATCATCCTTCTTCAAAGAGGATTTAGAGGAGGAATATGATGCAGCTAAGATTAGAGAGACCTGATTGTTATATTTTCAATATAAGCACATTTACCCCAGAAATTTGTAGCAAAAGCTACAAATCAGAGCTTGGTTTATTGTTTTGTTCAGTAAATAGACAAGAAAATGATGGAAATTTAATAAGGCAGACTAAATGTAAATCTGTGTCCAATCACATTTTCCCCCTCAAATCAGTTGCTAAACATTTAAGAGCCAACCATAAATTTGAGAACATTGACATTCACAATTAGCAACCATGAACACAAGGAAGAGCAATGTCTGACAAACAAAAATTGAGATATCACAACATAATTGGCATAGCTCCAACACAACAGGACTGCTGGAACCAGAAACTGGAGCAGCACCATGGACATATGCTGATGTTGAATTGACAACCACAAACATCAGTGTAGCTTTTTTCAGACAAATGTCATCCACAGAGTCTAGCAATTTCAGCATGGGAGAAAACTGGAAAGAAACCTAGAAATCCTGCAGTCCAATTCTTTTTTTCCTCACATGATTGATTCCCAGAGATACCAAGTGACTTGACTAGAGTTGTATAACCTGTCCTCCATATATTCCCTCCACAAAGGAGGAAAGGCAAGAAAGGCAGTACAGGGACCCGAGGTCTGATTCCCAATCCACTTTTTTTCTCTGCTAGGCTGCTTCTCATTTAAACTAAAGAGTTCACTAGCTAAATACTGAACATACATCAGGGAGAGGACTTAATAGTGACTATGATGCAAGAAAAGTATGTGATTGGCTAAAGAAAAGAAAGAAAAAAGCTGAGGGACAAGAGTAAATTTACATGCAATTTGGTTTGAATCTCTGATTTAACCATTCTCTGAAATTCTATGCCATTATGTCATCTGGGATTTGAGACGACTTTCAATTCTTCAAGGTTATAATAGGAGACTAAGGTAAGGCAAGATTTTCCAAACTGGAAAGGTTTTAAATAAGATGTGGCAATGGAATATACATATACATATAACAATAATAATAATAATGACTGGGAACAGCTTATCATTGGGATAGTGAGAAATAGACAAGCTTTCTGATTCTGTCAGAAAGAAGCTTCTGACCGAGATAGTCATTGACAAATAAGAAATACAACTCAAAAAACAGTAGTACTCTTGGGGTACTTGGTACTAAGGTGGCTTTGGCTCTGGATTTCAAACAAATCAGCACCCAAGATGAGGAATCAATTAGTCAATCAAAGCATTTTGCTAAGATTCCAAGGCTTCAAATGCAATGAATGAAACAATTCCTACTCACAAGGAGATTACATTTTAACAAGAAATAACATGAATACATAAAAAAATAGACACAAGATATAATAAAACTCAATGTCAATATAAAAATGAATTGTATTCCACAGAGGAATGCCCATTGCAGATAAAATGCTGAGAAATAGGAAAACCCTATATTGAGAGGGAAAGCCATTGCTGAATTTTCTCCCTGGCTGTGCAGATCATGGCCTATGCTTTTTAAAATTTTATCCAACTCTTGTCTATGTCCTCCTAATAATTCTCTATGGGGGGGAGGTGAAGGGACTGTCCAACATGCACTAAGTTCTTTTTTTTTGAGGATGCCTACTTTCCCCAAAAGGGTTATAGCAGAAAAGCCTCAAGGCTTTAAGCTAATAGAATTCTAGCGATCTCACTCCTCTTGCTGGGAAGATGTAGTATCTGAGCATCAGTCTCTAGCTAAAGCCAGGAGAGAGAAGCTCCATTCCTTATGCCCAGGAGAACCACGCTTTACAGAGACCACCAGTAACTGTGGTATCAATGGAACAACATAGTGAGGACCAAAAGGGAATTTCAACTAGCAGATTCTACATTCTATAACCTTATGCCTGCAGAGGCAATACAGAGACTTAAATGCTTTGCAAGACAAAAAGGGAGTAGACATGGCAAGAGCAGAGCAAGGATATAGCTCCAAAACATCAAGGGAACCTGCCATAAGAAAAACTTGAGATGACATGGTAACATATGCTTCTCATGTGGGTATTCCTCCACATGGGCTTCCCATGTATATTCATTCTTCCCACTAATGATTTCTATTTATGAAAGAGTGTGTTTATAGAGGAAATGTTTAATTGATATTTTCCTTATAATTGTATTCCATTTAATGCCTTAACTTTGAAATAATTGCACCTGAAACAGTAATACAAATTTATAAACTAGAGTTTTAGGGGATGCAGATACACAGAATTCCTTGCATTTGAATTAATCTTATGAGGAGAAAACATATGTAAGGTGAGCATCTCAGATACCACATTTATAAATGCTTTTTTGATATTTTTAAGATCCTTTTTTTATTAAAAACATATAGGTAAAGAAAAAAAAACCAATACATTGGCTGTCTGACAACATATGTCTCCTGTATCTTTCTGCTAAGAGGAAGGGGCACTTTTTGGTGGCAGTCTTCAAGACTAATCATTGTATTGATCAGAGATCTAAATCTCTCAATACTGTTTTTCTTTAGATTATTGCAACCATTATATTTGTCATTTTTTCTCACAAATCATCTATTATACATTACCCTGCACCTATGTCCACCATACATTACAAATCTCCACTGTTAGTTTTTGATTCTTTGGAAATTGTGGTGTTTTAGAATTCAGTGACTATGTGAACACTATAAATTATATATATGTCTATATATAGAAAGAGAGAGATGCATTTTTTTTATTTCAAGGAAGCTTGTGATCATTCAAAGCATTATGTGATATCCAATCCATCCCAATATTGCCCTACAATGCAATTCTTTGTTTTTTTCATTGAACATGTATGGACAACTAGATAGCACAAAAGTTTGAAAGTTGGACTTGTGATTTAGATTCAAATCTATCCTCAAACTCTTACTAACTCTGTGATTCTGGACAAGTCATTTAATCTCTCAGTGTTTCACTTTTCTCATCTGCAGAATGATGATAATAATACCTACTTCACAGATTTATAATGAGGATAAAAAGACAATATTTGTAAAGTACTATAGAAATGCAAATTGATATTATTGTTATTATCATTGGAACACCCAGTCAGGTTATTTACATTAACAGGTCAACTCTATGGACTGTCTTGCCTATTATATATAATATTTGTAACAATAGATATTCTTTACCTACTTTCTTTTTTCTATATAAATTATTAAACAGAATTCTTTTCTATGGTTACAGATTTCATTGAACTGGTTCTATGATACCTTAGAAGTAGACATAGGGAATTAATTTTCCTTTTAGTCTTTCTGTTTGACATCCTCTGTGATAGTCATGGTGGTCAGGAATATGTAGTGAGGTATATGCTTCAGTTAATATTGGCAATCGGAGAATCATCAAGTGAAATTATTTGTTGCATTTATTCAGGAAGTTTATGAGGTTATAACAAAAATGAAAAAAAAAACTTTGCTAAAGGAAAGAAATGTAGTTTATCCAACTTATAGTTATAATCAACAATGAATACGAATTACTGTCTGTTATTTTCATTAGGTATTTTACCCCATTTTTTGCAAGGCAATGGGGGTTAAGTTATTTGCCCAGAGTCATACAACTAGTAAGTATTAAGTATCTGAGACTTGAATTGAATTCAGGTCATCTTGACTTTAAGGCTAATGCTCTATCCACTGTGTGTCAACTAGTTGCCTCTATCCTATTTTATATACATGCATACACACATACATATATACTATATATGTATAATATATATTATACATACACACACACACACACACACACAGAATTGATTAGTTGATACTTTCAAAAATATACTATCTCTAGCAGAGTTTTCCTCTGTGTATGCTTGGTCTGGTACAGCTTTGCCTATTTTGTCATCTTTGCAAATGAATTAATGTACTAAACTGATGTTGACCCTGGCTACCATTATTATCTGAAAAAGTGAAACAAAAAAAGAAAAGTAAGATTAGGAAACCAGATAATTTAATATCGGATATATTAAGTTTGAATTGTGAATAGGATGACTGAGAAGACATCCCTTTGGCAGATAAAGACAACAACCCCAAAGCTGAGAGGTGGATTTTGGAATTTAGAATGTTATCTACAAATATCCACATAGAAATGATAAGTGAAGCAACTGGAATGATATTTTCAAGGGAGAGAATGCGAAGAAGTGGTCACAGAATTTCAGAATTGGAAGGGACCCAAGAGAACATTTATTCCCACCTCTATCTGACAAACAACCAACATCACAATTTGTCAGGACTACAATCTCAACAAGAACTCATCTAGGTATTAACTTGAAGAGCAATAGTAAAAGGGACTATTTTATCTGTAGAGACAATTCATTTTACTTTGGGATAGCCCTTATGTTTAGGAAGTTTATCTGCCACTTTCCACAATTATTGCTAGGGCTGAAGCCAAATAGAACAAGCTTAGAATTTTAAATATGCCAATCAATTCCTTCCTATATCTTCTCCCTTGTAGGTTTAACATTTCCTTTTCCTTTAACCAGTTCTCATATGACATGACCTCGAATCCCTCTACCATTATATTTCACATCTTCAAGGCATCTTCCAAGACATCTATTTAATACATTCCTAGAATACAGCATTTAGAACTAAACACATTATCTAGATGTGAACTGACTATGGGTCTATCAGCATCAATCTTTTTTTTAATATAAATATTTTCATTTAAATATTTTAATATAAATATTTTAAAATATAAAGATGTTTATTACTTTAAAATAATTTGTAGTAACTTTGTTCATGGTTTCTTGTGGCAAATCTAAAATAATTACTATGTTGCCTCTCAATTCATTCACGAGTGATTATAATTTTTTTAAATAATCAACATTAATTTTTTAAAATTTTTAAAAATCTGTTGTCAGGTCCTATATAAATCTGATGTATTTCATCTTTAAATCTTTATGTAAAGTAAAATGGTTGTATTCATAATCCTAGCCAATATGTTTCATTTTATTCCAGGCTTAGGAAGTCATTAACTCGATTATCCAATCTAAGATGAAAGAAAATAATTTTAAGATCAGTACTTCATTGAAAATTTTCTTTGTCTTTGCTCATTAGAATTAGGAACATTTACAGAATCCCTGTAGGCCCTTCTGACATTACTTTCTTTAGATATGGAAACTCATCTTTATTTTTCATCACTCCTATTATAAAAATAAATCTATTTTAAATGGTTTATAAATTCCTTAAGGAATGCTGCAACTTGCACAAGCTCTCCCAGTTCTGTATTTCCCAATATTATTAATATTAGCAAGTTAACAATCTACAATTTGTCTTGTATAATGTTCAGAGAGAGGCATCCTTCATATCTGGTCCCCTGTTTCAGTTCTTACTTCAAGGAGTTTAGTCTCTAGACAGGATGAATTAAGTAAAAACTTCAATGGCACTAGAACCCAAACTATGTCTATGGCACCTATTAATGTTGCAACATTTATTATGACCTTTAGGTTAAATGTCTGGACATAACAGAGAGCATCAGCTAACATGAGCCTTCCCTCTGCATTTTGTATTATCAATCTATAATATTTTCCCAATTCTTCACCATTACAGCATCTCCTAGTTTGTTTGCCTTCCTACTGGGCATATTTTCACAAAGTAGAGACAAACCAGTAAGATCAAGAGTTAATTTTATAGTTTCTGCTGTGACAATGATTGAACATATAATTGCTGCTCCTTCCATGTCAGCTCTCATGAAATCCAGTTTTGCAGAAAGATTGATTGAGATGCTACTTTTATCAAAAGTAATTCCTTTTCCAACAAACACCAATGGTGAGTCATCTGCATTTGGACTGGCTCTATATTTAGATTTCTAAGAAGATTAATGGTTCTTCAGACCCTTTTGCCATGCTAGGAAGACTCCTATTGCTTGATCCTAAATCCAAGATTTGATCTTCATATGGAATATTGTGTTGTTGCTCACACTTTTTTTTCTTTTTTTAATCATTTTTTGTTAAAGCTTTTTATTTGCAAAACATATGTATAGGTAATTTTTCAACATTGACCCTTGCAAAGCTTTCTGTTACAAATTTTTCCCTCCTACTCCCCACCCCCTCCCCTAGATGGCAGGAAGTCTAATACATGTTAATTATGTTAAATATATTTGGCAGATCGAATATGTGTATGTATATTTATACAGTTATCTTGCTGTACAGGAAAGGGAAAAAAAAACCTGAGAAGGAAAACGTAATGCAAGCAAATATCAACAGAGAGTGTGAAAATGCTATGTTGTGGTCCAGATTCAGATCCCACAGGCCTCTCCCTGGGTGTACATGGCTTTGTTTATCACTGAGCAGCGGGAAGTGGTTTGAAACATCTCGTTTTTGGAGAAAACCATGTCCTTCAGAATTGATCATTGTATGGTCTTAATTGTTGCCATGTACAATGATCTCCTGGTTCTGCTCGTTTCGCTCAGCATCAGTTCATGCAAGTCTCTCCAGGCCTTTCTGAAATCATCCTGCTGGTCATTTCTTACAGAGCAATAATATTCCATGACATTCATATACCATAGTTTATTCAGCCACTCTCCAATTGAAGGGCATCTATTCAGTTTCCAGTTTCTAGCCACTACAGAAAGGGCTGCCACAAACATTCTTGCACATGTGGGTCCCTTTCTCTTCTTTAAAATCTCTTTGGGATATAGGTCCAATAGAAACACTTCTGTGTCAAAGGGTATGCACAGTTTGATAACTTTCTGAGCATAGTTCCAGATTGCTCTCCAGAATGGTTGGATCCATTCACAATTCCACCAACAATGTATCAGTGTCCCAGTTTTCTCACATCCCCTCCAACATTTGTCTTTATCTTTTCCTGTCATTTTAGCCAATCTGACAGGTGTGTAGTGGTACCTCAGAGTTGTCTTAATTTGCATTTCTCTGATCAATAGTGATTTGGAGCACCTTTTCATATGACTAGAAATAGTTTTAATTTCATCATCTGAAAATTGCCACTTCAAACCTTTGACCATTTATTGATTAGAGAGAGGCTTGAATTCTTATAAATATATGACAATTCTTATAAATTCTTATAAATACAAGACAATAAGAAACAGATCTGCTCTGGAGTTCTTCCAAGGTAACTTCTTCTAGGAATGTGTTGTACTCCAAATATTTGGAGGCACTTTGACTCCAGAACCAGTTCAGAGGCTTAATCTGCTGTTGTTTGAGAGATCAGAGGAGGTCACAGAGAGTCGTGTCTTCACTCTGCCATCTTCTGTTGCTCACACTTCTGAGCTTTTTTCTCAATGACTTTGGCAAATTTGGAGATATTTTGTTGGCTAGTGCCTCCTTCAAGGGTCAGGCTAGGTTCTGCCCCTCAGTAAACACAACTCCTCTCTGCTGCTTTATCATCTCCACTCCCATAGAGTTGAACAGGAAATATAGTTTTCTTTTTTGCTTTAACTCATTAAATTCATAGAAACCAAGAACAGTTCCTTCTGCAATAGTTTGAGAATCTCCATAGGGATCCACTTCCACAGAAGTAATTTCCAGGTCCTGAATTTGCCTGCATGCAGCTGCAACAGCAACTCGGATATTTTCTTTGCCTTTATTCCAGTTTTCAAGTTCATTTATCCCAGACATATTTTTACTGAGACCAACTATAACAACACTGGAAAAGTAGTGATGAAGACCATAAAATATACATCTTTTGCCTGCCTTTAGTAAAGATCCACATAGGGCCAAAAGTTCTCAAAGCTTCCCAGAAACAAGTTTATCCAATTTGACTCCTGTGCTTGTAAACTGAAGGGGTTTATTATCATCCTTTTCTTTTCCACAGATGTCTAAAATAGCACCCTTGGTTATGGCTCTGCTTTGGCTGAGTGGGGTGAAAAAGAAAAGTCTTAACATGAAAGGAGCTTCCCCCCTGGGCTTCAGACACCCAAATTACCTCCATGCCAGAAGAGGCAGCTAGCCCTTCAAGTGGGCATATGGAGTGAGGAGGGGGCATGCAGCTGAACCCTGCAAGGTAGAGAAGGAGCAATATGTTTTTTTTTTGCATTTTTACTGAGGATCATGGAGGTAATATTGATCTATCACCTCTGAAAATTCACCCTAGTATCTTGCCACCATAGAAAGTTTTACCACATACATTATAAACATCATATCACACAAGAGGTGAAGAAAAATGTCCAAAGAGTATATTAAATGGGAATTAGGGAAAATAATAAAACCTATTTAATATGTGACAGCTGAGGCTTTTCTGCCTTTCATTGGTAAAGTGGGATTTAAAGACAGAAGGGAAGGGGAAAAGAATAAGCATTTATTTAGTATCTCTACTGTAGTATAGCTACTCTACTAATCACTTTACAAATATTATCTTATTTGATTTAAAACTTTTTATGTAATTTAAAATAAAAACAATATTATCAATATCATAATCATCATCAACAGATGGTTCCCAGCAAACTAATTTTTAAAGGTCTTCCCCCTTATTAGATAGCTTCCAATATATCAAATCCAATCCAACTTATGTCTTGATTCCTTGACATACTTTAATAACTTGGTTTCACAATCAGGTCATCTAAATGCAATTTCCATTCCCTCCTTTCTTCCTTACTCTCTATCTCTCCTTCTTCTATAGGAATTGATTCCTAGATAAAGAATTTGACCTGAATTTAGTAGCACTGTTGCTGTTCTTTTCTTGACATCCCAGTTTGAGTAAACTTTGGACTCAGACTTGGACTTTAGAGGCTGAAACTTGCTCTACACTATAGAAAAGTTACCATTACGGAAAAGGATAAATGTTTTATTGCTTGAAAGAAAAAAATGAGCTACCTGCCAAGACCCCTTTCCAGCCTGAGGAGCTTACAACCTTGTTATTTTAGCCACAGAAGCCAGGCTTACTAGCTGAAAGGTCCTGTATCTAGAAGCCAAAGAGAACTGATACTTCCTCACTCTTTTTAACTATCAACCACAATTCTAAGTCATTTTCCTTCCTTTCTCTTCCTGGCCTTCCTATTAGTATCATAAACTATCATTTAAGATTCAGGAAGTAGACAGTCTTTGACTCCAAATATCAATATATAATAAAGAAGGCTTATGCTAAATGAATAGGTTATTGTTGACAATAAGAAATAGTCTATTATGAATGAAGCCTGTCTCTTTGGTAGGAAAAAAAATTTATCAAAATGTCCTCTGTAATAACATTTGGTATTTATAAAGCATCACTCTTAATCTAGAAAGACTTGGCAGGGATCCATGATAATTATTCATAATTATAATGAACCAAAGAGGGGGTATGGATCAGAATAGCCATTGATTATCAATCTCAACGAGATTCTCAAATTTACCAAGTAAAGAAATAGTAGACTGTAGTTTGTTTATATCTATACTGAAGACCTTGGACTACATATTATAGGGTTCTTCTTATCTCTAAAAATTCTTATAGATCACTCTGGATCATAGTATGAGACAGTGACATAGCTATGAAAAGGCTTCTGGGATCCTGTTTCATCATCTTTAAAAGGAAGATGTTATAATATGGCCTCCAAAGTCCTTTCAGAGATTTCTCTAGCTTCCTAGAAGATCTGGCTCATTTACTCTGACTTCTGGTGAATTCTAGTTTGAAGATAAGTTATCCAGTAAGATGAACTTCATGAACTCTGTGATTCATCCATATTTTCCTTTTTGTTCCTCTCATGGCACTACCTCTCATGTCATTGTCTTTTCCTGGCTTCCCACTCATGCCTAAAATACTTCCTCCTTTCTACATGTGGCCTTTTTCTGATGCCCCACCCACAGATGCTAACAATAAACTCAGATAATGCCTCTTCAAAAATCAATTTGCATTTGCATATTTTTATATTTATATGCCTACATGTTTATACCCACCCCTAAAAAAATATAAGCTGCTTGATGGAAGGGACTGGTTCTTTTTTGTCTTTGTTCTCTATTATTTAGCATAATATCTGACACAGAGTCAACACATTAGATATGTCTAAGGTATGGTCCAGCTTCACCTGGCGGAGCACACCTGGCTCTGTCTTTATGTCCAGGTATACTAGGTACAGAATAAAAAATCGTTAGTTTTAATTGATTGAGTACGTAGCCTTCTAAATCTCTTATAATTCTAGACATATAATTATATGATCTTATGTTATCAAGCACCATCAGCACAAATAACAAAGGGATGGAGAAGTGGTCGAAAACATACTATCAAGCACATAAATCCATCTTTGTACCATCAGGTAACTCTCTTTAGGAGATCAAGATACCCAACTGGTAAGCAGATAGTCACATAAGACAACTGTGGGTAATATTTATGAAATATAATATCCAAGATCCTTTCCCATAATATGTGTGTGTGTGTGTGTGTGTGTGTGTGTATTTGGGCAAGGCACAGTAGAGGCACAAAAGGAAAGCATTTAAAAAATTCTGTCATTGCATCATCAAATCAAGCAGTAAAATTCATTTAGATCCTACTACCTACAAGTCACTGGACTGAGCACTGGAGATACAAAAATGAGACTAAAGAAAATCCTCAAGGATTTGCCCTGAGGGAACTTACAGCTTCTATGAATGAATGGATTAATAGGAAAAATGCATTTATTATGTGGTTATCATATGCAAAGCACTAAGAATACAAACAGAGAAGACAATCCCTTTACTCAAGGAGTTCAAATTCCACTGAGAGAAACATATAGTTTTCAGCTGCAAATCAAATGGAAAGTACAAGGACAGAGTAGCTAATGATGCCTCTTTTTTAAAATTATAGTATCCATGGTAAAATGATATCAGTTTCTAAGTTGAAGGTATCAATAGTGCCAAGGACTTTGGAAGAAAATATTTTCTTTTCTGGATCTTTAGTAGCTATGACAATAGCACCTTCACAAACAGTTGCCAGGCTTTACCTTCTCAAGGATTGCTTCCCAGAAACATGACTACAATGAGTTGACTAAAAACATTGCTATTTCCAAGTCTCTTCCATTCAGGATCCTAGACTATTTCCAAAGGGATTTGAGGAGTAATGGTAGACAAAGTAGTGGTGATGGTTTGACTTGCCTGGCCCATGGTACTTCCTAAGGGAATCCTGCTACTTCAGCAAGGGCTATATTCTAAAAAAAAATTCTTAAATTCTTTATGTTTAAAGCATGCCTTGGGCAATCTAGTGATTAAACCAATTTACTCTTTTATAGAATATTATTTTGGGGAGGCAATGAGGCAGATATTTTAAATACATGAAATAAAATACTTCTAATTATAAAGGAATCAATATATTTGAATATAATCATAAAATGTGATTTAAAAAAATCAAATTCACAGATCTGGGTTAAGAATCTTCAATCTAAATTTAATATCAAAGAAATATCACCAACAATGTAAATTGTATCTTAGTGCTCTCAGATACAGCCATTGCCAAAGTAGAATCATCAGGGAATAGTCTGTCTCATCTTCTACTTTATTCTACTCTCACTTTTCAGCTGCCTTGCTTTCCCTGTCAAACTAAGGATGATTTAGAAAAGGATAGTCTTCCTTGATCATTGTTCTGGCAATCCCTGTTTATCTGCCTTCAAATGTCACAAGATAGTTAATAAATTCCACAGCAAATAAAGCCTCAAATTTTTTTTTCTTTGCCTGCCCTCCAAAAGAAATGGATGAAACCTAAATAACACTAAGTTCAAGTTCATTTGAAATGCATCACTAAGAATTCTGAGTTTCATATATAGAAGTTCTTCCTATTCTATGAGTCGAATCCACCTTTTGCTCTTTTATCCTATTTCTGCCAATAGCCTACATTTTTCTTCTTGTTCTTTCGCGATGTGGAACGAGCATATGGTTGGTGTTTAATAAATACTTCTTGAATTTAATTTAGTGCCCTGTCAACTTTGAGTCCTCAGAGCATAATCCTTTC
The DNA here is from genome assembly GCA_023553655.1 of Myrmecobius fasciatus. Taxonomy (NCBI): domain Eukaryota; kingdom Metazoa; phylum Chordata; class Mammalia; order Dasyuromorphia; family Myrmecobiidae; genus Myrmecobius; species Myrmecobius fasciatus. The sequence goes on along the minus strand of JAJPUD010001312.1, from coordinate 283,557 downwards.
TCAAGATTGTTCATTCTTTGTTGCCTTCATTTTCTAGGCTTCTATTTCTGTAATCATCATAATGATAATTAATATTTATATAGCATTTTTAGGTTTGCAAAGCACTTTACATACATAGTGTGATTATCTCACTTGATTTCCACAACAACCCTATGAGATAGTTACTATTAGTATCCTCATTTTACAGATGAGGAAACAGAGGTTGAGAGAGGTTAAGTGACTTTCCCAGTTTCACATAGCTAAGTATCTAAGGCTAGATTTGCACTGCATCTTCCTGTTTTCAGTACAGTACTCTATCCATTGTGCCATGTGATGGTATTATCTCCTTTCTCTTTCCTTTCATGTATATTTTTTAGAAATATTTTTGCCTACCCATCTTTCCACATGAATTTCCACAAATGTGGCCATCACACTTTGAGATTTACACAAGTTCTTGACATTTACATCCTGATTCACCCTGCCAGTCTGACATTCAGATATGTTTCAGAGGCATTATTTGTATTTGTGAGAAGCAGGCAGTAGCTGAATGAATAAAATTTTGTCTAAGTAAGCCCTGACTTATGACCATTTAACCTGTAAATCACCTATGCATACTGTGACCCCACTATCCTTTAGAGCCTTATTCTGTTGCCAAGGAAGAAGCTGATTTTACTAGATCTACAACCTATCCACCAGAGCTGCTAAAGCTGTAGTCTCAGAATTAGGACTTAGGAAAGAGAAGATCTTAGGAATATTAATACTATTTCAGCTATGTTATTGTTCAATGAGATTGGTGGGGCTACTATAAAAGAGGAATTGCCCTGAAAAATACTGTTTCCATGGAAACAAGTTTTCCATTTTCCAAACACATTCAATAGTCCCTCCTTACCAACTTTCTTTTAAAAAAACAAAAAAACCCAACAACAACAACAAAAAAGGCTATTGGGGTTAAGTGACTTGCCCAAGGTCACACTGCTAGGAAGTATTGTGTCTGAGATCACATTTGAACTCAGGTCCTCCTGACTTCAGGGCTGGTGCTCTATCCACTGAGCCACCTACCTGCCTCCCTTACCAATTTTCTATTGGATATTTCAACAAATCCCAAATGAAACTCATTATCTTTCCCCAACAACCCTATTTTTCTTCTAAACATTCCTATCTCTGTTGGAAACATTATTATTCTTCCAGTTACCCATGCCCTTAATCTCTTTATCACCCTCAACCCCTCACTATCACTCACCACATATATAATTTGTTGTCCAATCTTATCTTTTCTTCCTTCATACTTCTCATACATGTCTCCTCATAATCTTCAACTTTTACTTCAATATTTTGACTGATTTCAAGTCAACAAGGTCTTATTACATTCTGGGTATACAAATATAAAAAAAAATCTCTCTTGTAAGGAATATTCATTTTAATGATGGAAAAAGGACATGAAAAAGCTGAAATGTGGGTAAGTGGTGATGAGGAAGGGCATGATGTCACATGGGGGAAAGGGGACAAAATCTAGAGCCAGGAAAGTAATGCAGGATGACTAATCTGGATCCTTCCCCAAAATGTAGGTTATGGGAAGAATTTACCATTGGGAAAGGGGAGCCACAAGGGAAAGAGATAGTCCAGAGTGAGAAGGCAGCTGAAATATAATGACTAAATCCAGACAGTCTTGGAGCAGAGTTTGAAGAAGAATATCAGAGGATTTTCCTTAAAGGTCTGACTATCCCTGGTACTCAAGAAGCTCCAGTGGCTCTTTATCACCTCTATAATCAAATAATATTCCCTTGGTTTGCAAGTCATGTTCCTTAGCGGCATAATAGCCTCAAAAGTTTTCTGTGGTCTGCAAAAACCACAACTCAAATTGTGCATCAGTGGGCTTATCTTTAATAGTTACTAGGTATAATTAGATTAAGAAAAACAAAGCTATTTATTCGTATAACAATTGTTTATATATTATTTTAATTACAGTAGCCAAACAACACACCTAGCTATAGGCAGTTAGGTAAAGCAATGAATAGAATAAGCTTGGAGACAGGAAAATCTGAGTTCAAATTCAGCCTCAAATTTTTACTAACTGTATGATCTTGAGCAAGTCATTTAACCTCCATCTGCCTCAGTTTCCTTGACTATAAAGATCATCAAAGCACTTTCCTTCTGCAGTTATTATATTAAATGAGATAATATTTGTAAAGTTCTTTGTACAGTACCTAGTACATAGTAAGTGCTTAATAAATGCTAATTTCCTCCCTGTTCCTTTTCCTTCCATACCCCCATACTCTTCCGTGAATGAAAATAGGGCTGTTGGGAAAAGTGAGTATAGATTTGGGGTACAATGGTAGTAAAGTAGACAGGTAAGAAGTTCTTGTGGCTAAAACATCTCATATTTCTGGTACTATAAATCCCCTAAAGAGATATTATATTACAATTTCTTAATTGATTGAAATGTATAGAACTTGTCCCTTCAACGAAAGTACGGACTCCTGGAGGTCACTGACCATGTCTCTTGTGCAGCTGCATTTCACCTATTCTGTATTCCAGCCTATATATTATTGCCCACACTCAACAATCCATTATCCAACTTACCCCTAGAATGTCCTTCCTTCCTCATCTGAATTCTTATTTTCTTTCCTCAGCTAGCTTAGCAGGTAGTTTACCTTAGCTATTGCTTCCTCTAAGAAGCCTTCTCTGATTCCCCCAGAAGTTAGTGCATTCTCCCTTATTTATTTGTAAATGTGATGTATTCCCCTATTCCTCCCATTTCTGTACAATGCCATCTCCTTGAGAACAGGAGACATTCTAACCCCAACACACAGTGTCTTGCACACAGTGGGCACATAACACAAGTTGTTTGAACTGAATGCAGAATGATCAAGCTCAAAAAAAAGCTGAGATTCTTTCATAGGCTCAGTGGGGATTTTAGTAGGTCAATCATGACGTACATGAAGGGAAGATATCAGAGAAAGAAAAAATGTTATAGGTTTATCTCAAAAGCACCCCAGGGCATTTTTAATAAACCCTGGAAAAAATTAGCACCTGCCCTTTACAAAGCAATTGAAAACAGAACCAAAGAGGGATACATTTACTAGCTAATTTTTTTTTAAAAAGCAAGCTAAATTAAATCATTTAAATGAATAGGAGGAAGCACAATTTTCCTAGCAGAACTTGCTAATGAGTTTGTCCTATTTTCTTCATCATTGATTTTTACCTGCTTCCTTGCACTAGACACTGTAACCACAGCCTTGACTACTCCAGTGTGTGAGGGGCCAAGACTACATTTACTTCAGCATCTTTGTCAGCAACAAGCAGGAAAGAACAATATTTTGCTTGAAAGTTCTTTAACAGGAACCATCAAATATATGAACTATTATAAGCTTTTAGTGAAAATTTCTAGTTCATTATAAGCATATACATCTGTCAAAATAGCATATATAATGAGAACAAGATTCTTAAATAATAATTCTAAAGATGTGAGACATAATTTCTTTTTCTGAAAGGAGAATAACATTTTTATTCCATATTTTTTCCTCTTCTGAGCCTCACCGCTTCTGAGGTGGTAAGGAGCAGGCTATCGATCATCCTTATATCGGCCAGCAAAAAAAAAAAAAAAAAGAGAGAGAGAGCCTGTGGTTGTATTGATCACCAGGAAAAAGGAGATAAAAGATGTTATTCCCTACTACTCCATTCCATTGGAGAAGAAAAATGAGCTAAAAAAGAGAGAAAAGAGTCAAAATTCCTGTTTTTCCTGTTCCCTGAATGGATAATAGAATGAGCAGAAACAACCACTTAAGACTTGAGTCTTCAGGCCTGTCTAGGAATTCTAATATTTAGGTAGCTTATTCCTATGTTCATTCTTGCCTTCATCTCTGCCTGTTCAGTGGTGACCTTTCAAGGGTTGGATATAATCCATTTTAAGATCTGCTATATCTAAAGGTCAATAATGATGGCCCTTCATAACCTGTTTTCCAAGGGAAGGAGCCTATGTTAAATCCAAAGGGTTCTGTCCTATTCATTACAAAAGCCTCCTATTTAATCTTGTCAACTTGATTTATTGGGAATCATAGTTATTCTAGCTGGTTCCCAATGGACTATTATGATCACCCTATTCCCAACAGAGGGCATCTAGGTGATGCATTGGATAGAACACTGAACTTGGAATCAAGAAGACTCATTTTCATGAGTTCAAATCCAACCTCCAATACTTATCTGTGTGACTCTGAGTTATTTAACCATGTTTGCCTCAACTGCTCATCTGGAAAATGAACTGGAGAAATCAATGGCAAACCACTCCAGTATCTTTGCCAAGGAAACTATAAATGGGTTCCCAGAGAGTTGAGCATAACTGACAAATGACTTAGAATAGCATCTAAACAGATGGAAGGTCAGCAAGCTAATTAAGGTATTGCCAAGAAGGCAAGGTCCTCACAACTCTGTCTTTCCTCCATTCAAGATCTTCTAAATGTCATTCTTTCCACCCTAGATATATATACATAAAAATTCTCACCTCCGCTGTCGATCTTTTTTTTTATATAAATGAAATGTTAGTTCTCTTTCTAAATCTAATACTTCCTTTGCTAAATTTATTACTTCCTTTCACTGGCACCAATAAAAGTTTGTAAAGGTTTACAAATATGTTTCTGGGAATAAGTTTCCACCTCCATCTTTTTAAAGTGTGACAATCTCCATTATCTCCATACATCAGTAATTTCAACAGCATGTAGATCTTCCTAGCTATATATTTAGATTCATAAATAGCACATTCACAAATCAAGGCAATAAATCTAATTAGTGTCATAAGAAATAGGTACTTTTGACCCAGCAGTGTTTCTACTGGGCCTATATCCCAAAGAGATTTTTAAGGACGGAAAGGGACCCACATGTGCAAAAATGTTTGTGGCAGCCCTTTTTGTAGTGGCAAGAAACTGGAAATTGAAAGGATGCCCATCAATTGGAGAATGGCTGAATAAATTATGGTATATGAATGTTATGGAATACTATTGTTCTGTAAGAAATGACCAACAGGAGGATTTCAGAGAGGATTGGAGAGACTTGCATGAACTGATGCTGAGTGAAATCAGCAGAACCAGGAGAACATTATACACAGCAACAAGACTATACGATGATCAATTTTGATGGACATGGTTCTCTTCAACAATGATGTGATTCAAACCAGTTGTGCTGCGATGAAGATAGACATATACATCCAGAGAGAGGCCTGTGGGAACTGAGAGTGAACCACAACACAGCATTTTAACGCTTTCTGTGAATATTTCCATGCATTCTGTTTTCCTTCTTAGGTTGTTTTTTTTTCTTCTTTTCTTTCTAGATCTGATGTTTCTTGTGCAGTAAGATAACTGTATAGATATGTATACATGTATTGTATTTATCATATAACTTATCCTATCTAGCATGTATTAGATTACCTGTCATCTAGGGGTGAGGGGTGGGGGGAGGGAGAGGAAAAGCTTGGGAAAAAAAGTTTTTTTTGCAAAGGTCAATGTTGAAAGGTCACTCATATGTTTTGCAAATAAAAAGCTTTATTAAAAAAAAAAAAAAAGAAATAGGTACTAAAGCTTTGATTTCATTGGCAGAGGGAAACAACAGCTGAGCAAACTTTACCAATGCAAGCACCCATTTTGAAGCTTTCAGTCTGAGAGGCTAAAGTAACTTACTCATGACTATACAGGCAGAGTATATTAGAGCTATACAGGCAGAGTATATTAGAGGTAGACATTTAAGTCCAAGTTTTTCTGACATTGAAGTCAACTCTTATCCATTCACTATATCAGGGCTTCTTAAACTTTTTTCCATTGTAACCCTTTTGTGCCTAAGTAATTTTTACACAACCCTGAGTATATATAACATGTGTGCCAATCAAATATTTACTGATAGTAAATCATACTTTCATGAGCCCTAGTTTAAGAAGCTTTGCACCACACTATGATGCCCTTCTAGTGGAGAGAGATAGAGAAAAACATCATGGTTTCTCCCCCACCCCCAGTTACTAAACTGAGAAAGTTAATGTGTGGCCACATTCATTTGTTCAATAATGTGATTATGTCTTTCAGGATGTGTGGGCAGGACTCTTGGAAAGGTGGGTGGAATAAGAAGTGAGAGAATGGGAGGAGAAGATAAGGTAAAGAATAGAGTAAAAGGAGAGGCTGAGAATGAAAATAGTAAAACCAAGACAGAGGGAAATTCAAAAACAGTAATTGCAACTTTGAATGTGAATAGTATGTTTATAGTATTTCTCTTTGTGGTAGCAAAGAACTGGAAAATGGAGGGATCCCCATCAACTATGGAATGGCTGAACAAGTTGTGATAGAATACTATTGTGCTATAAGAAATGATTAGTCTAAGAAATGATTTTAGAAGGTCATGGAAAGACTTGCATGGAAAGATAAAGAATGGGGGGAACAGAATCAAGAAAACATTGTATACAGAAATAGTGATATTATTTTAAGAATGACTTTGAACAATTAAGTCACTTTGACTATTATAAACACACAAATTAAAAATAAATGATATATAAAGAAAGAAACTATTGGCATCCAGAGAAAGAACTGATAAATACACATATGTATAGAATAATTTAACCTGCCCATATGTATTTATCTATTTGTGTCTAACAGTAACCTGTTCTCTAGAGAAAAAAGAAAAAAAAGAAATATATGTAATAGCTTTATTATATATTTAAAAGTAGATTTGCAGTTTCATGTGCAATCTTTTTATTATAAATATTATGAAAATGCTTGTTTTATTCCATAAATTAAAAATAAAGTAATTTTTTTAAAAGGCTGTGTGAGATCCTTACCATGACTCCTTGTCATCTCTCAAACTATGTCATGGGAATAACTGGATAATTAATAGGAAATAGACTGAACTTCTCTGTACTAGTACAGCCCAATGTTCTTGTCATGTCGCTTACAGATACAATATATTTTATCAGCATTAATCTGAAAGGTAGAGAAAAAAAGAAATTTTAATTTTAATTTGCTCTTCTCTGCTTTTGTCATTAGATTTCTGAAGAAAGATCTTGCTGTTCAGAGTGCAGTCTATTAATTTAGCCATACTTTAATGTAACCTGCTCTTTAATAATACCTGTGTAGTAGTTCGCTTATTTCTTTCAACACCACAAAGATGAAGAGTCAAAGAAAGCTTTCCTCTCTATGGTGGGTTTGATACAAAGAACTCATTAGCATACTTGAAATGTGTAAATTACATGGGAAGCTCCCGAATGAAGCTTAAATTGTTACGGCAATGTACCTTCTCCTAGAAGGTTAATGTAGTGGGGCTGCTTGTTTTAGCAAAGGGTTGAAAATAATACCCAGGAAAATCACCTCCTTGATCAAAAGATGGATTGCTTTTTATTGCACATGGGTATTGTGATCTGATTGACTAATGAATTTTTGCTTTCTCTTCTTCACATCTTTCTCAGTAGAGAATTAAAATGCACTTTTGGATACATCCAAAAGATTTCATCTGAATATTTCACTAACTTGGCTGCTTTTACTTTGAATGGCTATAGCTATGATAATATTTGTTTAAAATATATGCAGGGTATTATATTAACATGTTGTCATAATGATAATAATATACATCTCATTATTATTATGTGAGACAAATAGCTTGCAAAGTGAAGAATCTTGGGAAATCCAAAACTCCTCATCATTTTAGAAAATTGTTTTTACCTTTTCTTTCACTTAAAATTTTACTAGACTTATCTCCCCAAATAGTAATATTAAATTATTTGTTTTTCTATTTATTCTCTGATAAATAAAACAATAATGAAAGCCTTAACATCACAAGCACTCCCACATAATCAGATTCATCTTCCCTGAGACAAATTAAGGAAGGAAAAGTAGCAATGGGGAATGCCCTCCAAGATGATGTAAGAAGAGCAATCTCTCTATCCTAAGATTGGTATAATATCTGGGAAGGTCGACTAGGAATATAGAAACATTTTGGAATTGGACTCTGGCAGTACCACTGAACAAGTAGTGGAATTTCTCAGTCTTATATGGTTGGTGTTATGTATAGAGCTCTGGACCTTGAGTTGGGAAGACTAGGGTTCAAAGGCTTACTCAGTATTCAAAAAGTCTCTTAACCTCTTTTTGTCTTACATTCCTCATCTGCAAAATGAAATTAACAGCATGTACCTCCCAGGATTATTGTGAGGATCAAATGAGACAATAATTGTTAAGTGCTTTGGGAAACCTCAGTGATATATTAAACGTTAGCTATTATTGCTATTTTCTTTATTATTATTCTAAGGTCAAGAAACTAGAGGGGGCAGCTTAAGATTGAAAGATGGCTCTACTTAGAACCATAGTGATGATAAGCTCGACACAGTGGATAATGTAAAGAGTGGTACTCCATGTTGTGAGACCACAAAAAGGCAAAAACAAATCAAAAGTCCCAATACTCCACCTGCTAGAAATGCTTCATTGTAGAGGGCACTTACCCTGATGGCAGGCAAACAATATCTGAGTGTTCGTGAAATGACTGAAGATAGAAATTCTTTCATCTAATAAAATATTATCACAAAACTGGCAATCATGAGCTATGAACCACCATTTTGTAGTTTTTTTTGGTCAATCGCATCTTCAATTCCAAGTCATACAACATAGGAGATTGCTGAGTAGTGCAGAACAATCACAAAAAATAACTTCTTTCCTAAATTAGAATAGATAGAGTAAGAAATAAAATCTAGGACCAATTGAAATCTGAAGAGGAAAAAGTTAGTGACACATGCCTTAGTAAATCTTCACTTATAGTTTCTCAGAGATATTTCTATTGCTGTTGTTGCCATTTAGTTATTGCAGTTCTGATTCACTCTTTGTGACCCCATTTGGGATTTTCTTGGCAAAAATACTGATTAGTATGATATTTTCTCCTCCAGCTCATTTTAAAGATAAGAAAACTGAGGCAAATAGAGTTAAATGACTTGCTTAGGATCACATAACTAATAATTATCTGAGGCCAGATTTGAACTCTGGAAGAAAAATATTCCTTACTCTAGGTCTAGCACTCTATCCACTGTGCCACATAGCTTGCTTGTTTTAATGAAATAATAATAAGATAATGATAAATGTTTACATAGTACTTTTGATTAGAAAATATTTTATGTTCATTGTTTTATTTGATATTCAAAACTAGTTTCATGTATTAGTTAATATGTGCATTATCATCCACCTTTTATAGATAACAAAATGGAATATAGATGCAGCCAGGATAAAGACATTGACATCCATGGACTTTAGTAATTGAAAAAATACCTTCCTCAAAAAAGGTATGGTAGTTAGCAAGTAGTATTCCAGACTGAGAGAAAAGAAATGTGACTTTTGCTCCTAGCTTCTCCAACACCTTTATGTATGAACTGATGTAGGTTAGGTAGCAGAATCATAGAATTATAGAATTTCAGGGTTGGACTTGAGTTATCTAGCCCAACCCCTGACAAATGGTTTTCAATTCTGTGTTTATATACTTTCATCAATGAAGAAATCCCAACGTCCTGAAGAAATCGATCCCAATGGTAGGCATCTCAAATGTTTGGTTGGTTGTTTTTCTTTTTGGCCATACAGAGCTAAAATTGACTTCCTCAGAACACCATAACTTTCACTCATTCACCAGAGTGATTGACAAATTTTAGAGATAAATGCTTCTCATGTCTCCTTAAAATTATTGACATCAGAGTTCTTTTCCTCTTTATTCCTACTTAGGATATGAATAAGATACAAGGTTCTTGAAAGGGAAAGGTGGAGAAAATGCACATCCAAACTTTTAACAAAAAAGAGGTAATATAATACTATTGGTCCAAAAGAATTTTACAAGTAGTGCTGTCTAGACACGAAGTCTACCATGCTAGTAATATAATCTATAGGAGAATTGGCTCTTTCACTTAGAAATTAATTCATTAGTCAAATATTTATTGAGAATCTGGAGAATAGATGCTAGATGCTATGGAGAAGATATAAAGACCACTAAGACAATGCTTCACCCAAATGATAAACTATGACAGCTAGAAAAGACTCAAGAAATCTACTATAGTCTAACCTCCTTATTTTATAGATATGAAAACAGAGGTTAAGAAAGATAAAATTACTTACCCAAGATCACATAAACACACTACTAGTTAGAGACTAAGATGGAAATGTGCGAATACATATATGACAATGTATGTACAAATTCACACATACACATATACAGTTACATAGTAGAAAGGCATCCTCAGAGTCAGAAAGACATGGGTTTAATTATTGTCTTTGATCTATTCTGGATACATGATCCTGCAGAAGGTTTTTGTCTTTCAAAGCTCCAAGAAACTCTCTAAGACATAAAGTAGCAAAACAGATACCTTCCCAAATTGATAGATAAGCTTTCTTTATCAGAAGTTTCTTATACAAATGAGCTCAAAAGTTCAATAAAAGAGAAAGATAGAATAAGATGTGGAGAGAGAGGCAGAGAGAGACAGAGAAACAGAAAGAGACAGAGAAACAAAGAGAGACAGAGACAGAAACAGAAATATGGATATATACAGATATATTTCACATGAGTTCATTTATATGTGTGCACATTACATAACATTAATTCATATATATATATATATGTATGTATATATATATATATATATAATTCCAGTGCATTTGGTTTTTCCTTCAGCAACCTCCAGTACTATCCTTAAATGACATATGACAGACATAAGTTTCACAGATGATAAATATTCAGAGGCAGAAAACTTTTGATGAATGAGTAAATGAAGGAAGGAACAGATTAAGGATAATAGAGCTGTGAATTGAAATGTTGCACATAGAGATAATGTCTCTATTAAAAACAACATGACAATATTAGTAGCATTGTTATTATTTTAGGACAACTAGGAGTGATTGTATATTATAGGAAGTTAATGATTTGTGACTGAAAGAAAATTGCCTAGAAGTAGCATGAATTGACCCTAAACATAGGTTTGCAAGTTATGACACTTAGAATGTGAAATAGGGAAGATGACCTGTCAAGTCCTATGTAATTTAAACTCTATTTTCTTGGTGGGTTCTAGGGAGGAAGACTCTAGAAATCCTCCTTAGGGACAGAGGGATACTTGAATTGGCACATGAGTAGAATACGCTGAGCTGCAATATAATGTCAATTTATTAATTATATTTTTAAGTAGAATCTAGACTTTTTTCACTCCCAGGAGATGTTTTACCATTATACCCAGCATTTTCAATTTTTGCTTGATGGCATTCATTTTAAAATTTCTATTCATATATAACTCTATCCCACATTAAAATACTAAAAATCATTATAGAGCATAGATCTCCATGTAGACAAATGCTCTTTGAGATCCCAATTTTGTTGATTGCTGCCTCACCATCAAAGCTCAAAAACGGCCATCATTATCCAAACTAGGAAACACAGAAAAAAGGAAAATGATGTTTATATTTCAATTCCATGGGATATTTGCTGGATACCTTCTTTCATACCTACTGATTAATCAGCTAGTCATAGAATCTGATCCATTGCCCATCCCACTTCTCTCCAAATATTAATTATACACATTTGCTGAACTGAGTAATGACATGTATAATTCTAGTTGAAGAATATAGTGCTGTTAACTTGAGAATGACCCCAGTGGACATTCCAGATGATCTACAGATGTTAATGGAGCTACTAGCTCATGAAAATGTATTTGCTGAGTCTAGATCTCTTGTGTGAAATGAAAGATTCATTAAATTCAAAGAGACTTAAAGAGTATAAACAGCTCTCCTTTACTTAAGAAATGCAGATAGCTTTCATTTATTATGGCTTATAACCAAGATAAAAACATTTATTTAAGCAGTTGGCCATAGGAATCAATGGATAAAAGGAAGCACAATTCAAAGAATCTTCTCCCCTCACTATTGATATATATTAGCTTTTATTTTTCAATTAACAAGAATTTAATTTCTCTTTGTTTCACCCTTCTTCTCACCCATTCACAGATGAAGAAAAACAAACCGCTATAACAAATATAGTCAACAAAATAATTTTTTTGTATTGGTCAAGTCCAAAAAAGGAAAAAGGGTCACATTAATCACATTATTCTCTCACCTCTTTGTCATGTATTCTTCATTATTAATCTTCTGGAATTATGGTTTATCATTGCTTTGATCAAAATTCTTAACATTTTAACAATATTGATAGTACAGCATAAATGGTTTTGTTCACATACTTCATCAATTAATAAAAGTTTCTGTTTTTCTAGAACTATTCTTTTCATCATTTTTATGACATAACACTCCATTATATTCTTATATCCTTTTGTTTCAGAATTCCTTCAATTCTTTGTCACTTTGTCACTACAAAAATAAGTTTCTCTAAATATCTTTATGCTTATAGCTCTTATACCTATCTTTTTGGAATTTTAGTCTAGTAGCAGTGTCTCTGGATAAAAGGATATGAACAGTTTATTGACTGAGCACAGTTCCCAATTGCTTTCCAAATGACTAGACCAATTTATAGGTAAACCAATGATGGATTTAATGATCATATTTTCCTTCAAGCCGTCCCAATATTTCTAATTTTCATTTTGTTTTGGTCATCTTTGCCAATGTGATGTGCATGAAGTATAACCTAAGAGTTCTTTAAATTTGTATTTCTAAAAATATTAGGGATTCAGAGCAATTTTTTCTTATATAACTGTTGATAATTTTTTTCTTTCTTTGAAAATGACATGCTCATACCCTTTGATTCTTTATCAATTGGGGAATAGCTCTTATTCTCAAAAGTGTCAATCAGTCCTTCATCTATCTTGAAAATTACACAATTATCACAGAAACTTACTAAACAGATTTTCCCATTTACTTACTTCTCTTCTAATGTCTCTCTTGACATGTTTAGATAAAAGCTTCTTAATTTTATGAAATCAAATTTGTCCATTTTATTCTCTGTGATCATTTTTGTTCCTTGTCTGTCACAACCTTTTTCTCTATTTATAGATCTGAAAAGTAATTTCTTTCTTGCACCTCCAAAGTGTTTATGGTGCCACCCTTTTATGTCAAAATTATGTATTAATTTGGAGCTTATCTTGGAATACAATATAAGTTATTAACCTAGTTTCTCCCAAGCTACTTTCCAGTTTTCCCAGCAGTTTTGTCAAATAATGAGTCTTTATCCCAGTAAGGGTCTTTAAATTGATCAAATACTAGGCTACAGTACATTTCTATTTCTGTGTATTATATATCTAATCTGTTCCATTGATTGACAGCCCTATTTCTTAAATCAGTACTGAATCATTGTGATGATTGCTGCTTTGCAATATAGCTTGATATCTGATACTACGAGGCTACCCTCCTTTCTATTTTTTCATAATTTCCTTTGAGATTCTTGACCTTTTGTGACTTCAGATGAATTATCCTGTTATTTTTTTTCTTCAAGCCCTATCAAGTAAGCCTTTGGTAATTTGTTTGATCCAGCACTGCATAAGTAAATTAATTTAGGTAGTTTAATTAATTTTATTATATTGGCACAGTACAACCATGGGCAATTAATATCTCTCCATTTATTTAGGTCTGTCCTTATTTCTATAAAGAATGTTTTCTTTTCTTTTATCCCCTGCCTCACTCTTTACAAAGAAGAGTGGTGAATGAGAAAGAAGTGTATAGTACTAGTCATCTATGTTGATGCAATCTATTTTTGTGTCTCTCCCTCTTTTCTCTTTTCTTTACCCAGATAGCAATGAGAGATTTTTATTCTTACTTTTTTTTTTTGGTCACCTTCAGGATCAATCTTTGAGCATGGAATTTGTTTGTTTATGACTTAATTCTTTACTGAATTTATCCTTCCTCCTATTCCCCCATTACCTTTCCCAGCTTCCTTCCATTACCCTGTTGGATTGAATATATGTCTGTATCAAACTTTGTGTATGTGTGTGCTTGTGCATGTGTGTGCCTGAGCATTGTACACTTTTTTTTTAACCAATTACTATGAAAGTAAAGGTCAAATGACGCCCACTTCTCTTAATACTACATTCTTATTTGTATAGTCTTTTACTTGTAAACTGCTGAGTAAAATAGTAAATTTCTTTTACCTTCCTCCCTTTTTCCTCTCTTTCCCTTTTTCTTTTAAAAACATCAAAATATAACAAAACTGCTGCCAGAACATTTATTTTACTTAGCTATCTCTATGACCTTTTATGGCATTACGATTATAAAGGAGCTCTTTTCCCCCCTTCCTTAAAAGATAAACATTTCATCCTTGTATTAGGGTCAGGTTCTCCACGATTCCGGAGAAAGTATCTGAGCCTTATTTAATTATGATCTCTAGGATCCTGTTACTGCTTTCTCTGGCTCCTGAGTACTGTTTTTTTTCAAGAACTTCAAGGCAAACTCAACTAGAAACACACTAACTTTCAACATGATTTAGTCTGATCTAGCAAAGTCTCATGACTTTCTTCCAGTCGGAACTTTGAAATTGTCCAACAATGGTGTCCAGCAACTGAAAATTGCCCCTGATTAAAGCTCCAGTTGACTGCTACTGGCCCCAGTCAACTAACTGGATGATTCTACATGTTTGGAGCTAAAGGCTGAGCTTCTAACCCTAGTTACTCACTATTAGACCTCAGCAGGAATATGCCTCCATCAAGGATCAAAGCTCCACAGCCCTATTCCTTCTGTTACTGTTACTGTTACTGTTACTATTACTGTTCCTGTTCCTGTTACTGTTCCTTAACAATTCACAGCTTCAAATTTTGTTAATCCATTTTGGATCCACAACCTTGCTCCCTGTCCTAGTATATAACTTCACAGGGTCAATCCAATTAATCCTTGAGTTAGAAGACTTCTTGACCAGAATCCCTTTTCCCCAATACCCATTTGTCTTTGCTTATTTTCCATATACAGACTTGAGTTGGAAAAATGATTCTCTGGTTTTCCCAATCACAAGTTCATCTAGTATTCTTCCTTGATATTTGTTGAAAATATTGTGATAGAGAGCTTCATTGTAGGGTTTTCTTCTACTCTAATATCCTTATCAGCATCATCACTATTGGTGTTAATTAAAACTTGTTTCCAATTCATTATACAGATTGAACAATACTTTAATTGCCTGTCTATATTGCTAATTCCACTCAGGGTACTACATGGAAAAATAGTATAGCTTGATGTCATGCCTCAGTAGGACACAAGAATCCTTTCTGTTACTGATAGTCATTCAAATTTGATATTGGCTATCTTACTTTATTATATGTGTGTGAAGAGATGATAACAAAAACTGAAGGTCCTATTAGGGACCTTCTGGCATCTAATAACTTAACAAAGCAAATGTACAGATTTAATGAGATCTTTTTATCTTTGAAATTATTTAGGAAAAACTAGAGTGAAAGAGATCTCCTATTTTTATTCTGGCTTGAAATTTTGTATGAAAAATATTTGGGGGGAAAGAAAAGGGTTAATAATGTCCCAGGAACAGAAACATCTGAAATGTTAACCAAAAAACAAAAACAAACAAAAAACTCTAGTCTTTGGATATTAAAGTAAATTTTATTTTTCAATAACAAATCTTCAATCATCCAGTACTTGACAAAATTGGAAGCCAAGAAAATTGCAAAGCCATTTTATGATGACCAAGCCTCCATAGTCCAAGAATGAAATATGTAGTCAATCTTAACTGTGGTTTCCCAGGAGTATGTTGCAGTCTGAATTCTGAAATCACACAACAAAATTGCTCTGAGCTGTGAGTGAACCACTGACAATTCATTACTCAAATCATCTCCTCTATTTCATAGATTATATTTCATATCAACTATCAGTACTATCTAACAGTTAACTGATCTTGATTTTATCTAATTTAAGTGTCAGTACTGAAAGAGATAACTGGAGGCATAAAGGAATAAGCCATCTGAGAATCAGAAATTAAAGCTCTGTAGCTAAAAATGGCCAAATTAATAATCTCAAAGGTAAGATTCCTGTCTCCTTGATCTTATCTCTTGGAACCAGAGTGAAAAATTTTAATTCATTCTGCTGCTCAAAATCTTCCTGTGCTCATCAAAGTTCTACCCATTTATTTTTAATCACTACAGTTAGTAATTGAGTGCTTCAACAAGTGTGCTCTCTTAGCACTAATAGTTGAAGAAGGATCAATCAGTCTATTTGGAACACAGGTTTATGTCAGTCGTTAATTCACTCATCAGCACATTAAGGCAAAAAACAGAGAAAGAGCTGGAAAGGACATGTTATTCTACATATGTGCTTTACAAACTGGCTCCAATCTACCATTTGTGGCTTATTACACAACACTGCCTTTAATTGTCTTCAGACCAGTCAGAGTGGTTTCTTACTATTCCTCATATATATCATCTCTAACTTCTGTGCCTGTGCATTAGTTGTTCCCTTTACCTAAAATGCATTCCTTCCCCATCTCTTCCTCTTAGAATACACAGCTTCTTTCAAAGCTTAATTCAAATAATACCTCTTTATGTAAGGCCATTCCTGACCTTACCATGTCCCCCTCCCACTAGTTACTAATGTCTTCAAAAATATGACTTTGTTGTTATTTTGTACCCATGGTGTTATACTTGTTTGGTATATAATTATATGAATCCATGTTGTCTAGGACACAGGCTTTTTGAGGGCAGGGACTATTTTACTCTTTGTGTGTGTGTATGTGTGTGTGTGTGTGTACATACACACACACACACATATATATATGTATATATTTAAATTACCACAGAGTTTGGCATTTATTGGTTCCTACTTGTTCCCACAGGTATGCATGTAGATTGCTTGACTGATTAAGTTGAACTGTACCCTGTTCATTGAATAACCTAGTCTTGATGCTCATATTCCCTACATCAGCAGCTACAAGAGTGCTGTAGTAAGTAAGAAGAGACATTGGTTTAAATCCTGTTTCTGGTGCTACTAGCTTATGGCTGTTGAAAGGTCATGTTGCCGTCTTCCTCATCTATAAATAATAGCAATCATAATGATGATAATGATCATTTTTTATTTTTATAACATTTTAAGTTTTGAAAATTGCTATATGTATATTATCTTATTTGATCTAATGGTGATAAAAATCATTATAGTATTGATCTCACTAAGTTAATGTGAAAATCATTTAGATAATGTATAGGAAGCAATTTGCCAACCATAAAGTGCCACATAAATATCAGTTATTGTTAGAAAGGATTAAATGAAGAGAGATTGAGAAGAATGGGTAATCACCAGAAATCATTGAAGAGTTTTGGAGAGATTTAGCTGCAGGACAGAAAGGAAGAGTGTTGAGGACAAAACTATTGATTGGATTGAGTGGAAGTGCCTGCCTTACTTAAATCTCTGGTAAAGACCACTGATGGCAAGGTCAGAATCTAACATAGCCTGATGAAGAAATCAAATGAAAAAGGTCAATAGTTCTAACAGATCTGTGAACTCATTGATATGGGAATTATTTCTATCCATGAAAAAAAATGCAACCAGTTCACACCTTCTCATCCTGTATGATTCTTTGCTGTCTTCTCCTCTACATCTTCTCCCCTACATATTTCATAGAGCACTATCCCATATGCTGCTGGGAAGGAGGTTCCTCTATAGTATTCAAATCTTTATGGATACTAGTGCAGTACTTTGCCCACCTCCTTTTCCTAGGTACACATTCCTGAATAGTATTACTTGTCCCTTTTTGTACATTACCATTGAAAATATGCTTCATATTATTTGTACTTACCCTGCACCTCTCCACTGACTGGGTAAATTGTAACTCTGATTCTTTAGGAATTTTGTGGTATTATATGATTTGTGATTATACTCCTTGAGAGAGTATCTATATTAAAAAAAAAAGACAGCCCAGAGTGCTTGGGACCAACATGGCATTGTTAGAAAACTCTGCATGTTTTGTTTTGTTTTTTTCCAAATTCAGTCATTCCCACTTTTTTCTTCTTAATCAGTTATAGGTTCACATCATTGTCTATCTGGAAGATCTGCCTCAGATATATGTAGTAACCCAATGAATT
Source organism: Myrmecobius fasciatus (assembly GCA_023553655.1). Lineage (NCBI taxonomy): Eukaryota > Metazoa > Chordata > Mammalia > Dasyuromorphia > Myrmecobiidae > Myrmecobius > Myrmecobius fasciatus. The sequence continues at coordinate 265,598 of JAJPUD010001312.1, read as the reverse complement.
GACCTTCAAAAACTGGCATCTTATAAACAAGACAATAGGTATATTGTGTACATTCAGTTTTTCTTTCTTGAATTGTTAAACTGATAGTTTTTGTAAAGTCACTCACAGAGAAGGTTCTGAAGTTTTATGTGATGAGAATGTCCCCAAATCAGAGAATTAAGAGCAGAGATGTCAAACACACAAAGTTTCCTAAAGTGAAACCAGAACCAGATGAAAATATAACTAGGAAACATTTAATAGAATAAATATAAATGTAATACAATGATAATTTGTGGTTTTGTAAGTCAATATGCAACCAGCTGGAATGGCTTCTTATTTGAGTTTGACCCCACACCTATAGAAGGCCTTACCATCTATATTGGAATCCCACTTCCATTTCTCTTTAGTGCTAGACTGCTTCTATGATCATGGCAAAACCCTTTGGTAAGCATGGGATTCATAATTTTATATCTTAATTGTTATTAATAATCAAAGAGTTTTTCAACCTTTCATTCTTTAGTTGCATTTATCAAGAAATCTTCTGTGAATTTGATATATAGACTCCTTGTTGAGAAGAGGGTTCCAGGATTCCAGACTTAGAACTAAAAGGTAGCTCAGAGATCATATTATCCAACCCAGTAAGTTCACATGTACGGAATCCATGGAAGTTGTGATCTGTCAAAGATTGACAGAGAAAGAATCAGTCTGAACCCACTGCAGATGCTAGTCTTATTCCAGAGCCAGTTTTTAAGACATTTTCCCCCTCTACCTAGTCAAATGATCATATGTAATCAATAAATAATTTACAAAGCAGAATCTCTTATTCTATATCTTTTAGCCTTTACTCTTCTTGTAGTATTGTCAAGGATACCCTCAGTATATGTGCAGATCATTCTCATAAAGAGTTGATAAGGATGAAATATTAAGCATATAGATTCATTGTTCTTGATATAGGCACAATTGTTTTTGTTTCAGTTAGCAATATCATCCAAGATTTGCCCAGATTTTCAGTATTCACCCCCTCCCCCTGATATATCTTGTATGAACATCAACTGATTCAATTCTTCAAATTGTGAGATAAGTCCTATTCCCATGGAGGAGAGGAGACAGAAGGAGCACAAGACCTTTTTGGGAGAAGATGAAGCAATAGCCAAATCTATTTTATTTTTAAAAATACAACTTCCATATAAGTGCACAGATTTTTTTTGAATGAAAACACAATTCAAATTAATCAATAGCAATCAATAAACATCAAGAGCCTACTTTGTGCCAGGCATTGAACTAAATGCTAATGATACAAAAAGAGGTATTTCAATGAAATTATAATACAATGCAGAAGTAGGACTAACTCCTGTTGACAGTGAATGGAACATAGAAACTGTCATAATATTTTAATAAATGATATAAAATCTGAGTTGGTCAATATGCATTGTAATGGGTAACATGTTGTATTACATGTTGACATGGGCATAATCTGTTAACATCACTGTTAATATAAACTCATGATACAGATGGATCATTTCATTGCACTACCTGTTGGATATGAATACCAAAAATGTATACTCAGAGTTAATCTGAGTAAAAGAGAAAAGTACCATAATTCTAATATATTTCTCATTCATTTTGGTAAGTGCACAAACAGTATAATTAGCTAGTTTCAAAAGAAAAATTTAATTTCAACTTCTCAAAAAAATTGGTTATAAAGAAAATTTTAATTTCTTGAATCACACTATGCTATTTTTATTTCTAAAAAATAAAATAATATGATTACATTTATGTAACATTTTAAAGTTTAAATAGCACTTAACATATATTATCTTACTTGATCCTTAATAGCAGCATTGCAATGTAGGTGCATTTATTATGCACCTACACAGGGAGGGAATGGATGGCTTTATGTGATGCAGTTAGGACAAAAGTATCTGATGCAGTCTTTGAGTTTAGATTTTCTGCATGCCAAAATCAGTAATCTATCTACAAAACTACATTGTTGTCTCTAATAGTGCTTCTTAGAGAATAATTTCATAATTAATTTGAGGAGAAAATCCACTGAAACAGTTAAACTACTAAAAGCCAAGTCAATAATAATAGTTTACATAGAGGAAAAATAAAATAATACAAAGTAAAAAAAAAGCCCACACCCATAAACTAGGATATACTATACATATCACTGGGATTCATAAGTACTGCATTGATAGAGAAGAAAGATTGTTGAGTTGCTTTGGCCTAAGTTTTATCTGAAGGTAAGATGAAGTATATTGTAATGACATCTTTAAAATATTTGCACAGAATACAAAGGCAAGATAAAGTTTTCACAGAAGATAAGATATTTTTATTAAACAGAAAAAAATCACCTTTGTACCAAAAAAAAAAAGTCTGTGACATCAGAAAGATTATGGGGTTTTTATAAAGCTGTGATGATAAAGAGTGATGAACTCAGTGTGTCTAATTAATTTGGACATCAAATATGACAATATATGTACAATGCCTTGCAAACTTTAATTCTCTTTATAAATGTTAACTATAATAATAATTTTTATTATTATTGTAAGCTATGTGTTTGAGAAGGCACCTTTCATGAAGTAAAACATGAGCTCTAGCTCCTTTCTAAGAAATTAGCACTCTATTTGCTTAATTAATGCTGATTGAATGAAAGAGGATCTCGAATAGTTAACTGTGTCAGAGAATCAGAGGAACCACATTGTCATCACCACTACTCTTGGTCTATGAGAATGAATTGTAAAAAGCTCTAACTCTTTTCAAACCCTGTTTTCCTTCTGAAGTTTCAAATCAGAATACAACAAAAGTGGAGGGAGATTATTCCCCTCACCCTGCCTCTCCCAATCCCAGAAGTAGAAAATGGCACCCAGAAGGAGAAGCACATATTAGTATGGTCTATGTTACAATGAGATATCCTCAAGGCTAGAAACATCCATTCTCAAGATCTGATCTCTGCTATTTTTAGAAAAGGATATATATATATTTTTAAAAAGAAGCCAGGAATTAAGATGCACAAGAATTCTAGTCTCAGGAGAAGCTGGGAAAGCAGAGGCCACTTTCTTCACGTTTCTCTCCAAGCTGCCATTTTTGCTACCATTTTTTCTTACTGGTAATACTAAAGATGAAACATTCCTTTATCCTAAATTTTTTCCTTTTGAAAAATGTTTATTTGGTGAGTTGTTTTCATTTTTGTTTTTTAACTGAGTACTATAAATAAGTTGATACGAGGCCTTCAAATTCATACTCTGATTCAAGAAGATAAAGTGATTATATTTATGAAAAATTTAGTTATGGATAATAAATTTACAAAATAGTATATTGTGTTTTCCAGTTTTAAAAATAGTTTCACTAAAAGTGATACAGCATAAAGACTTGTTTGCTCTTCACTTGGTGATCTACTGAAACAATTTTCATTTTATTTTAAAGATGTCTAAATATGAATGCATGTGCTTCCCATTTGCTGAGGATAAATTTGGTATGTTTAATCTTACTCCATTTGCACAAAAATGATTAATACATTTGTCTAGTGAGAATGTCTTCCACAGGTGCAGACTACTTCTTGCTATCCTATCCAAATTTTGTCCATTTGCCATAAATTCTATAAATGATCTTCCAGTAGCACTGGAAAGTTTCTTTTCTTATTTTAATATTTCATAAATGCTAGCAGAGAACATGGACTTCCCAACCATTTTCTCTTACTTTTGTTAGGAGTCCAGTCTCCATGTGTTCAATGATCTATCTTTTAAAGTTATATACAGGTGTGTGCTGGTAAATGTAAAACAACCAATTCTCTGAGAGGAGGGAAAATGTACACTGAAAAAACTTAAAAATTTAATTTGTATTATTAGCATTTTCTTCATTTTCTTAGGTCTAGACTATCAACAAAACAATAAATTAAACCCTTATCTGTAGTTTGTGAATTTCCATGTACAAATGCTCATGCAGAAAATGTAATAGTTGACTTTCATTGGTTGAAGCTGGCTTCAGTTCTACCTTACTATAGGCTACAACCTATTTAATACCCACTGTGCATCTTTCCATTGCCTTTTGTATTAACTGCAATGCTTTGGTGAATCATGAAGAGAAGTGACACACTGAAAATGTAGAACAGATCATTGATTTACAAGTGACAATAATAAGTATTTACATATCTCTAAGGTTTGTGAAGCACTTTACAAATATCTTATTTGATCTTCAAATAGGAGGTAAGTGCTATTATTATTTCCATTTTACAGAAAAGGAAATTGATACAGACAGCAAGTCACTTGCCCAGAGTCACTGAAAATGGATTTGAGTTCAGGTCTTACTGATCACATTCCATCTATCCATCCACCTAGCTGACTATCAGGATTGTACACACTAATTGGGCACACAATTGATGCATATTAATGAACAAGTTCTACTAGATTTTTAACTGAAAGACTTTTGAAGGAGACCCAGACTATTGTAACACAAAGTCTGCAAACCAATCAACAAAGTAATAGATTGTGAATAGATCAAAACTATGGTTTGATTCATTAAGTTCTCTTGAACATGGAAGAAGGAATCAAGAAACCAGTTATCATCCTTGGAAATTCAAACTTTCCCTAGTTCCTTCAAGGCATTTGTCTAGCAATACCAACATACCATAGCACATTTGTATCATTGAGTCAAATGAAAAGATGGTGGAAGGCTGATGTTAGTCCTCTCTTATCAGCTTAAAAGGGAATGAGCATTTATTAAGCACCGACTATTTGCCAGGCATGGTACTGAAAGCTTTACAAATATTTCATTTGTTTCTCACAACTCTATTACTATCCCCATTTTACAGAAGAATAAACTGAAGCAGAGGAGGTTAAATGATTTGCCTGGGATAAAACAGCCTGAGGAGAGATTTGAACACAAGGTCCAATGCTTTATTCACTGAATCTGCTAAGGGGCACATGCCACCCAATTAAGCATAGTGCTTTGTTTATGGTAGTTCACATGCAGTAATCTTTGTCTTTTACACTTTCCTCTATCTTTTCCTTTGATGACTTTTTAAAAGTCCCCTAAATGTGTGTCTAAGCTAAAAGTTGTCTATCTTTGATCCTGTACTCTATCTACAAAAAATAAAACACTTGGCAGAAACTTGGCCCACAATTTAGCCTCAGACTATCTCATATTTTAGTCACCATCTTGAATTTAAACTCATTATATTAACTAATATGCCAATCTCTCTATATACCTCACTGGATTCTCATTGAGGTCTACATGTTTTTACCCATGTTTTTCGGCAGTCATAATTTGCTTTTGGGAGAGGTGACCTACTGGGAGCCTAGAGTTAGGAAAACTTGAGTTCAAATTCTTCCTCAAACACTTAATAGTTTTGTGACATTGGGCAACTTAACTTCTCTTCTACCTCATTTTCTTGTCTTTAAAAAGGGGATAATAGTGTTATGGGAGATATATCTCCTATCTCAATTCATGCAGTGGGTAATTGCTGTCAAATGTATACAAATATGTACACATATACATATATATTATATATTTTACATACATATACATATATAATATATATCACAATGCAGAAATTATAGTTATAAAGTTATTTATCATGTTCAAGCATAGTTTCAGGCCTTAGAGAAAAACCTGAATAACTATGAAGATTCTGACAAGGCTTCTAACAGGCAAAATCTTTTATATATTGAAATCTTCTACATTTCTATTAATTTAGAAAAGTTAAAGAGAAGATAGATCCATAATCCCATAGGGGATTCCTTTAGCATCTTAAAGGTTCAGCAAATTTAGTTAAATAAAGTCATAATCTCCTATATCTCCAAAGGAAACAAAATCCATCAAGCAAACTATATGTAAAGTAAGTCAGGATATAGACTAAATTGAGAGGATTCAGAAATAGGCTGATTAAGATAGAGGATTTTTAATGTCTCCAAAGAATCAAGCAATGTTGAGATTCTTCCTCTGGCTTCTTATCTAAGAAATATTTAAGATCTAAGTAAATTTTCATATCCCATGGGATAGGTTTTGATCAATTGAAATGAGTGCTATTCAAAATTTTAAGGAGAAATAGCTTTGGGTACTGAAAGGCAAAAGGAAATAAAAAATTTCCATAACAATAGTAACAACTACTTCCCAGGATTGTTATAAGGATCAAATAAGATAAAGTTTGTAAAGTGCTTTTGCAAACATTGAAGTGCCATGCAAATGATAACTATTATTTTCTATGGCCTAAAGCCTCCAAATCCAACCCCTTCTAATGGAGGTTTCTGTCCATCTTACCTCTCTGAACTATGTAAAATGGGTCAGGATCGGAGACAGGCTTTGAAGGATAGGTAGAATTTGTATAGTTAGAGATGATAAGGAGGGCATCCTTTCATCCAGATCATTTCTATCAATCCCAAACATGCAAGATTGCATCCCCAGATTTTTAATAATTCTTAAATATTCATTGATTTGAAGATTTTTAATTGAATTGAAGAATTGAGGATTCTTATTTACTGAGCACTTATAGACCATAAGACCATCAGAATGTAGATTTCATGCCAAAAGAAACTTCAGAGGCCATCTAATTCCACTCATCTAAATATGAAGAAACTGATATTCATTGAGACAAAATAATTTTTCTTTTTCTTCTGAGGCAATTGAGGTTAAGTGACTTGCCCAGGGTCACACAGCTAGGGAATGTTAAGTGTCTGAGGCTAGATTTGAACTCAGGTCCTCCTGACTTCAGGGCTCATGCTCTATCCACTGCGCCACCTAGCTGCCCCAACAAAATATTTTTTCTAAGGTCATGTGGTTGATAAAGTATTTGCAACCAGGTAACAAGCATGCAAATACAAGGACCAGTGTCAACTGCAAATATTCATTGATTGTTTAATATTATATTTACAATAAGAACAAATTTATATACATTTATACTAAAGGAATGATTTTGCTTTATACAAATGGATTTATATATGCAAGCATTCAAATGGACAACATTGGAAGTTACAATTATGTGCAATATGGTAATTGTTTCCAGGGTGACTTTGAATAATGTGACCACTTGGGATTATTCATTATTTGTATTAATCAAGACCTGGCTGATATGTACCCATGTGCATATATGGATTTGGAGGAAAGGCAAGAAGGACAAGAAGGAAGAACAAGGGTCATCATAACAGTCTTATTATATAGGCACATCTTTGATAAACAGGTTCCCAAAGTCATGATTGGAACAAGGACAAAAGTCACATAATCCTGGGAGTTTTCTTAGTTCTTCTGTGACTATCCCTAGAACTCTCTTGTGGGCCAGAAAATTCTAATCTGTCACAAAAGTTATTGAAAATTCCAAGAACAATTAATCTAATTATTACGGAGTCCAGGAATACCTTAATCAATTAGCACCAAGATCATCCTCATAATAAGGTACCCTACCCCTTAGGTGCTAAGTAATTATATATATTTATGAGAACACTAGAAATAGAAGAAGACATTTCAGTTCACTGATTGGTCAATTCCAAAAGTAGGGAACCTTATGGCTGAGTAGGGTAAATGTCCATCAGTTATAACCACTTCATCATCAAGCCTTTCACAGGTCATGAGACCTTCCATAGATTATCAACTATAGGTCACCTCATCAGGGACTTTCCAAAGGTCAATAGAGTCGCAGGGCCTTCCATAACTTGTAAAATCCTAGTGTTAGACCAATGATGTCCTAGGGAACAAGAAAGTTGTGGGTTTGAAGTAAAGGCTACTAAAGACTGGATAGTAGTGATCCACAGGAGTGAAGGGATATTGTACCAACAAATGAACCTTATTACAGCATGTTACAGATTGGAGGGAGGGAAGAGCCGAGCAGCACTTAAATTCATTACATTTATAACTAACAATATGAATCTAGAGTCATATAGATAAATATATTGATAAAAAGAATATAATCTTCAAGACATGATATAGCAATCATTCACAATGCTTTTCCTAACAGTATTAACACATAACTAACTCAAATGAATCCTATTTTGCTTAATTCATTAATGAAATCTCTGATACCCATAAAATCATGATTAACTGAATAAATAACTGCTAAATGTGAGTAGGGGGTATCGAAATTTTTGTCACACTCTATAGTTGCTGCTAATTTGGGCCAGGTACATCCTTTGGGAACCTTATTGCAAGCAGATATTCAAACACTATATAGTCTGCCCTTTGTATTTAAAAAAAAATCTGATTATTTAGATCTGGGCAGCCCCAAAAATATCTCTTTCCATCTACAAGACAAAGAAATGAATAATTAAATAAGATTACACACTGTTCCTGCTGAGAGGTTCAATATCTAAATAGCAGTTTGTTTTCTAAAATAAAGGATTAGTGCCAGCTTTCTAGACATACAAGTCAGCAAAAATGTCAACTGTCTTATAAAATTTGCATTGGGCCCAACTATACTTACTAAGGAACTACCAAGACCTATTCCTTTCCGAAGATAGCAACAAAACACAAGCAACAAATTGTAAGGAAAATAATGCTAGCCTTGGTTCTGATAAGACTCTACTACTATCTTTCTGTATAACTTTGTCACCATTCATCTCTAAGGACTCATCTTACCCATGTGTAAAATGAGGGATCAGTCAACTTGAAAATTGAATGATTCTTCATCAATAAACTCAGAGCTTCCCTTTAGACACCATTGCTCATGAAATCTTTTTAAAACATAGATGGAAAAGAGAGACTGGGCCTTCTTTTGGGCCTGCTATTTGAATTCTACTAGATTCATTAGACTATGAACTTCTTTAAAAAAAAAATGTCTTTTACATTTCTTTGTATCACAATGCTTATACAAACTGACCTATCAGCTAATGGTTCAAAGCCATTTACATGGTTGCAGTTGTTCTATCCTTAGAAAATACAAGGGAATAAATATAAATATTTTGGTAGACCTTTAGAAGATGTAAAAACATATAGAAGCACTAACAGAACTAATAAAAATGCAAAAAATGCCACAAAAAGAGAATTTTTTGAGTACTTGTCTGGGTAAACCATCCCATTTAGCAAATGCCTACTCACAGCTGTTTAGTGATCTAGGACACTAAATCTGTAAAAAAAAAAAAAAAAAAAATCCAACAAAGTTCATTTTAAATGGCCCTGAAAAGAAATCACAACAAGGTATCACTGCATTTGAAAAAGCACACTTAGAATCACCTTCATAACTGAAAATGAAAACCATGAGAATTTCCAGATTGATGGATCAAGCAAAAGAAACCAAGACAAACAGCCTAAGAAAACAATCTGACTGTTCTGATATCGTAGGTATAAGATTTTGAGAAAATTACTATTTTTTCTATAATTCTTCTAGAGCTCAGTTTATGGACTTTTGGGAAAGATGATTTCTTATCTTTCTAGAGTTTAAAAGAAATTCACTAATACAAAGAGTTCCAAAAGATCAATAACTCCTCTTTAAGGATTATGTTGTTCTGGTATTATACAGTTGTAGTGTATTTTCTGTCAAGAAGGAAAGCAGTGGAGAGACAGGTGCCTATGGTTTAGACAACTTAAGTCTCAACAACTCTAGTCTGCTGGTTCAGTCTAATTTATACTCTATTCAATTCCATTCTCACTAGCCAATCTGATAAAATCTCTCCTTCATTAGCATTTTGCTTCTGCTCCAGCTCAAATCACTCCAGTATTTCCTGCTTTCCATCACAGTTTGCTCAATACCTTTCCCTGCCACAGAAGAGGGAAGATCCAGATTTAGACAGAGTCTTTCCTCCTCCTCCTTTCCCACCTCAGCCACCTCATACCTTCTCTATGTCTTCCCCACCAAAACAAAGTTCATTCCAAGGTTAAAGTCCAAAGAAATTTGGAAAACTTTATGTAATGAATTCATGTCCATGCATAGATCTTCTAGACCACAAAGTTTCCATAGCAACAAAAAAGAGAGAGAAATGAAGAGTCACAGAGAGAGAGAGAGACAGAGAGACAGAGAGACAGAGACAGAGACAGAGAGACAGAAAGACAGAGAGACAGAGAGAGAGAAGAAAAAGAAAAAAGTTATTATATTAAAGTCTTTATTAAAGTCATTTTATATGGACCCCATTTTCTCTGTGAAATTTCAAACCAATTTCCTTGGGATGCCATTGAAGATGATTCATGCCCATTTTAAAATCCATTTTTCCCATTTCTTATTTAAGATGTTTAGTTCTCCAATGCAGAGAGGCTGGTTTGCTCTCTCTTTCTCTCCCTCTCATTTTCCCCTTTTGTTTGTTTTATTTACTTTTAAAGCCTTTTCAGGAGAACTAAATTGTCTGAAAGCTGTTGATGAATCATTTGTTCTCTCTGAATCCTTCCAAAAAAAAAAGGCCAAATGACACAGAACATTTTCCATATAATGTGCTGCATTCCATTTGAGTGAAGGACAGATCAATCTCAGACTAAGTCATTACCGCTTACAAAGCTCTGACAGATTTTCAGAGGCTTTTTCTTCTCCATAAGTTCAAATGTGTGGCTGAGAGAAAGGATGCCTGCATAGGTGACAAGTTCGAATTGATTTGCTATGGCAAAGGGGAAGACTGGGATCTTTCTTGTCCCATCCCAAAGTACCATGTTTTAAATGTAGGGTCAATGATAGGCAGGACTCTGAAGTAAGGACAGTGGGTTTGGTATGACCTTAAACGAATCATTTTTTCCTTAGTTGATAAACTCTTTGAGGCCAGGCCCTGTGTCTTACTTTATTTTTTCCATCAAAGAATTAATCTTCCGTTTGTCAACAAAATTATGTATGGGTGGAAACTGACACAAATATGTAAGAACAAGAACTATTCCCCAATAGATGTGGTCAAAGGATATGAACAGGTAGCTTTCAAAAGGGTTGTTTTGTAAACTCTACAACATAATGAACTAATTATTTCCACAAATTTATAAGGCCAATCCAGGTTAAATGATCTAGACATAGCAGGGTCTGTTACTTTGTAGAGTAAAAAGTTGCTTGCTTTTTCCACACAGTTGGCTCCCAAAAGACTGTATGGATAATCCTCAGATAAATAAAGGAGATCCTTTCAAAAATGAGAGAATAAGAAGGGAATAAGCATTTATTAAGCATCTACTATGTGCCAGAAACCATACTAAGCACTTTACACACTATTCTCACGACAACCCTGGGAAATGTATACTTTTATTATTCTTATTTTTAGTTGAGAAAACTAAGACAAGGGGCAGCTAGGTGGTGCAGTGGATAGAGCACCAGCCCTGAAGTCAGGAGCACCTGAGTTCAAATCTGGTCTCAGACACTTAACATTCCCTAGCTGTGTGACCCTGGGCAAGTCACTTAACCTCAATTGCCTAAGCAAAAAAAAATATATCTCAAGAGAGAAATTCTGAAATAATTTCTTTTATCATACTGAGAGAGTCCCACAGCCACGATCACCCACCCCCCTATCCCCCAGCAGAGAGACTAGTCCTATGGGAAAAAAAAAAAAAACTAGTAACATCATCTACTGAGAACTGTAGGTAAATACAGGCAGAAACAAGCAGTGTCTTCCTGACTAAAAAAAATATAAAGGAATAATCTACTGTTCAATCATTTCAGTCATGTCTGAGTCTTCATGCCTCATTTGGGGTTTTCTTGGCAAAGATATTGGAGTGGTTTGCCATTTTCTTCTACAACTCATTTTACAGATGAGGAAAATGAGGCAAGCATAATTAAGTGACTTTCACAGACTCACAGAGCTAATAAGTGTCTGAGGCCAGGTTTGAACTCAGAAAGATGAGACTTCTTGATTCCAAACCCTGTACTCAATCTACTTTACCATTTAGCTGCCCCTGATTTTTATTACATAATTTATTATTTAAGTTAATTTAAATAAAAATAATTTTAAAGTAACTAAAATAATAAATAAATTTAAAAATAAAAATATTTTAAAGTAAAAAATTGTTTAAATTATTTTAACTTTATCACATTATTTATTATAAATAATTTTATTATATGTTATAAATAACAAATTTTTTATTTTATTTTTCAAGTTATAGTTATGAAATTTTCTTGTATAAGCAATTTTAAAATATGTTAACACAGTAATGTAGGGATGAAATAAGAAGTGATGTGGTATAGTGGATAGAAGTGACCTCAAGGTCAGGATGATTTCTATATATAGTTGCTTCTTAGATATTCCTGTTGTAAATATCAGATTGTGGAGTAGGCTTTTATTTTACATTCTGTCACTCTCTTTCATTATGTTGTATTGTTTAGTTCAGAGGTGTCAAACGCCACCAGTGCTGCTGTTGAGCAAAAAAGAAATAAAAATACAATAAGACATAGATAACATGATATTTTAAAATTACTCAATATGTGCCTGCAAGAATTCTCTTGTATGTATTAGAGGTCACCATTTCTATTTAAGCTTGACACCAGTGGCTTTTGTCTATTCACATTTAAAGAGATAAGAGTTAGTTTTATGCCTAATTCCTCCATGTTTTCCTACAATTCTTTTAATAGGTTTTTTTTTATAATTTTTAATCCCCTTCTTTTATGTTTCTGTCATTAGTTTTGTTTAAACTATTTAGATGCAAATCTATTCAGAGATATTTCCCCCATCTTCCTCATACATACCTACTTTAAAGTTATTTATTTTATTTTATTTAGATTATTGATTTCCTTCTTTTATTATTTAGTTACCTATTCTTCCTCTCTTTTGATCTTTTTTATTGTTATTCAGTCATTTTTAAGTCAAATCCGATTCCTAACCCTATTTGGCATTTTCTTGGCAGAGGTCCTGGAGTGGTTTCCCATATCCTTCAGCAGTTCATTTTACAGATGAGAAAACTGAAGCAAACAGGATTAAATGACTTGCCCAGTGTCATCCAGCCAATACATTTCTGAGGGCAGATTTTAAATCAGGGAGATGAGTCTTCCTGACTCTCATCTGGCACTCTATCCACTGTGCCACCTAGCTGCCTCATGCAATTGTAAATAGTTTGCATTTATTCTTTTGAGAACTCTTTGTTCATATTCTCTGACAACTTAGCAAATGAAGAATGGTTTCCATTTACATCTTTATTCTCTTGTGGGACTCTTTCCCTTGATCCCTTGAGTTTTGTTCTGCTTCAGAAGAAATTTGTAAATTTCCTTGATTGAACAGATTTTTTTTTTAAATTTGTAATGATCTTCTTGGAGACCAATTATGCTTATTATCTCTGAATATTCTGTGTTCAAAGTTAATTTTATTAAGTTTATATGTTATTTTAATATTGATGCCCATCAACACGCATCCCCTGGGATAACCCCACAATCAGAATATCTGCATGCTTTGAACTACATTCGGATATAATTCTGTACAGATGGAGGAATCCACTAGTATTTCTCTTTGGTTTTGTTGAGTCTTTGTCTTTATCTTTCAGGAATTATTTTTCAGGAGAACTTTGCTTAGCTGGAAACTTTCATGTCACTATTTTTACCAGAAGGCTGTATATACCTGCTTGCCCTCCTATTCTTTGATATGAGATTTATGTTATCTCTCTCATTTTCTTTATCTCCTGGCAGCCATACATTTAATATCATTTATATGTTTCCATAAGTTTATCCTCTCGAAATGAAATATGGACCACAACGTAACATTTTCATGATCTCTATTGACATTTACTTGCATTGTGTTGCCTTTCTCTGATTCTTTTTTTCTTGTAGATAGGATTTTTCTTGCATAACTTCTCAAGCATTTCAACATAATTAACATGTAGTGGACTTCCTGCCATCTAGGGGAGGGGAGGGGACTGGGGGTAAAATTTGTAATGGAAAGCTTTGTAAAGATCAATGTTGGGGAACTACCCATACATATGTTATACAAATAAAAAGCTTTAATAAATAAAAAAATAAGTTTATCCTCTCAAAAATCTCTACCACTATTTCATTCTGGAGCTTCCCTCAGCACTTGGGCCATTCTAAGTGATTCTGGTCCCTATCTCCTTATAAACCTTTGAGATGATCCTCCCAACAAGCTAGTATTTCTCACATTGAGTGAATATCAGTGAAACATACAGGTTCCCCACTGATTGTCTTAGATTATGATAGGCCCTTAATTCAATGCTCTCAAAATTCTTTGATGACACACCACTATTAGTGAAGGAAGTTTTAGCACATGCCCCAAATGTATGTTGATGATATAATAGTAATAATAATAATAACAAATAAATAACATCTACATAATGCTTACTATGTGCCAGGCACTGTACTAAGAGCTTTATAATTATTATTTCATTTGATCTTCACAACAACCCTAGGGAATAGGTGCTCCCTTAAAACTTAATTTTACAGATAAGAAAATCATGGCAAACAGAAGGGAAATTATTTATCCAAGATAATACATAGTTAATGAAGTATTTAAGGCTAGGTTTAAACTCAGATGTTTCCAAGCCATCCACCTAGTACACAAAAATTCTGTACATGTAAATATCATATATATATATACACATATATATGTATATATGTATATATATATATATATATATATATATCTTTTACTAATAGATTTAGATAGAGATAGAAATGGGATTTGTAATTTCATTGGTATAGGAAACTCCCTGGTGAAAAAGCTCCTTCTACCAGTGCAAGTTAATACTTGCTCTGAGACTTACACTCTCAAAGAGTTCTCTAGAGCACTGAGTGGTAAGTAGCTTGTCTAAGGTCACACAACCAGTATGTATCAGAAATTGAAATCAAGAGTGAGGCTAGCTCTTTATTCACCATATAATACTACCTCACCTTATACTAATAAATAAATAGATGAATGAATAAATATGCATATGTATATATGTACATTATTAAAACAAATATAGAAATGTTAAAAGGATGAGATAAAGATAAAATAAATAATATTTTGAAAATAATTTTACTTTATTAGCAATAAAAAACCTTTTTTTGTTCCCCCTTTTTGAAAAGTAAGAGCAATATGACTGGATATGCTTTATTACTTATTAAACTCTCTGTATATTATTTTTGTACTAGAATGACTTGGAGGTCTGGTTCTCAATTCAATTTATTTTGATATTTAGTTTAATGGTTGTCATGTTTGAAGAGAAAATCTCACAAAGATACATGGATGTGTATGTATCACTAGTCATGCTCACAGAATCATAATACTTGCTTTTTCCATCACATTCACCAGTTGTGCCAGGGTTTTTGTCGAAGTCTAGCTAGTGAATTTCCACTTTCCTTGATGTCAACAAATGTTCTTGCCAGTTAATTGGAAAGAGTTGCATTTTTACATTTTTATCAGAGATGAAAAATCCATTGAACCTCTTAATTTGTAAGATTTTTAAGTATGTTTAAAAAAATTTAATATGAGAGTTTTTATGGGTTAACATGCCTATTGTTATGGCTATCAAAAACTTACTTTTATAATGTCTTTCTAACATGCTGGCTTCATATCATCATTAGCTAATATCTCAAATCACAGTACAAACAATTCATCATTAAGATAGTGTATATAATTTAGTATTTCAAATAACCTTCGGCATCTGCTATTTGCCAAACTCTGTGTGTGTTAACTTTTACAAATATTATCTCATTTGACCCTCACAATAACTCTGTTTCATGAAATAATGCTTTTTATTGCCTTTGGTCATAGAACAAAACAAACACTCCCATTGCTTCATTTGCCTCTTCAAGAAGAATCCATAAACCATTCTTCTTTTTAATTGCAACTTCTTTTTGTCCTCTTCTTTCATTTGTAATAAGAATGTCAACACTAATTTGATTCAGTTCTTTGACCGGTGACCAATGTGTCAATAGGGAAATTAGGAAGAGAGGAGGGGTCTTGAGGAAAGATAATGAGTTCAGCCTGAATATGTTAAGTTTAAAATGTCTGTGGATTACCCATTTTGAGATGGCTTATAGACAGCTAGAGATATGAGGCAAGTTTAGCAGAGAGGTTAGGACTGGAAAAGCAATTTGAGAATCCCCTCACATTTAGAGTACTAACAGTATTGTATAATTCTTAATATACTTTTCCTGCTTTTCCATCACCTTATAACTAACTATTGCTGAAGAAATGGAAAGGTGCCCAAAGGAACTGAGATTCATTTTATATTTTCCTTTGTTACATTGATTGCTATGGCCAGAGAATTCATTACTAAATAGCCAGCTTATGTTGTACCCCTCTATAGTTAGCTAGGCTAGTCTTCAGAAAGCAAATTCATCTGTTGTTGGGGACATTCTCAAAGCCTTCCTAGCATATTAGAACTTGACAGAGTTTATGTTCTGTAGGTATTGCCCTCCTGAACCCAAAGGTCAAATCAGCACCAGGCTTAAACACTGAAGTAAAACATTTTATTTAATTTTACTTTAAACTTTAATTCAATAAACATTCATTAAAAGGTCCCAATTTAAGTACTATAGTGAATATGAAAACAAATAAGTTATACATTCTGCTTCACAGGAATCAAAAAATTCTAAATACAATTCATTTATTAAAGCAATAAAAAGACTATATCAATAATCAATCAATTAACAAATATTAAATATCTACTATGTGCCAGACATCCAAAGAAAATCAACCTGAAATAATCTTTGCCCTTAATTAGCTTATATCCAATTAAGGGAAATAACATGTATGCACATAATTAAATGCACAATTTATACACAGGAAAGGTTTCATATAGGAGATAACACTTGAATTAAGCTTTGAAAGAAACTGAAGACTAAGAAACAGAGAAGTAGATATGAGGAAGAACTTTTAGGCATGGATGACAAATTATGCAGTCACACAGACAAGATAAGCAGAGGTTAAGATGGAGATTATAAATATTTTCAGATAGTTTATTAATTCTTTGATTATTATTCTTGGATATATTTTTCATTTTATAATTATTTTGTCACTTACAGCTTGCTGGTTCTGCTGCTAATACTAGGCAGGAACCCACATATTTTTCATTTTCCCACTATTGCAATATAAGAATGTGAAAAACTCAGGAAAGTCCACAAACTAGTAAAAATCTGTCTTGCCTTTAAGACAATATCCATAAGAAACTACAGTGATTTTTTTTTTCTCAAAGTTATTCAGGTTGAGGCAATGGTGGTTTAACCTCATGAATAAGAATATTTGGACCACTTGACCAGAAGGGAAATAGGTTATGAAAATGGCCAAAATGGGGCAGCTACATGGCACAGTGGATAGAGCACCACTCCTGAAGTCAGGAGGACCTGAGTTCAAATTTGATCTCAGACACTCAATACTTCCTAGCTGGGTGACTCTAGGCAAGTCATTTAACCCTTGTCTCAATTTAAAAAAAAAAAAGAAAGAAAGAAAATAATCAAAAGAAAAAACCCTTTACTCATCTTATATCTAAATTGGAGAAATCTAACCTATGGCTTGTGTTTTCAAGGATAGTGCCCCACCCCAAGCTCTATCTCATTTTACAAATCCAATCACATTATTCCTTAGTGTATTCACTTTTCATTATTCATTATTTGCAATCTCTTATCACTTAATTTTATTGTCATTATTGTCATTCCCTTTTATCCTTGGTCAACTTACTTCACATGGAAAAAGATAACAACAATAATAGGGTACCATTTATATAGTGCTCTAAGAATTACAATTAATCCATACACACACACACACACACACACACACACACACACACAAATACATGTGTGGGTATGGGACAAGTACCATAGATGAACAATGACTTGATCCCAATTGAATAGAAGGAAGAAATTAAACTAAACTACATTTGAGAAATTGTGTGACTTTTTCCTGACATGGACAAAAATATGTCTTTTAGCAAGAATCTTCTGAAATTGCTCTGTGGCTAAGAAGAATCAATATTGTGGAGAATCCAAAGGATAATATATAGTGAGGAAAACTTTAAGATTAGTGAATACAGGGAAGAGTTATACCTTCTTATATTATTCTTCACTTGATATTAATGATGGGGTAATCAAATAAGATTATCTTTTAAATTCTTTATATATACATGGAAGATGGAGAAAAAAATTTAAATCAACATTTTGTATTGGCAGATTAAATGCTTTCTTAAAGTAAATAAACAGTTAAGTACAACGGGCTATATAATTCCATCATTCACATTCCTTACTTATATTTGAAAACATGAATCAGGAGTGAGGAACATATACTCATTATTGTTTTATCAAATGGATAATCTAAGTAAAGTCCCTTTTAACTTTTAAAGCATTATATAAATCCTAGCTTCAAATTAAAATCATTAAGTAGCCAAATAATAATAATGTGTTGATTCATTTATACATAGCATTTTAAGGTTTGCAAATATGTTACATATGTTAACTCATTATTACATATAAACACATCTGTTCCTCCTAACAACCATGTGAGTCAGGTTTTATTATCATTCCCATTTCACAAATGAAAAAACTGAGAATTAGAGAGATTAAGTGACTTTCCCAGAATGACATCGCTAGTACGGGAGGTAGGATTCAAACTCAACTCTTTCTGAATCTAAATCCTGTACCATTTGGTGGACAAATTTAATTGGGAAGTTCTTATGGAGTTCTCTCTCCATTAAGTTTCCTAGGCAACTAAATAAAACAGTGCATGGAACACTGGACTTGGAATCAGGAAGATGAGTCAAAATCCAGTCTCAGACACTTCTTAACTGTGTGATCCTGGGCAAGTCATTTAATTTTGTCTGCTTCAGTTTCCTCACCTGCAAAATAAGAATAATAACAGTCCCTTTCTTCTAGGGGTGTTGTGAGGATCAAGTTAAATGTTTGTAAAGTACTTTGTCAAGCTTAAAGCACTATATAAACACAAGCAAGTACTTATTACTTTTATATCCCATGCAACATGTTAGTACCTAAACTGTAATTATTTCCATGGAGAGCTGTTTGTTAATATTTTTCAAGAATACAAGATGATTAAATGATGTTTCTTTTTGTCTCTGGACACACAGTAAGAACCTGCTCTGCTGACTATTTGCCTATCCATAGTGACCTATTTAGTTTCCTAATTATTGACTTGCTTCCTTCTGTTTTCTGGCTTTATTTCAGTGAAAGCTTAGTAAACATTGACATATGATTCAGTCCCTCCAATAGTATGTCCAGATTTTGGTCACTGAAGGATAGATGTTACAGTGAGTATCCCAACAACTAAGTTAACATTTATGGGCCATGCAACAAGTGGGAGAGTCTTAATATCCTCAGCCCCCTTCCCACCACTCTTCTATTATTGCTGGAAAAGCAGAAAAGAGCTAGTAGAGAAGTGAGGGGCATTTAGTAATGTTCTTGGTCTCAAGACAAGGTCTTCAGCTTAGCCAGATTGAACCTTAGAAGGTGAGCATTATCAGTTACAGGCTCATAATCAAAGCTTTTCCAGAATGTTAAATCCTTCCATGGCTAGTGAGCCAATGGCATAGCTTCTGAAGACTCAAGATCATTCCTATGCTAAAATGAGGTACAAGGGAAAAGAAGTGGAAGAAAGAGCAGAGAAAACCTTAAGAAAGCTGATATTTGGGAAAGTTCTGATGTCTCCTAGACAAAAATAGCTACTATTTATAAACAACTTTAAGTTTTACAAAGCATTTTAAATATATTTTTAACAAAATTCATGAAGACAGAGACTATCTTAACTGAATTCTGGTTTTACCCTAATATCTAGCAGTATTCTACATACAGTAGACATAGTTTATTTCAACATTAAGAAAACTAGCAATATAATTATTCATATTAAAAACCAAAACATCCAAAACTAATGATTATATCAACAGATGCATAAAAAAACTTTTGACAAAATATAGTACTCATTTATGCTTGAAAAAACCCTTCAAAGCATAGGTAAAGAGGGATCTTTTTAATATCACAAAAAGCATCTATCTTAAAGAAGAAGAAACCATAATATATAATGGAGATACACAAGAGCATTTTCCAATAAATACTGAAGTGAAGTAAAATGTCCACTGTCTCTAGTATTATTTGATTTAATTCCAGAAATGTAAACTATTGCAATAAGACATAAGAAAAAAATTAAAGACAAAGAGAAAAGTATAGAGAAAGTAATGCCATTTCTAACTGCTGGTGATGTTTTGGTGTACTTGGAAAATTCTCTTGAATCAGCAAAATACTAAGTGGCAAAGTAGCTTCAGAAAAGTTTCTGGCTACAAAATAAACCTTCAAAAATCAAAAATAGCATTTCGATATTATAGTAACAAAATCAAAGGAACAATAATGAAGGGAAATCAAATTAAAAATAACTAGAAATGCATAAAATATCTGGAGATTTGTTTATATTAAGTACTCAAAGAAATAGGAAATAATAATTGGAGTAATATTCAATGCTCATGGACAGGGTATGCTAATAATATGAAAATGACAATAATGATAAAGTTAATTTATACTTTTAATACTATACCAATCAAATTGCCAAGGTGATACTTCAAAAAACTTGATAAAATTCTTTTGGAAAAACAAATAAATCTGCACTATCAAGGAAAATGAAGAAAAGAAATAGAGATGAAGGGGATTAGCACTTTAGAATTAAAACTACATTATAAATCAGCAGTTATCCAAATTATCTGGTATGAGCTAAAAAATAAAAAGAAAAGTCATTGAAATAGATTTGTCATGTGAGAATCAGAAATGCTGGTGGTCAATAATCCAGTGTTTGCTAAAGTGTAAAATAAAATTACCAAGAAAAATATTCCTTAATTGATTAAAAAAAACAATATTTCTAGGTAAAATGAAAGGCCATCAGTCAAAAATTAGGCTTAGACCAATATCTTGCACTATATTCTACAATATATTTTCAACGCATATGACCTCAATATTAATGACAATGCTACAACAATTAAAAAGAGATGTAGATCATATATCTCTCACAGCTATGGGTAGGAATATATTCTTAAGTAAACATGAGATACAAGCAATAACAAAAGATAAAATAGATAACAGAACTTAAAATTTAGAAGCTTCTGCATAAACAAAAGTAATACACTTAGGATAAGAAGGAAAGTAGTCAAATGAGGAGGGAAATCTTTATACTCAAGCTGTCTCTCTCTCTCTCTCTCTCTTTCTCTGTATATATATATATATATATATATATATATACATATATATATATATATATATATATCTCCCCACCTCTTTTTTCTGTCTCTCTCTCTGTCTCTCTCTGTGTGTCTCTCTCTCCACATATATATATATATACATATACATATATATACACACATATATATTTCTCATTCTTATTCTGTGTGTATAAATGTATGTATGCATATATGTATAATATACATACATATATACTATATATATACATATAAAAAATATACTATATATATACATATAATATATATACTATATATATGTATGTATATATACATATACAAAGAATATGAACAAAGGAATCTCAAAAGAATTGCAAAGTATTCACAACTATATGATTCAAATTACTGCTAATAAAAGAAATGTAAATCAAAATAACGTAAAGATTATACCTCACTTTCTGTAAACAAATATAACTGATAATGGCAATTTTCAAGGTTGGAGGGATTGTACAATGATAGGCACACTAACACATTGTTAGTGGAGCCATGAAATAATGCAATAATTTTGGAGAACAAATTGGAATCATGCTTTAAAAAATGACTGAAATCTCCACACCCTTTGGAATGAGAGACTCCATTATTAGGTTTATACCCTCAAGGAAATTTTCAATAAGAAATACCTATATAAACCAAAATATTTATAGAAGCACTTTTTGTGATAGCAAAGTATTGGGGAGGGGGGAAAATAGATAAGTATCAAATGAAAATGGGACGTGAATAAAATACTATTATGCCATAATAAATGATAGGAGAAGCTTGAAATGATTTATATGAATTGATGCACAGTGAAGTAAGCAGAGCCAAGAAAATAATAGACACAATTAGTAAAATAGGGTAAATTGAAAGAAAAAAAAACCAGCCACACCAAAAACCAACAAACTAAAAAGTAAATGTAACAAAAATATAAAAATCAAGCATGACTCAAATCAAAGATATGAAGACACCTCTTAGACCACTTCTTCATGTAAGTTGGAAGTTTATAGTTATAGGTAAACATTATACATGTTTTGGAGCTTGTTCAATATGTAGTGATCAAATATAATGATTTTTTTTCCTCTTTTTTTTTTCTTTAAAAGTTGTTGGCTCTCTGGGAGGGGGAAGAGAAAATTCTAATGATGTAAGAATGGAAGACAGCAAAAAAAATTTTTTTAAGAAAATCAAAGTTTGTTATTATTATCATATCCAATATTACAATAAATCTTATTAAATAATATTTGTACTCATCATTAGCAAGCTCATGTCTATCAGTTGATTTCTATTTGAAGTTCTTTTTCAAACATTTAAACTTATTTTTATTAGATCCTGGATCCAACAGCACTATGGCAAAGTCACACTGAATATTTAGTGCTTCACAATTGCCTATGCTAATCTACTTGTCTTAAAAACAGAGCTATAACAAAGAATTCAAGGGCCTGGGACTAGGTTAAGAAGTTGATCAGAACATGGAAAGAGAAGTCAGTTGTGAAAAGATAGAAGGGTGGGACCATCTTAAAGAGAACATCCTGACGCATGAAAATGCCCTGAGATCTCACCTGTAAGTTATTTTGGCTTTGAACAACTTTCCTTTGAGTTGGTAACAGTCATTGAGAGGGTAGGAATTTCTTAATTTGACTGAATCTGGTTTGCTCATTGCTAAATACATACATCCATAAACTGCTGGTTTCTACCTTCAGCCTTCTAACTTTTTTCCCACTTATTTCCACTCATGAGGTAAAAGTATAGCTTTCTCCCTCAATCCTGGGAAGCCACTAGCACATACAACTGATATGCATGGATCCAAGCCACCTTTTCAGATTTCAGGACTAGCATTTGACATTGACATTGTGTTTTTCAATTTATGCCCCAAGTCTTCAGCCATTGCCACTCTCCTTTCAGCTCTCCAGGTCCTGTTGACCTTTAGGTTATTAGGAATTTGATTAAAAAACTTACCTGTAACAGTCTAATTCTGCCCTCTGGGGCCAGACTGAGTAAGTCTGATTCCTGTGCTTTGTGACAACTCCATGAGGCAAATCCATTTTTTTTCCTATTAAGCAATTCCTATTATTTGAACCAATTCTCCTTTGATATTGAGATCCCCTTACCATCCTGTTCATGCTCTTCAGGGTGTATGTTGGCTTGCCAATGTATCTTCTAAAACATGATGCCCAGTAATGAACACAGTACACCAGATGTAGTTTAACCATAACAGGACTAATCTCCTTTGGACTATAGATTTCTGTTAATGCAATCTAAGATTATGATTCCTTTTTTTTTTTTTTTGGCTGCAACAGCACACTATTGACTAATGCTGTAAAAATAGATGACATTTATGTAGCACTTTAAATTTTACAATGTACTTTACATGCATTATCTCATTTTTGGATCCTAATAGCCCCAAGATTTAATTGCTACAAGTGTTATTATACATTTTTATGGATGAGGAAACAGAAGCTCAAAAAAGTTAAATAATAACTGTATTCACAAAGGCAGTAAATGCTATAAGCAGGATTCTAACTTGAGTCTCTCCTGACTACATATTATTTCTCCCCCCCTCCCAATAGTATCTTATTTTTCAAATACATTCAAAGATAGTTTTCAACATTCACCTTTTCAAAACCCTATATTCCAAATTGTTCTTCCTCTCTTTTTCCTTTCCCTCACCAAAACAGCAAACAATATGATATAGGTTAAACATATGCAATTCTTCTAAACTCATTTCCATTTTTGTTATAAAGCATTTTTTCTACTAAGCCATACTATCTCTGAACTTGGCAACCACTAAATTTTCCAATTCTTCTTCATATAGCTTTGCACGGTTTTAGAAGCACCTCCTAAGGTCCTATGATTCCAAATCTTCACAGAATAAATTTCAAATTTTGAGTACTAATAGTATTTTTTCATTTATATTGAACTTGGCTTTTGTTTTTTATTGTTTTTGTTCACTCATTTCAGTCATAACTCATGCTTTGTAAAACTATTTGGGATTTCCTTGGCAATTATATTGGAGGTTTGCCATTTCTTTCTCCAGCTCCTTTTTACAAATGAGGAACCTGAAGCAAAATGAGTTAAGTGACTTGCCCAGAGTCACACATCTAATAAGTGTATGAGGTCAGATTTGAATTTGGCAAGATGAATCTTACTGACTCCAGGCTAGGGACTCTATCTACTGAGTCAGCCAGTTGCCTTGACTTCCCTTATTTGATTAAAAATTAGGAACACTTACTCAGGTTTCAATACTGAGCTGCTCATCATACTAATAGTCTCAGGAAAAGAATAGCATTGAAGTAATAAAACAGTCAGAAGAGAAATGAATAATTAATCTTCATAGACTGCCAGCCAAACTCATCTACTCCCTCTTCATGGAAACAAATCCTATCTTTCTGGTGGTAACAATTTCCTCCTCCAGCTTTTTCCCAAGAGGAAGGGAATTCAATTTAAAGGGGAAAAAACTCCTTTTTGTGCCTTGCTTTTCACTTATAAAGTGTAAAGTATACTTTTATAAAGTATAAAGAGTAAAAAGTATTCCTCCCTGTCAAAAAAAGAAGGAAGAAAAAAGAGAGAGAGAGAGAGAGATGGCCCACGGACCTAATAGTCCTCAGTCCAGAGTTTTTGACCTTTGTCCTAGAAAGACACTACTCTACACAAAGGTTTTTGGTTTTTTTGTTTGTTTGTTTGTTTTTTGGTAATTAAAACTTTTTATTTTCAAAACACATGCATGGATAATTTTTCAACATTAAGCTTGCAAAACTTGGTGTTCCAATTTCCCCTCTGCCCCATCCCCTGCCCTATATAGCAAGTAGCCCAATATATTTTAAACATAGTAGAAATATATGTTAAATCCAAAATATACATACACATTTATACAATTATCTTGCTGCACAAGAAAAATCAAATCAAACAGGAAAAAAAATGGGAAAGAAAATAAAATGCAAGCAAACAATAACAAAAAGAGTGAAAATGGCATGTTGTGAACCACACAGAACCACTCCTCTCTCTAGATGGCTCTCTTCATCATAAGATCATTGGAACTGGTCTGAATCAGATCATTGTTTTTTTTTGTTGTTGTTGTTGTTGTTTTTGTTTTTTTTGCTTAGGGAATTGGGGTTAAGTGACTTGCCCAGGGTCACACAGCTAGGGAATGTTAAGTGTCTGAGGGCAAATTTGAACTCAGGTCCTCCTGACTTCAGGGCTGATGCTCTATCCACTGCGCCACCCAGCTGCCCCCTGAATCATCTCATTGTTGATGAGAACCATGTCCATCAGAATTGATCATCCTAATCTTGTTGTTGCCGTGTACAATGAAATCCTGGTTCTGCTCATTTCGCTCAGCATCAGTTCATGCAAGTCTCTCCAGGCCTCTCTGAAATCGTCCTGCTGGTCGTTTCTTACAGAACAATAATATTCCATGACATTCATATACCAAAATTTATTCAGCCACTCTCCAATTGATGGATATCCATTCAATTTCCAGTTTCTAGCCACTACAAAAAGGGCTGCCACAAACATTCTTGCACATGTGGGTCCCTTTCTCTCCTCTAAGATCTCTTTGGGATATAAGCCCAATAGAAACAATGCTGGCTAAAAGGGTGTACAGTTTGATAACTTTTTGAGCATAGTTCCAAATTGCTCTCCAGAATGGCTGGATTCATTCACAGTTCCACCAGTTTTCCACACATTCATCATTATCTTTTCCTGTCATCTTAGCCACACTGAGAGATGGTTACACAGAGTTTAGAGAGACCTCGGAGATCAATTCAGTTCAACCAAAATTTATTAAGTACCTATTTTGTCCCAGGTATCATCATCATCATCAATAACTGAAATTTTATGATTCTTTAAAGTTTGAAAATTGCTATCCATATATAATTTGAATATAATTAATTAATCACATAGAAAAATTAAAACCACTTTCTTAATTCCATTGTTGGCTGGGAAGTGGCACAGATGAGAGGCAGGTGAGAAGTGGACATCAGAGGTGGAAGACAGCCCTGAAAAGAGCTCCGCAAGTCCAGAGGGATAGTTCTCTCCCTTTTATGATTAGAGCTCAAATCAAATAAAATTATTGTGAGAGAAAAAATATCTCATTTTTAATATGAGTAAAGTGAAACGCAAAGAAATAGTGTGTACTATACATACATACATATATATATATAGTTAGCACCAGAGGTATGATTTGGAGTTATGTCTTCTGATGGTAAACCCAGTATTCTTTACTAGATAATGCAATACAGAAACACAAAAGAAATAGACCTTATTCTCACCATTCTCAATTATTGCTCTCTAGTCATATCTTACCCATTTTGTATTTGACACATTCAATTTCTTTGAACCTGAGTTCCAGACTTAACATTTATATCTATCAAATTATTTTTATTAGATCAGAATAATTCTTTCCAGCTTAGGGAGATCTTTTTGGATCTAACATCTAAATACCTGTCAGTCAAACATCTGATAAGCATGTCATACTGTCCTTTCATCTTGATCATTGGAGAAGTTTAAATAAATGAAGCTAAGATAGAGTTTCATAAAACTCCCTGAGAGTCTTCCTCCAGCATACCACATATTCATCAATCATGACTCTTTGTGTCGTGATATAGCTGAATAGCTGAATCAGTTATGAATCTACTTTACCACATCAATGCATCTGGTATGCAAGGATACTGTAAGCAAATTAGTGCTTTATAAAATGTCCATTAAGTAAATGTCAAATGTATTGCTGAGATTAAGCTATCCTGAGTCTATGGTTGCTCCTTGATTTACCAGTCTAGTAGATTTTCACTTATGTCATAAGGGGAAATAATAACCTTGCTCTGGGCCATCCATTACAAGATATTCACAATTTCAAGGCTAGCAATGCCAGAGAGGAAGGAGGGGGAACACAATATTCAAAAGTACAAGCTAAAGAATCTAAAGCAGCAATAGGGAGCAATGGTCCAAAACGACAAATTTCTGTACTATAATCCACAAACTCATTAATCAACCTCAGTAACCCTCTATCACTGTCTAGCTTTACCCATTCAGATGAATCACAATCCCCCACAATTGCCCTAGGATTTTTTTCATTGCCAGTTCATAGGAAGCTTTTTTTTTTAATCCTACCACTATCCCAAAATGGTCTGCTATTTTATGTTTCTAATCAATATATGTGTTACAGAAGTGGCTTGTAAAGTCCTTTCATGTGAAGCTCTTTTTTGCCTGTCTGCCTGCCCAGGATTCAGCCAACAAACTTTCAATCATTCTTACATCCCAAGGTCTTTTGTCTAGGAGTATTGGCAATCATGATTTGTCTTTCAGTAACTCAGTCCCCACTTAGATCCAACAAGTTATTTCAATCATTCAAACCTCCATGTTCATGGCTAAACAAATAGGTAAATTAAATTAATAAAAATTTTAGCAACTTGTATATATTAAATAGATGGCATAGCAGATAGAGCACTGGACCTCGAGTCGGGAGGATCTGAATTCAAATCTGGCCTCAGATACTTACTAGCTATGTGACCCTGAGCAAGTCCCTTGACTTTTGTAAAACCTACCTCCCAGGGTTGTTTTGAGGATCAAATGGGATTATAATTGTAAAGGGTTTTATAGCATAGTGCTGGTACATAGTAAAAGTTATATAAATACTGGTTGTTGTTGTTGTTATCATTATTAATAAATATTTCCAAGCCCTCACAGTTCAAGGCAAATCCCATTTCTAACAGGTTTGGAATCTATTTACCTTTTCTTCAGTCTTCCAGTATTGTACGTAATCAACTTAGAATTAGAAAAGATCTTATATTTCATTAAGTACAATCCATTCATTTTACAAATGAGGAAAATGAACCCCAGAAAGTTTAATTGACTTGCCCAAATTCATGCAACAAATGAGTATCTGAGGCTGATCAAACCCAACTTATTCTGACTTCAAACTCAACACTCTACCCACTATACCATGCTATTTGCTTAAGCCTTTCCATCTCCAAACACTTAGAAGATGGGTTTCAAGTTATTCTTCCAGTTAACTCAAATGAAGTAGCTCCTAGTTGAAAACCCCTTTTGCCCTTGATGGAAAGGGTAATGTACAATGGTCATGCTACACTTCTTCCCTTTGAGCTCTTTGGGCCATCCTTCTTCAGTGGTGGCCTCATGTCTACTCATCTCTGCAGGTTAGGGAATGGGTAGAACTGCCCCATTTCTGCCATACCTTCGTTTATCCATCTTGTCATGTATGTATGACATCCTTCACAATGTCATATATATGTGTGTATATATATATATATATATATATATATATATATATATACATATATACTTAATTCAAGGCCCTCCTGAAAGTCATGTCCATGACCAAAGTAGTGATTGTTTCAAAGTCTTCTGAGTTTTATAGTTTAGAATTAAAGTATTTGCCCCATTCAGACACAGATACACTCCAAAGCTCTCTAGGGGATGCTGATTTCTTGCTTGTGTTTTAAAGGCATAAAATATTAATGAATGAAAAATATCTATAATAAATGGGGATAAAAAGCTTAATAATAATTTAGAATAAGTAATATAATATATAATCATGAAGTAGAATACCTTATAATATCATATTAGAATAGAATAATGCTTGTTTTGTTTTTTTTTAAAACAAAGCTAAAATTTTTCAATAAGGAATAGAACTAAAATCTGGCTTCTTCTCAGCTCTCTTACTGACTTGCTATGTAACTGACCTTTGCTAAGTTAAGTTATTTTCCTCCCTGAATCTTAGTGTCTTTACCTATGAAAGAGGGTGGGGTTTCTATATAAGAATTTTGCTATATAATTCTATATATATATATATATACATATAATTATATTCTATGTAAGAATAATGCTTTAGTTTTATTTTTAAAGCAAAGTTAAAAATTTTCAATAAGGAATAGAACTAAAATCTGAATTCTAGTCTCAGCTCTCTTACTAACTTGCTCTGTAACTGACCTTTACAAAGTCAAGTCATTTTCTTCTCTGAATCTTAGTGCCTTTACCTATGAAAGAGGATGGGGTTTCTATATAAGAATTTTAAAGGTTTCCTCCAACTCCAGCATCCTGTACTTTGTAGCAGAAATCTTGGGTTCAAAAGAGCCTAAAATGCTGAAAAAATATCATAACTGCTATTTAGCACATATTCTCAATCTAGGAGGTCTTAATAATAAAATACTATTTGCCATGTACCGTATTGTTTGTCCTTCATTTTCAAAAAGACCAAAGGCTTCATGGAGTGATGTCTTGACTCCTATATGGATTGGATTTAAGTGAGTCAGAGTTGTACAAAGTCATCAGATTTACTCTTATAGAATCATCAAAATCTAATGAAAGAACAAAAGTCAAGACAATTATCAATGGCCCTGGATTCAGTGGATGACCTTGGTATCTTTGATAGCTAACCAAACTCTAAGTGTTCCACTGTACTTGCTTCAGGGGTATTTTAGGAGGACAAGTACCTCTAGGCTGGCTGAACATTTCCCAGGATTCTCATTCATCTTTAGTGTCCACCTTTCATCTGACTCTCACCTGCGCTACCTATTGGCCAACGATCAAATTAAGAAAATGAGATTAATCTTTTAATTTAATTATTTTAATGAATTATTAGGCCATGTTAATCTTCAACTTTTAGAAATTTTATATTTCTCTCCTGATGTTATTTCTGTTGGAATTATGATCTTTCCTTTCCACTAAAAATTAATTTTTAATGGCCACAGAAAAGCTCAATCTCTCTGAGAGATTCAGAGATTCTCTTTCAATATTCTTGACTGTAAAAAGGGAATAAAAATATGCTGCATCATCTTCCTCTTGGGGTTTTTGTGATAATCAAAAATAATTAAGTTATAGCATTTTATAAAGTTGAATACAAATGAAAGCTTAAGGCATATTTCAGAAAACTTTAAAGATTTTTATGAACTAATACAAAGTGAAATAAGTAGATACAGGAAATCAATGATAGTATCAGCAATATTGTTTGACAGTCAACTATAAATGACATCTCTCTTCAGCAACACAAAGATCCTAGACAAGTACAAAGTACTCACAATGGAAAATGCTATCCACATTCAGATAAAGAACTCTTGAACTCTGAATGCAGATACTTTTTTCACTTTATACATTTTCATGTTTTTCCCTTTTTGATCCGTTTCTTCTTTCACAACTGTGACTAATAAGCAAATATATTTAACATAATTACACACATATAGCCAATCTCAAATTGCCTACCATTCTAAGAAGAGAGGAGAAGAGGGAAGAAGGAAGAAAATATTATAACTCAAAATATTGTAAAAATGAATGCTAAAAATTGTCCTGAAATATAATTGGGGAAAAATAAAATATTATTTAAGAAAGGAAATTTTAAAATGGAAGTTTATTCTTATTATCAATATTATATCAATACTGCAATATACCAATATTTCTGGGTTTTATCACAGATTTATCATATGATCATAGATGTAGAGTGTGATGGGTATGTATTTCAGAAAGCTGAGGCTGTCAGAGGTTAAATGATTTTATTCGTGATACAGGATCCCAATCTGAATCTAAATTCCACACTCCTTTCACTGAACCCTCTTACTGCTACACGTTGTACCTCCTAATCTTGTTTGACATGTTTTAAAATAAATCATTTCTTTTTAAATTTCAGAATTTCTTTTTTCTTTTTTATTAGGATCCTGGTAAACAAAATTTCAGGAAGACTATATCAAGGTATGACATTATCTTCTTTTACATCAAAGCAATATAATACAGGTTCTTAACATGGGGCCCATGAAGTCTAATATTTCAACAATTGCATCTTAATATAATTGGTTTTCTTCATAATGTTTTGTATTTTATTTCATGAATTTAAAAATATTATTCTGAGAAGAGGTTCATAGATTTTGACATAAGAATCCCTATTTTACAGGTTTATGTTCATCTGAATAAACTTATATTCATCTTCCTGATGCTTTTTGAGAGTCTTTTGCCTCAAGTCAATTACTTCATGGTATGAAATACTACTGAATCTCTGTCACCAAAATGTTCCTTGTTTCTTTCATGACCTGGTTTCCAGTATGTGATTAAGCTTTCTTGGTTCCCCATCTGGTCTTTGGCTTCCTGAAACACTTTCCTTGCCCCAGCTAAACAGTTCTACTTCTCCTTTCCTTCCTCATAACTAAAATAAGATATTTTTAAAAATAAGTTAATTTCACTTAATAAAGGAAAAATATTTTACATTCTCCTTCCCTACAATTTCCTGGCATATGGTATATAGGAGCTAAATAAATGCTTATTATTGATTACTGAGTGAATAACAAATACTATTAATGCCTGAAACTCAGGTAAAGTCTCCCCATAAAATTCAAATGCAGAACTCATTTTTTTTTCATTTTAAGGAAATGAACAGTTATGATGCCTTAAAGAAAAGGGTGGAAGGAAAAAGAGCATGTGGTCAATATGTTTTCTCAGCATTATAGATGGTACTACTGGCCAGGCCAGGGTCAACACAAATGGTTTCCTTGGCAGCTGATATTACCTAGTTCCTCCTCAAATGTATTCTTTTGGCTTTCAATAATTGTCTGGCATAAATGACTGGGCTTTCTGTCTTAGCCTGCTGACAAATGAAAGTTTATCCATGGTTCTAGACCCATCTCTAGTCCTACCTCTCATATATGTCAGGTAGCATCCAACAAAGTTGACAAATCACTTTAATAAAGTCATCCATCAATCAATCAATGAACATTTATTAAGAACTTGATATATGCCAGGCACTGTGCTAAACACTTGAGAAACAAATAAAGACAAAAATTAATACCTGCATTGGAGGATCTCATTCTATTTTTTTAAATTTTATAGACATTTATTTCATTCCCCTACTACCCACTCACCCACTGAACAATTTCTTTTTTATTGTTTTCTTTTTTTTCTGGTTATACGTGTGCATTAATTTTTAATATACATTTCTTTATGAATCATTTTGGAAGAGAAAAATCAAAACAAAAGGGAAAACTACAAGAGAAAAAAAACAAGAAAAAAGTGTAAATATGGCATGTATCGATTTACATTCATTCTTCCTAGTTCTCTTTCTGGATACAGATGGCATTTTTTGAGATTGCCTTGGATCACTGAACCAGTGAGAAGAACCAAGTTGTTTATAGTTGATCATTGCACAAATCTTGCTGTTACTGTGTACATTGTATTCCTGGTTCTACTTGTTTCATTCAGCACCAGTTCTTATAAATCTTTACAATCCTTTTTAAAATCAGTTTGTTCATCATTTTTATAGAACAATAATATTCTGTTACTTTAATATACCATAATTTATTCATCCATTCCCCAATTGATGTACTCTCAGTGATCTACTCATTTTCCAGTTCTTTATCACCACAAAAAGAGCTACTACAAATAGTTTTGCATACGTAGGTTCTTTCCCCTCTTTTATGATTTCTTTGGAATACAGAGGATCTTACATTCTAATGGAGGAGATAAAAACAATTATATACAAATATAACATATGGAAGATAAATTGGAGCTAATCAGCACAGGAAAGAAAATAGCACTAAGAGAGTAAGAAAATCTTCTTGCTAAAGATAGAATTTTATCTGTGAATTAAAGGAAGTCAAGAATCAAAGATGAAGAAAGAAAATATTCTAGGCTTGGGGACTGACCAGCCAGTGAAAATTCCTAAATCAAGAGATGAAATTTCTTGTTTGGAGAATAGCAAGGAAGTCATTGTCAGTGAATTAGACAGTATATGTGGGTCTATGGTTTTGTTTTGTTTTGTTTTGTTTTGTTTTTGGAGGGGATAATATGTAAGAAGACTAGAAAAGCAAGGGGTAGCACTAGGTTATAGAGAGCTTTTAATGTATTGAACAGAGGATTTTTGCATTTGATTCTAGAGGTAACAAGGAGCTACTAGAGTTTATTGAATAGGAGGTGGAGGGAGATTGACATGATCAGATCTATGATTTAGGAAAATTAAATTAATATTTGAGTGAAAAATGAACTGGAGTGAAAAAAGAATTAAGATTAGCCTATCAAGTAGCAGGTTATTGCAATAGTTCAGTTGTAAAATGATACCTACCTGTACTAGGGTAGTGGCAATATCAGGATAGAAAAGGGGGCATATACAAAAAATATTACAAAGACAAAATCAACAGAGCTTAGCAAAAGAGAAGTTATGGGCAAGGAAAAACCAAAAGCTGAGGATGATACCGAGATTTTAAATACAGGTAACTGGTAGGTTAATGTTGCTCTCTACGTAATTGAGAATTATCATCAGCATAGAGATGATAAATAAATACAAGAGAACTAATGAGATTACAAAGTAAAATATTATCAAGAGAGAAGAAAAGTGGATTCAGGACAAACTTGAGTACACTATCTTTAGTGGGAATGACCAAAATGAAGACCAAGAAAAGGAAACTGAGAAAGAAATGTCAGGGAGGAGAACTAGGATAGAGTATCATCACAAAAATCTAGAGAAAAAATAGCATCCTTTTCAACAATGAGATGATTCAAGGCAATTCCAATAGATCTGGGATGGGAAATGCTGTATAAATCCAGAGAGAGAGAGAGAGAGAGAGAGAGAGAGAGAGAGAGGCACGAGGACTGAATGCCGATCAATGCATAGTATTTACAGCTTTTTGTTGTTCTTCCTTCCTTCCTTCCTTCCTTCTTTCTTTCTTCCTTCCTTCCTCCCTCCCTTCCTTCCTTCCTTCCTCCCTTCCTTCCTTCTTCCCTTCCTTCCTTCCTTTCTTCCTTCCTTCCTTCCTTCCTTCCTTTCTTTCTTTCTTTCTTTTATCTTTCTTTCTTTCTTTTCTTCCTTCCTTCCTTTCTCTCTCTCTTCTCTTTCTCTTTTTTCTCCCTTTTCATCTGATTTTTCTTGTACAGAATGACAAATAGGGAAATATGTTTAGAAGAATTTCACAGGTTTAACTTATATTGGATTATTTGCTGTCTTGATGCAGGGAAAGATCGGGAAGGAGGAAGAAAAATTTGGAACACGGGTTTGCAAAGGTGAATGTTGAAAATTATCTTTGCATTTATTTGGTAAATAAAATACTATTAAAATAGGTCATATTTTTTAAAAGAAATAAAGAGCATCAAGTAGAAGAGGATGAAGAAGGGATAAAAAAAGGCTAACACTTGAAAAAGGCTATTAGATTATTCAATTAAGAGATAATTAGTAACTTTTGAAAAAGCGGTTTTGGCATAGTGATGAAGTTGGAAAACAGCTTATAGAAAATTCAGAAGAGAGTGAAAGAAAAGGAAATGGGGAGATCAATTATAGATAGCCTTCTCTAGAAGTTTAGCCACAAAAGACAAATATTGGATAATAGCTATTGGGGATGAACAAATAAAGTGAGAGGTTTTTAAGAATAAGGAAGACATGGGTATGTTTGTAAAGAGTAGGGAAGTAGCTAGTAGGCAAGGAGAGAGTGAAGCGAGAGTGTTGATGAGAGAAAGGACGTTCTGCAGAAGAAAAAATAAAATGGGATTATTCCATTATTTTTCAAAGTTAAGGAGGAGATTGTGGAGAAAGTATTTTGTGAAATGAAGAAAAGAAAAGAGGAAGCTCTAGGAATATGATCTAAATTTTTTCAGTGAAATATTACTAGGTTCTCAACTGAGAGGGTCAGGGTTAGGGGAAATTCTGGGAGATTTTTTTTTAATTTTATTTTATTTGCAAAACATATGTATGGGTAATTCTTCAACATTAACCCTTACATAGCTTTCTGTTACAAATTTTTCCCCCCAACTCCCCACCCCTCCCCTAGATGGCAGGATATCCACTGCATGCTAATTATTTTAAAATACTTGACAAGTCGAATATATGTATACATATTTCCAAACTTATCATTGTTGTGCAAGAAAAATCGTATCTACATGAAAGACATATCAGATAAAGGAAACACAATGTAAGCAAACATCAATCAAGAGTATGAGAATGTTATGTTGTGGTACACATTTCACATCCCTCTCTCTGGGTGTATATGGCTTTCTTCACTGAACAATTGAAAGTGGTTTGAAACATTTCTTTGTTGCAGAGAGCCATGTCCATCAGAATTGATCGTCATATAGTATTGTTGTTGCCGTGTATAATGATCTCCTGGTTCTGCTCACTTCACTCAGCATCAGTCCATTCAAGTCTCTCCAGGCCTCTCTGAGATCGTCCTGCTGGTCGTTTCTTACAGAACAATAATATTCCATAATATTCATACACCATAATTTATTCAGCCATTCTCCAATTGAAGGGCATCTATTCAGTTTCCAGTTTCTAGCCACTACAAAAAGGGCTGCCCCAAACATTTTTGCACATGTGGGTCTCTTTCCCTCCTTTAAGATCTCTTTGGGATATAAGCCCAATAGAAACACTGCTGGGTCAAAGAGTATGCACAGTTTGATAACTTTTTGAGCATAGCTCCAAATTGCTCTCCAGAATGGCTGTATCCGTTCACAGCTCCACCAACAATGCATCAGTGTCCCAGCCTTCCCACATCCCCTCCAACATTCATCATTAACTTTTCCTGTCATTTTAGCCAATCTGACAGGTGTGTAGTGGTACCTCAGGGTTGTCTTGATTTGCAATTCTCTGATCAATAGTGATTTGGAGCACCTTTTCATATGACTACAAATAGTTTTAATTTCATCCTCTGAAAATTGTCTGTTCATATCCTTTGACCATTTATCGAATGGAGAATGGCTTGAAATTCTGGGAGATTTAAGGAAGGATGGAAATTATTGGAAGAGCCACTGTGATAAATGGGAGGATAAGTTAATTAGAAAGATATAAAAGAACTGCTTTGCCATAGTGAGTTGAGATTACACAATATACACTTGTAGTGACCTTAGTTAGAACAGCATTATGATTTTCTTCAGCTTTATTCAGCAGAACATTAATAGAATTGAAAGTAGAGGATAATGGGAGTAATCTAAGCTAAAGCAACATCTTGCACCAGATAAAATGTTTTTTTCCAAAATAGGGCAGGAAGGAGTGTATAGCTCAAGGAGGAATGACATCCTGGGAAAAAAAACTAAGAGATGGAAAATTTGGAAGTCACAGTGAAGATGAATAACAGAGTTTAGGATGGT
Organism: Myrmecobius fasciatus; assembly: GCA_023553655.1. Taxonomy (NCBI): domain Eukaryota; kingdom Metazoa; phylum Chordata; class Mammalia; order Dasyuromorphia; family Myrmecobiidae; genus Myrmecobius; species Myrmecobius fasciatus. The sequence goes on along the minus strand of JAJPUD010001312.1, from coordinate 229,565 downwards.
AAGGCAGAGAGAGCAGAGGAAGTAGAATGACAATAGATTGTGAGCAGATAAGGAAATTTCAGAGTTTATGTACATGGAAGTGGTACATTTATGAGTGATGAAATAATCAAGAGTATGACCATCATTTTGTGTAGCTGAGGTGGAGTAGGGGAATAAGTCATGGGAAATGACTAAGTTGAAGAATTAGGAGGTTGGAGTGGTTAAGGAGGCACTTGGGATTTGGGGAAGAGAAAAAGACTCTGAGCTAAGCATTGAACTATTGTCTAGTAGACAATATTAGCCAGAATTTTGATTGGATGGTAGATATAGATTGAGTAAATCTCAAAGTAGTATCTGATTAATGATAGAATTTAATAGAACTTAGAATGGGAGTATATTCCAACATTCCAACCATGACCAATGACTTGGGGGAATGTGCAAGCTATTCTGGCAAGTTAGGTCAGGGAGACTACATCATCAGAAGGAAGATCGGTGTCAGTAAGGTCAAAAGATGGAATGAGTAGTTTTACATAGGAAGTGGGAGGGATGTTGGGTCAAGGGGCTTAGCAGTAAGGGCTATTAGACAGTGAGGAACGAAGAAGGGAAAAAGAAAGGGAAAAGAACAAGCATTTATTAAGCACTCATGTGTTGGACACATGCCTTGTGCTAAGTAAGCACTTTACAAATGTTATCTTATTTGATCCTTACATAATCCTGGGAAGTAAGTACAATTATTATTCCCATTTTTAATTGAATAAACTGAGTCCAATAAATGTTAAGTGGTTTGCCAAGGATCACACAGCTAACAAGGCTGGTTTGAAATTTCATCCCTTGCTTCACCTAGTTGTTCAAGAATTTGAATGAAAACACTGGGTATTTAGAATCACTAAGATGAAAAAATTATTACTAGGTGGGACTTTGTTAATTATTGAGGAAACATTATTGGATTTAGTTTAAGGTGGAATCCTCTCAGGGCCTTAGGCAGCTCAAGAGAAGGGACAAATGAGCTGAAGGAAAGATGTTACTCCATTTCCCCTTGAAGGGAGGAGGCAAGGTAGGAGAGTGATGAAAAGGTATTTCTTCTCTTCCCTGGAAAGAAATAAACTGGTAATCTATGGTATATATGATATTCTCTTTCAACAAAAGGCTATAGACCTATTGCTAAGAAATTTTAAGCCTTACTCTGAAAGCAGTAATCTGGTGCTTGATAGAATACTTTCTCTCTTCTTATGGAAAGTTGGAGACAAGGTTATAGATTGGAAAGCAAGCAGGAACCAATTCAGTCAAAGGGCAAATCAAAACCATGCAGTCATCTATATTTCTAGTATAATTTTTTTTTTTATTTTGAAGACAGGGAGGTTTTGAACCTGGGAGTTCATTGGTATAGACAACTTCCAGGTGAGGAAATTCCCTCCTAAAATTAAGTAGACTACTTCTTGAAACTTAGAATCTTTTTTTTTTTTAATAAAGCTTTTTATTTGCAAAACATATGAGTGACCTTTCAACATTGACCTTTGCAAAAAAAACTTTTTTTCCCAAGCTTTTCCTTTCCCTCCCCCCCCGCTCCCCACCCCTAGATGACAGGTAATCTAATACATGCTAGATAGGATAAATTATATGACAAATACAATACATGTATACATATCTATACAGTTATCTTACTGCACAAGAAACATCAGATCAAGAAAGAGAAGAAGAAAAAAAAAAAAACAACCTAAGAAGGAAAACAGAATGCATGGAAATATTCACAGAAAGCGTTAAAATGCTGTGTTGTGGTTCACTCTCAGTTCCCACAGGCCTCTCTCTGGATGTATATGACTATCTTCATCGCAGCACAACTGGTTTGAATCACATCATTGTTGAAGAGAACCATGTCCATCAAAATTGATCATCGTATAGTCTTGTTGCTGTGTATAATGTTCTCCTGGTTCTGCTGATTTCACTCAGCATCAGTTCATGCAAGTCTCTCCAATCCTCTCTGAAATCCTCCTGTTGGTCATTTCTTACAGAACAATAATATTCCATAACATTCATATACCATAATTTATTCAGCCATTCTCCAATTGATGGGCATCTTTTCAATTTCCAGTTTCTTGCCACTACAAAAAGGGCTGCCACAAACATTTTTGCACATGTGGGTCCCTTTCCCTCCTTAAAAATCTCTTTGGGATATAGGCCCAGTAGAAACACT
>JAJPUD010001312.1:140431-222395 GCA_023553655.1 Myrmecobius fasciatus | reverse complement strand
AGAAAGCCTTGTGACATGGAGACCAATTTATGTCTCTCTTTGGGGCTTTTTCTGGAGTTGCTTTACCTTTAGGGGCCTCAGGATTTGAGGTCTGTTCTTCCCTCTCTCCATAAAAGTTGTCTATGGTGAGAGCTCTTTTTGGTTTTTTATTCATTTTTTTTTAAAGGTGTGAGGTCTGTTTAGGGCAAAGGTGGGACAGCTGCTTTAATTTGCCCTGGGGCAGTTCTGCTGATTGAGTTATTTCAGGAACTGGGCAGTTCTGCTGATTGAATTATGTCAGGGGCTGGGCAGCTCCCCTGATTGAATTCTTTCTGGTGCTTATCAGACCTGTTGTTTGATTGATTGCTTTAAGGTGCTGTGTAATGGCAGCTAGTTACGATGCTCATCAGGGGTTCAGTGTTTCACAATCTATCCCCCTCAAAAGGCAGACCCTCCAAACCACCTGCCCACAATCAGGACAAATTGTTCCAAGAGGCTCGCAGAAGACTCCCAGGTGTGTGAAAAGCACAACGCTCCCACTCCTGTTCTGACTCCTGTTCCAGCTCCCTGCTCCAGCTCCCTGCCCCGGTCTCCCTGTGCTGCAGTCTGGGTTCAGTAGGCCACCCCCTGCCCCATTAAAACAGACCTGTTTTGAGATTCTTCCAGAGTATCTTCTTCTAGAATCGTGTTGTTCTCCGGATATTGTGGATTTTTTTGCTTCAGAATCAGTCTAGAGGCTTCATATTTTGTTGGTTTGAGGGGAGGTTAGAGGAGGTTACAGAGAATCCTGTCTGATCTCCGCCACCATGGCTCCACCCCCGGAAGGAACGGAACTCAAATTTTTTAAATGAATGTTAAAAAATACATATAATTGGAAAATATTATTATATGTGGTAGAAAGACAAGGAACTTAGAATCATAGATAATTGTCTAAAACTCTTAAAAATTGTGATTTGTCAAATTTCAGTAAGTCAACTTTTGTTTAGTAAATGTTTACTTTGTACGAAACACTGTGCTAAATGTTAGGAATGCAAATATAAGTAGAGAAAAATAATTTATACTATCAAAGAGTTTACATTCTAAATGAGGGATGTGACACATTTTTAAAAGATGAAATAAGTAAGGAATAAGGGAAGAAGAGTTGACTGAAAAGAGTTTTGAAGAAGAAATCTGTAGTACATTTTGGAGAAGAATGAAATATGATTGACCCAGGCACCCTTAAATGGAAATTCTAAGAAGAGACATCTAATCAGGGAAAAAAAGAAAGAGGCCATGGGAATGAAGATACTTCCAATATGTGAGTTCCCAGGCCAGAATGAGGCTTCAGAATGAAGAACTGGGACATGAAAAAGGAAATCTGGAGTGTAGCCTAAAGATGAATAATTTGCTTAGACAATTTATAATCTTAAAGAGTTTCATAAAGCATTGAGAGGTTAAATGACTTGCCCAGGCATATAGTCAGTTTACATCAGAGATGGAACTTGAACCCAGATATTCCTGGTTGTGATGGAATATCTATTAATCCACCTTCCTTGATATTTTGAAGCTACAATTTAAAATAATCATCATCTGTGATAATCTGCTATGACGAGGATGTACTCAAATAATGAGTCCCTCCAAGGCATCCCCAGGAGGGCAAGGTTTTAGAAAAGGTCCATCTACAACCAAAGTAAGGGTATTAATGCCTTAAATCCATGGCCTGGAGATGAATACAAGAAAGGTACTATTAGATGTATCTGTCAGGTCACTGTTTTGCTTTATCAATAATGGTGAAGTTTGTGAAGAACTATTCATACTCTTTCACTTAGCTTTCTCTCTTCCTCTATGATCAGTAGTATGTATTTTTGAGAAGGCTGGCTGGGACAAAGCTCAAGTTTCCTTCCTCAGACAACTGTGGGAATACTTGATCATGTTACTTGTCTCCTTAGGAACCTGTATGTAGGTTATGAAACAATAGTTGGAAACGAACATGGAACAACTGATTGGTTCAAAATTAGGAAAAGAGTACAGCAAGAATGAATGCTTTTGAATTGTGATGCTGGAGGAGACTATTGAGAGTTTCTTGGACAGTTAGGAGATCTAATCAATTAATACTTTAAGAAATTAATTTTAACTGTTCATTTGCAGAACAAATAATTAAGCTGAAGTTTAAATGCTTTAGCCAAATAATGAGAAGACAGATTCATTGGAAAAATGATTTTGATACTGGGAAATATTGAAGGTAAAGGGAAAAGTGGACTGCAAAGAATGAGATGGATAGATAGGGTCATGGAAACAACAAATATTAACTTGAATAGACTTCAGAAGAAAGTGAATGAGAGAAGGACCTAGTGTGCTGTGGTGCATGAGGTCGTGAAGAGTTGGGCATAACTGAACTACTGAACAACAACAGTTTCTAATCTAGACTGACATTCTTTGATATTGGGAAGTCATTTTTCTTCTCCACATTTTTTCTCACCTTTTAAATTGGGATATTAGATGATAAATGATATATTCCCTAATATTTCTAATATTTTCTATTTCTATGACCTGTTTAGGAAATTTAGAGTTAAAGAAAATTACATACATTGATCTTGCTCCTTGAATAAAAACTATCACCATTTTTGCACTATTCTTTACCAACTATTTGATCTTCAAAAGAATCTTAAATGCCTTCCCCAGGGCTATAACTAGTAATTCTGACTCCTGGGTAAGTAACACAAAGTGGGCCAACATGAAAAACATCCTCAAATTAAATTGAGATAAATCTACCTAAAGGGAGAAGTGTTTATTGAATTAAATGGCACTTGAAAGCTTTTCCAATTGGGGACATTTTGGGAGCCTTTCCCACAGAAAGGACACAGGCATCCCAGGAAAACTTGGAGTTGCTTCTGGAAGGGAGGACAAGATTAATCCAAAAAGGATTTCACCTGGCTGTGTGGAGGAGAGGGGAGGAAGGATGGCTTCTGGTAGCTTTCTATTTTAACCAAATATTATTGATAATTATTAATAATAGAAAGAAACTAGTTGTTTCTGCGTGATAGAAGGAGTGCTATAAGTACCCTTCAGATCTGCAAATTGTGAGATAAAGCCCTAGTTATCTTACCCTGGTTATGACTATTCTTCAATTTCTCCATCTAAACTCTATTCATGTCCAGATGAATGGAGTATTAATCAGAATATAATAAAGTGGTGGTACTATTTATGCATTAAAATGGTATCAAGGGGCAGCTAGGTGGCGCAGTGGATAGAGCACCAGCCCTGAAGTCAGGAGGACCTGAGTTCAAATTTGATCTCAGACACTTAACATTCCCTAGCTGTGTGACCCTGGGTAAGTCACTTAACCCCAATTGCCTCAGCAAAAAGAAAAAAAATGGTATCAAGATTAGGGATGCTTGTATTACAAATGCATCTGCAAGGAATATTGGGACCCTGATCCCTATTGTGACTCACGACTCCCTTGTGTCTTGATTCATTGATCCTACTGCCTTTGTTAATTCCCTGGATCTCCTTTCTCAGTCACCCTGACTTGTTCCTCCTTAGATGGGTCTCTTAGACTCACTATTCTTGCTTGGCTGGCTGATACCATGATGTCTATCTCATAATAATCTGTTCTTGACTCTCTTCCCACTGATTCACAACAAGATATTTCTAACTCTCAATGTTTCTATGATGCTTTACAAAAGAACCCTATAGAAATTCACAGCCTGCTATCCCATCCCTTTCAAATCCATTGCCTATAACTGATTCCTTGACTCACTCTGTGATTATAAAATCAATAATCCCATCCTGAGGAAGTTTGACTTATTCAGTGACCCTCTGTTTCACTACTCAAAGGCTAAAAATACAGGAAAAGGAAAGCTAAGTACAACATTAAAATCAGACAAGTTTCCAGTCCCCCTAACAGCAATAAAGTTACATATATAGCACCTTGCTCCCACCCCTGACGATGGCTGTGGAATAGAATAAGCAATGAACACGCTAAAGGTGGACAGTACTTAATGTGCCAATTCAATCTGCAATAATCCCAGGCTGACTATGAGTGAAGACATTTAACGTTTTATTTTTTCATGACTGGGAATGGGTTTTTATAGCAATGATATTATCAGTGGAAGCTACAGTCATTGCAATCTAAACATACAATGAATACAAATGGCAAATCAGCTTCCAGGCTATAAAGAAAATGGGTGAAACCTTCTAAGCACTAGCAGATTGTTTGGAAAACTAAAATAAAGATACATCTGTGTTTCCTAGGTCTTATGAAGCCCTATGGCCAATCTACCAAGCCACTGATGTATGAACTTTTAGTGATTGCAACAAACTAGATTTTTTAGTCTAAAAGAGCTCACTTTATGCTACCTGATTCAGCCACTTTTCCTTTACCAGTCTCAAAGTTTCACTGTAACCTGAAAGGATTTGATTAATATTTATAATATTGACCATTTTTTAACCCATTGTCCAGGATGAAAACATCCAAAATTAACTTTCTGTGCAGTTTTTTCCCATAATTATATCTCTCTGAGCATGGTTATTTATTAATGGATAAATAGATGAATGAATAAATTAATCCCAAAAATTTTATTAAATGCTTCTGATATGCCATGTATTATGCTAAGTACTCAAATATAAACAAACAAAATATAAGCAAAAATTTCTGACCTCAAGGAGTTTACATTCTACTCAGAAAAGACAAACTGCATAAAGCAGTGAACAGAGAAAAGTGTTTTGGATAAGAAAATCACAGGAGATAGTGATTGAAATGATAGGAAAATTGACTTACATATACTTTTCCAGAAATATTTGCATTAATATTTTCAGAGCTAGAGCTGAAGGAGGGAAGAGGAACTTGCATGCTCGCATGATTTGAGGATGACTGAGTACATCCAGTAAGTGGTATACCTGGATCTGGGCACAATGGAAAGAATGCTGGTCCTGGTATAGTAAAGGAGCCAAATTCAAATCTGGAGTCAGACACTCCAGATCCTGGACAAGTCACTTAGCCCTGTTTGCCTCAGTTTCCTTATCTGTAAAGTGATCTGGATAAGGAAATAGCAAACTATTCTAGCATCTTTGCCAAGAAAACCACAAATGGATTCATGAATTAATCATGTACCGTGCTGAAATAAAAAGCACAAAGATAAAAATTAAGTAGTCCCTGACCTTCAAAAACTTACATAATTCCTGCCCTCCCTTCTCTCCAGCACTATCTCTCCATATGTCTAATATAATGGAAGCAAAACATCCAAATGATTGGCCTCCAATTTACTGTTCATCCAGACATTTCAGCATTATGGAGGCTTTAATATAGTTTATTATTTGTATTACTTAAAAGTCTAAACTGTCCTGTTAGCATAAAAGCCAAAACAGCCTTGACTTTAGGCTAAGTAGTAAAATTCACTATGCATTTGAGCTTACAACTAGTTCATCTTTTTTTTTTCAAATGTGAGGGATTTATTTTGGGGGTGGTAGTGTTAGCTTGGTTCTTTTTAATTTTTTTTTACTTCGCGGTTTTACAGATAGGAGCAGAAGAAGTCATCACCTCCAAATAGTCTCCTACAGTTTCATAAATGTCATGAGGGGTGCTACCAGCTTTTCAGAAAGATGTTAGTGGAGGTTTAAAAATTGCCTTCTGAATCCTTCCAGAACTGAATTCTAACACACAGTGCCATTTGACAGTCTGTTAAGTACAGCTAAAAAAAATGGCCTGTTTTGTTAGCATTAATTTTTATTTTATTTGGCTTATAATTTTCAGGTTGTTGGCTTCTTATTTGTTGTTTCATATCATAAAGAAATAAAAAGGCATAGGAAAGACCTTGAAGGTTCCATACATTATGAAAGCATGGGACTCCTTGAAAAGTGGGCAGGAATTTCCCTGCCCTTAGCACTAGTAGACCACTTCTTATCCTAGAGCTAGGAGAAACATCGAGAGATCATCTGACTTAAGGGAGGTTCCTCAATAAATGATCCTAATAAAACCACCATTTTCCCTTTTCTCAAAAATCTTTCCAGACAGATGCTCTCCAATTATCACTCTGATAATTGAAGACTTCATTTATCCCAGTTGGAGGAAAATCATTACTACATTTTAATTTTAAGACCAACAATTCTTCACTCAGTGACTCATTTTGGCAACAGGTCACAGATCCATGATGGAAAGTTGATATCTCCCAGAGTATCAGACAAGGTCAGCCAACCTTACCTAATTTCATAGTCATTTAGCTCAGAGGTCTCTGAGAAAATTCCAAATGGCCTCTCCAGTTCAGATCTATTCTTATGTTATAACCTTCTATTGTAGATGCCATTAACTAATTAATTAATATGCCAAAATCCTTCTCACTGTCAAATAATTTAATGTCAGAAAACCATATAATTTTATCAATAGAAATGGCAATAAAGAAGATGCTTTGCCACTGTACAATAAGGATCACTGAGTCTTTCAATCCTTCCATGCAGATGATTCCTCCTATCTGTGTCTTCACTAAAATGTGAATTCCTTGAAAGTAGGGACTATTCCTGTTTTCTATCTGTATGTCCAGATCTGAAGATACAATATGAGAAATATTCTACTGTGGTGATAGCAACATGCAGTCTTTCAAAAATATTTTGAGAGCATTCTTTTATCCAAAAGTTGTTCCCAAGACTTAAAAAACACAGTTTTTTCCTGCTTATGTGATTTATAAACTTGTTTTTTGCCTTTTTTCAAATTTACTTTACAAAACATTACTTCAACCTTTCTTTTAAAAAAATGGCATAAATCTCTCCAAGTAAGATTCAGCCTAAGATTTTTGGAAGAAAAAAAATACTAACATAGGATAAGTAAATATGGAAAGGTCACATTGCAAATTATGTCACTATTATACCAAGGAAATCCAGAATCTTTCAAAGAATCCTAGAAAAATAGAATTTTTTGGCCTGCTCACTTACTAATAGCAATGATAATAACTTATCTAGTCCTATTAGATGGAGCTGCCCTGCTTTTCCTTCTAAGAATCTTTTGGGGATTGGGAAACATTTCTTTGTTAAATCTCACAACATTTTCTGACAGCTTGAAACTGTTTACACAAGAAATACTAGTGTTTCAGAAGAAAAAGAAATTTGTAAGGACTGAAAATGATTTTTCTAGGATATCAAGTATATTAGGCTGGTAGAAGATCTGGAATTAAAGGTTCAATGCCATGGAAGAAAGCTCCCTATTCTAACCAAAATGTCCCCTCCCATACCCATTCACAAATAAATTCCTAAATTTTTACTTTACTCAGATACTTAGTAGCTATTTATCTTCAGCAAATCATTTCACCTCTGAACTTAAGATTCCTCATCAATAAAATCTGGACAACATAGCCCATTGTGAAAAATGTATTGTATAAATCTTGTTGTTGCTGTTCAATCATTTCAATCATGTCTGACTCTTTATGACCCCATTTGGAGTTTTCTTGGCAGATATTGGAGTAATTTGCCATTTCCTTCCCCAGCTCATTTTATAGATGAAAAAAAAATGATGGTTAGGTGACTTGCTCAGGATCACACAACTAGTAAGTATCTGAAGTCAAATTTAAAATCAGGAACATGAATCTTCCTGACTCTAGGCCCAGTACTCTATGGACTATAGCACTACCTAGATACCCTTTATAAGCCTTATAATTCTTTAAAAATTAGAGGTTATGATAGACTTCGTTGTATACTCATATGGTTTGTTCAAGTTTGTATTCATGCTCATTATTTTCTATTTATCTGATCTATGCTTGCTGGTCACTGGTCCCTGCTGATATCTCCTATCATCACTTGTGTGTGAAAATGTTTATGTATACAGTCTGTTCTATGTTTCCCTAAAAACACTACTATACCAAAATCAAGTAACAAAAACCACAGTGTTTATAGGGAGAATTGGGTAAAGGATACAACACTTAAAAACAATGACACACACAAATAAAATAATAATAAAAATACTAGTATTTTTAGTGCCATTTTAGTGCCATTATTAAGAAATGTATTAAGGAATACATCAATTCTGCAATAGAGACCAATTCTAAAGCTTTGATCTGCTGTAGGCTTTATGGGCAAATTCAGGCAGTCCCCAAATTCTGCCTTCAGAGACCATGGGGAAGGTAAGGGTAATGGTGGGTCAGACCAGGACTCCTTCACCCACAGCTCCAGCTGCACCAGAAGATTATGAAAATATGGCATTTTACCTTGACAAAGATCTGAAATTCACTTGTAGAAGTGGGTATCAAAAAGCTTGAAATTTATGAATTATGGTGAAATGGTACCATTTCCTGTGCTTTCTTGGTTTTTTACCAAGGAAGAAATTACATATTAATCAATTTAAAATTGAATTATGCTCAAAATGTTCTCTGATATATCAGTCACTTTGAAACAAACTCATGTTTTCTAAACCTGCATTATAACAGAACTGTGTATGTGTACATACACATATACACACACAGTCAGTCACAAGGTCAGTGTACCCAGCCTGGCAAAATGTTTAAACTTTTGCAGAGTCACTGAAGTCAAAGGTACATACCTTGATATTGCAGATTGAATATTCCAATTGCCCCCTGGAATGAACATACCTTAGAGAAGAGATTCTCACTTAACAAATTTACAATAAACTGCTTTATAAACCAGAATGGCAAGGTTGTAATTTGCAGTGAGAGTTATAACTGCCTCAGAGACTTTTTTTTTTGGGGGGGGGAACAAAAACAAAAACAAATCATTTAGGCAAGGCTTTGTTGTGTTCTTCTATTTTTTAGAATAAAAGAGAAATGCTAATTTTTAATGAGCTTGCTATCAAAATATGAAATATACATATGCCTCATTGTGACTTTTTTCACTTCTCTTTCTCATTCTTCTCACTGAATTGTACACCTCAATAAATGATTCATGCTACCAAGGAGTGAGAGACATAAACAGATCACTACATTTCTGATTTCTCAGTTCAACAATGTTGGAATATTTTGGAGATGCTGAATTATTGAGAGGGACTTGGTCAGGGAAATGTCAGCAGTTTCTGATGTGGCATTATCTCAGTTTAGAAGTGATTGTTCAAAAGTTAGCCAGTTGGATGGAGAAGGAGAGAAAGCATTTGGTTTTGCTGTTTCAAAAGTTTTCTCAAACTGGAAAGTATCAATTCTTTGGGATGACTTAGATGTCTGAATAATGTCAAAGTTAGGGGGAATCAACAGCAATGACAAAGGCAGGAAAGTGAGCAGAATAGGAAAGGTGGAGGTAAAACAGAGAAGGGAGGTCTTTTGATTGTTTTACTTAATTGAAAATTATTAAATTTAAAGAACAGGTATAGATTATATATGGTTTGTTCAAACTGATTCTTTGGAGCATCTGACCTAGTTTCTGGAGATTTTAAAAGCAAAAGCACAGAAACTGTCTTTTAAATCAGTCAAACCACTATTTCCTCAGTGCTTATTATGCCTGGAAGTATATTAGGTGATATGGAAGATAATAAGAAGCATAAGACATGCCACTTCATTTTATGTATTGAAATTTATTTATATTTAATCAGTTGCCCTAATAGGTAATATTAGGTTTACAGAGATAGAGACCTGATGTGTAATTCTAGAAGGGAAAACTTCCTACAATGCAAGTCATTACCTTCTCTGGGTATGCCTGGGGCACTGGGAGATTGATATACACATCTAGACATCCAGTATGTGTGAAAAACCTGATTTGAACCCAGTTCTTCTAGTCTTCACACTCAGCTTTTTGTCCAGTACTTAATTCTGTCTTTATAAGAAGTTATTTTTCAATTAAATTTTTTATTAAAGCTTTTTATTTTCACAACATATGCATGGACAATTTTTCAACATTAATCCTTGCAAAACCTTATGTTCCAATTTTCTTTCTCCTTCCCTCATTCCCTCCCCTAGATGGCAAGTCATTCAATATATGACAAACATGGTAGAAATATATGTTAAATTCAATATATGCATACGTATTTATGCAATTATCTTGCTGCACAAGAAAAATCAAATCAAACAGGGAAAAAATGAGAAAGAAAATAAAATGCAAGCAAACCATAACAAAAAGAGTGAAAATGCTTTGTTGTGAACCACACTCAGTTCCTACATTCCTCTCTATGGGTGTAGATGACTCTTTTCATCACAAAATCATTGGAACTGGTATGAATCATCTCATTGTTGAAGAGAACCATGTCCATCAGAATTGATCATCACATAGTCTTGTTGCTGTGTATAATGTTCTCCTGGTTCTGCTCACTTCACTCAGCATCAGTTCATGCAAGTCTCTCCAGGCCTCTCTGAAATCATCCTGTAGTTGCTTCTTACCAAACATTAATATTCCATAACATTCATATACCATAATTTGTTCAGCCATTCTTCAGTTGATGGGCATCCATTCAGTTTCCAGTTTCTAGCCACTATAAAAAGGGCTTCCACAAACATTATTGCACATGTGGGGCCCTTTCCTTCCTTTAAGATTTCTTTGGGATATAGGCCCAGTAGAAACACTGCTGGATCAAAGGGTATGCACAGTTTGATAACTTTGTGAGTATAGTTCCAAATTGCTCTCCAGAATGGTTGGATCTGTTCACAGTTCCACCAACAATGTATCAGTGTCCCAGTTTTCCCACTTCCCCTGCAACATTTGTCATTATCTTTTCTTGTCATCTTAGCCAATCTGAGATGTGGGCAGTGGCATCTCAAAGTTGTCTAAATTTGTATTTCTCTGATCAATAGTGATTTAGAGCACCTTTCCATATAACTAGAAATGGTTTCAATTTCTTCATTTGAAAATTGTATGTTCATATCCTTTGACCATTTATCAATTGGAGAATGGATTGAATTAAGAAGTTATTTTTAAAAAGTTGATAGAATCAAACATTCTAGAGAGCAATTTGGAACTATTCCTGAAAGGCTATAAAGCTGGGTATATTCTTTCACCCAGCCATACCTCGATTTTGTATCCCAAAGAGATTAAAAAAGGAAGGGGAGAATGTTCTACCTGTACAAAAATATTTACAGAAGCTTTTTCTTGCAGTATAAAGAATTGGAAAATGAAGTTCAATTGGGGAAATGGCTAAACAAATTATGGTATATAAAGTGATAGAATGCTATTGTACTAAAAGAAAAAACAAGCAAGATGCTTTCAGAAAAAATTGGAAAAACTTAACACAAACTTGATGAGAGAGTATAGCAATACCTAGTTAAAAATAAAGATGTGACAAATTCACCATGGCATTCTCTTTGACAAAAGGTAGATTTATTTAAGGAAAGAGGTTACAGACAAAAATGAAGGAATGAAATAGACACTAAGTGGAAGAGCATATAAAAAGAAAAAAGAAAAGCTCCCCCAGGGGAACTCACAATTAACCAGGAGAAAGGAAATACTCCATGAAGTGGGAGAAAGCCACTGTCTAGTAGGTTAGATTGATCAGAGTTAACTAGAATAAAGAGAATAGTGCCATTAGAAGGAAGGCACTATGAGGGAGAGAGAGTACCTCATAGTGGGCTTAGACCTGAAAGGAACTTAGCAAAGATCTTCATCATAAGCAAATCTTATAGAGGAAATTTATCCTTAGGGGTTTTTCAGTTGCAAGGGCAGGAACTCAAAAGGGAGAGGAGATCTAGGAGGAGAGGAAGTGCCAGGGAGCTCAAAAGTAGGGGATTCAAGCGAGATTGAATACACCTGGCAGATCAGTTCTCAGACTTGTCTAAAGATATGCTAATCAATATCTCAAAAAGGTTGTTTGAAGAAACCCAGATTGGAGGATGGACAATGGGGGTTGCTAAAGAGTTCCTTCTAAATAGTCTGGGAATTATCTGATAATAGCTTTTTCCAGACAGGGCAAGAGAATAAATCACATCAAACTGATGCACAATGAAGTGAGTAGAGCCAGGAGAACACTGTGCACAGTAAAAAGCAGTATTGTAAATGGAAAAACTGTTAAAGACATCTAAGCTGATCAAAACAATGATCTAAAGGCAATTTCAAAGGATGTGTCCTAATGGGAAAATGCTATCTACCTTCAGAGAAAGAATTGATGGAGTCTGGATGCAGATCAAAGCATACTTTTTAAACTTTCTTTTTCTTGAGATTTTTTTGGGGGGAGACCTGAGTTTTCTTTCACAATATGACTAATGGAAATATATTTTGCATAACTGCACATGTATAACCTATAACAAATTGCTTGCTGTCTTAGGAAGGGTAAAAGGAAGGGAGAAACGGAAAAGAATTTGGAACTCGATTTTTTTAAAGTTACAATTATTTTTTTCAAATAATCAGAAAAATTATTTTTTAAATTTATTTCTTAGTCCAACAATGGTGTAATATTGCATGGGTACCCTCATCATCTGCAGGTCAATGCCAGAAGATATATTTGAACCTCGGTTTCTCCTTACTCTAAATCAGAATGCTTCTTATTCTCCTTTTCCTTCAGATAACTCTAATATTTTCAAACTGAGTAAATTGGAAGACTATGATGTTCCCAAGTGAAATAACAAAGTTTATATGGATATAATATAAATTAAGTGCTTACTAAGTACCTAAGTATTAGACCAAATAAAGGTGATCTAAAATCAAACAGACTTTATCCTCTTGGAGCTTACATTCTAATGGGGAAAGGAAACAAAACAAACAAAAAAGGAATAGAAAAAAATAGGAAACCAAATGGCAGAAATGACAGTGGCCACTAGAATGGTAGTATCTAATGGTATCAGAAAAGCAGCCTAGCCCAGTGGGGAAGTTGCCTGATCCAGCAATGGATCAATTCCTCCAGCTGAGAAACTGTGGGGAAGCCAGCTCATTTGAATACTGAATTGACTCATCCATCATTGTATTAGTGCCCCTCATAGAGCTCCATGAGGATTCCAAGGCTAAGAATTTGGAGGTATTTCTTTGTCATATGTTCTTCACATTTGTGTCTTAAAATCATTGTATTTTAAGTTAATACCTCCTAAAATGTGCATTTGAGAGAGAATACATCTCAGGTGTTAGTTATTTGGGAGGGAAGGGAATCCTTTGTAACTACTGTTCTTACCATACCTTCTCAGTAAATCTCTTTACTAAAAGTTAATTAAGGTCTCATAACTGTGAGCACAATATTCAAACTCAGACACTTATAATTACTCCCTTGAACTCTGAGGAGAATAATAAATGTTGCCTCCCCCAAGGTGCTAAATTGCCAGCTTAAGCTGAGTGAGTTTAGTCCAACCAACATTCTTTGTGTCAGGGAAATCATAGATCTTGTCCCTCTCCTAAAGAACTGAATCCCTAAAGAGTTGGCTAATATCACCTTGGAGGATTCTTTATTGGTATGATGCAGAATTTTGCTCTTGGTACAGTTCTGTTTAACATTTGATAAATGATTTGAAAATATATAAAGTAGGCTGATTGAATTTGTAAAGATCTGGGAGAGATGCTTGGGCAGTTAAGTGGTACAGTGGCTAGAGCAAAGGGCCTAGAATCAGGAAGACCTGAGTTGAAATCTGACCTCAGCCTATATCCCAAAGAGATCATAAAGGAAGGAAAGGGATCCACATGTGCAAAAGTTTTAATGGCAGCCCTTTTTTAGTGACAAGAAACCGGAAATTGAGTGGATGCCCATCAGTTAGAGAATGACTGAATAAATTATGGTGTATGACTGTTATGGAATATTATTGTTCTATAAGAAACAGGATGATTTTAGAGAAACCTGGAGAGACTTACATGAACTGATGCTAAGTGAAGTGAACAGAACCAGGAGATCATTGTACATGGCAACATCAATATTCTAGGATGATTCTGATGAATGTGACTCTTTCCAACAATGAAATGATTGATGTTGGTTCCAATGATTTTGTGATGAAGAAAGCCATCTACACCCAGAGAGAGGACTATGAGAACTGAGTGTAGATCACAACATAACAATCTCACTCTTTTTATTGTTGTTCGCTTTCATTTCATTTTCTTACTCATTTTCTTTCCTTTTTGATCTTATTTCTCTTGTGCAGCAAGATAATTGTATATATGTTTACACATATTGGATTTAACATATATTTTAACATGTATACCATATATTGGATTGCTTGCCATCTAGGGGAGGGGTGAGGAGGAGGGGAAAATCCAAAGCACAAGGCTATGCAAGGGCCAATGTTGTCAAATTATCCATGCATGTTTTGAAAACAATAAAGCTTTAAAAAAAAAAGAAAGAAATCCGACCTCAAACACTTACTAGTTGCGTGGCTCTAAGAAGTCATTTAATTCTGTTTGCCTCAGTTTTCTTATCTATAAAATGACCTGAAGAAGAAAGTGGCAAACTACACCAGTATCTTTACCAAATAAACCTCCAATGGGGTCATGAAGACTTGGGCACAGCTGAAAAAACTAAATAACAACAACAATAACAAGGAGGGATAGTTAATGTATTGGCTGCTAGGATCAGAATTTTTAAATTTCTCAAGTGATAAGAATGATGGGCCAAACCCAAGAAAAACAAAATTTAGTAAAGGTAAATATAAGGGTCTACATTTAGATTTAAACATTCAATTGTCTAAGCAGACAACTAGCTTGACAACACTTTCATTTGGCCTCCTATAAAATAATAGTGTAGAATGAAGACAGAAACATGCTATTTTTTTCTTTCTTTCTTTCCTTCTTCCTTTCCTTCTCCCTTTCTTCCTTCCTACAGCATTCCATTGCATTCATTATTTTTTTTTTAAATTTGAGTTTTCTTGTACAAAAGATTTATGTGGAAATATTTTACATTTATATAATCTATATCAGATTGCTTACCATCTTAGGCACAAGGAGGAGAGGGATGGAAAGTAGAAGAGATAGAATATAAAACTCAAAACATTTTTAATATTTAAAAATGTTTAAACATATAATTGGTAAAATAAAATGTTATTTAAAAAATAAAGTAATAAAGTGATATGGCTACTAAAAGGCTAATGTAAGTAGATTAAAGAAAATCATAGTTTGACAATAGTTTGTGCTTATCAGACTACATCTAGAATGTAGTGACACTGCAACTTAAGATGGACATTGATGAACTAGAGCAAGCCTATATATTAGCTCAATGGAGAGAGCAGTGTTATGAAAAGTAGAGGGAGAGGAGGGTACAGCCATTTGTACCAGGGAATTGCTAGTCTTGCTGCTTACTGGGAAGCTTCTTGCAGTCAATAAAATATAAGCCAGACAGGCAACAACAGTTAGACCCTGGTTTTATTCTAAAAATGCTTATAAGGTACTACATGACCAAGAGTAGTAAGGTTGACCCTTAGGAGAAGGCAGATAAGATTCTGACACTTGATAATCTTTCTTTTTCCAAAACTTGTGAGTATTGTCATTGGACGTCATCATATATCAATCATATCAATTTGAAAAATCTATGAACAACAACAAAATTGATCCAAAATTATAAGCAACATAGATATATTTCAACATATTATATAACTGGAATTACCTGCACAGAGAAATCTGTTTCTGTATCATTATCAAATGCTTAATTTTACATAGAGCTTTCATGTCCAGATCTAATGATACAGGCTTGCCATTTTCCAAACACAAGACTCCATCTCTAGGTACCAGGCATTTTCACTGGCTGTCTCCAATACCTATAATTCTCTCCCTCCCTATCTCCATCTCCTAGCTTCCTCCAGATCCCAACTAAAATTTCAACTCCCACAAGAAGCCTTTCCTAATCCCCCTTAATATTAAGTCCATCTCTCTAAGACTATCTTTAATTTATCTTGTTTATATCTTTTTTTGTATATGATAGTTTGCATGTTGGGTCCTTCATTAGACTGTGAGCTTTTTGAGAGAAGGTACTGTTTGTTTACTTGCTTGCTTGGTTATTTGTTTTTGATTTCATTTATATCAGCACTACACACAGTATTTGTCATGTTTGTTGATTTGAGAACATCTGGGAGGAAATGTCTGGGGGGGGAGTGGTGGGGAGAAGAAACTTTGGTTTCAGCCATAGCAAGATCTTCTTCCCTTCCCTGCAGTCTTTGACCAGGAAAGAATCTTGCAAACTTTGAACAGTCTGGAGGGCATGGTACAATAGAGCACCAGGATTGTGATCAGGAAGACCTGAATTCAAATTCAGCTTCAGACACTTACTTGCTGTGTAATCCTGAGAAAGTCATTTAACAGCTGCTGAACTCAGTTTCCCTATCTGTAAAATAAGGATGCTAAAAATAGCATCTACCTTCCATGGTTGTTGTGAGAGTAAAATGACTGCTTGAAATATAATAAGTGCTATCTAGTGTTAACTATGATTGTGATGATGATGATGATGAACATCCCATCTTCCCATTAGTATTATAGCTACATCCCTGCATCAATTGTCAGCAGTACTTGCATGAGGACAAACTGAACTTATAGAACCTAACAAGGAAATTATACAATGCCTAAAGGGAGCTTCTTTCATACCTTTTGACTTCTAACATGCAAGATCTGTGAGTACCTCTTTGGCACATGTGCTCTCTAAACTAAAGCCCACTTTCCCTTAAACTCTATATTCTTGTGGGAAAGTATGGCACAGATAGTAGGGGTAAGGGGAGATGATTTGCACAAACTGTTCTTAACAAGGACCCATTTTAAGTTATTAAAATTGACTGATTAAATTGATTCTCTAATGAAAATCCTGGAGGTAAGCACAAAAGTGGGGTTTGATCCAACAGTGAAGAATCATCTCTGACTACTGGGTACCCGTAATCGGTTTAGCTCTGGCTAGAAACTGACTCCTTAGTAAAAGGGAGAGTTGGGAAAAGGATCCTCAGAGCTTTGATTCTCTCCAATATGAGCAAAAGATTGGAGAGGTGAGAGACTGAAGATGGGAAAAGTCATTAAGAGGCTATTGCAATTTTTGTCCATATTTTCCTGCAATTTCTTTACAGTGAATTCATCTAACATTGAGATTTTTTCTCATTTCATGGTTATCATGTGTTAACTAATAGGTTATCTGGTGGTTTTCCTTGTTCTTGTTGTATGACTGGCTCACCTTTTCCAGTCATATATCTCTATGATAACACAAAAGCTTTACACTGTAGGTGTCCAGGGCATGGTCTGAGTATACTAGCACACTTGGCTCATGCCCTGTGAGTGCCCATGCTTCTTATATTGCTTTTTCTTGCAAATTTCTTTGCTGATAATATATTATAACCTATTCACATCTGTGAAATACTACTCCATTTTGGTGATTTGCAACTTTAAGACTGTCATCTTCTGTGACTCACTGCCATAAAACATCATCAGAAAAATATTGTTGTTGTTGTTGTTGTTTTTTTCAATGTCACACTGTCTAAGAAAGAAACTTGGAGTCATTAAAAAACCTGCACAATTTTCCAAAGGTAATACAGATCATTCTCGTGTTCCTTCTACCCAGTTCTGAGCCAAGGTCATTGTCCACAAGCTCTATTTAGCCAAGGTGCACATATACAAACATATAATTTACATATTTGTGTATGCATGTATATGTGTATGTATACATACAATGAGCCAGTTCTATTGGTTGTCTATCAAATAGACATAGCCTGTACAATAGATATTTTTCACCCATTTTGTTTTTCTTTTGAGCATAATTGGATCAAATATTTTTGAGTGATCCTGGGTCTCAAAAACTAGGTGCTAATTTCAATCTGTATCCTGTCATCTGGAAACAGAAGTATATGAAGGGCTTTATTACATGTAAAGAATTTCTCTTCCATTTGGATTCTGTGATAGATTTTCTCCACAGTAGTTATAAATGCCTTAGGTGAACATAGGTCTTTCCATTTAAGATTTAATATCTTGCTTGATATTAAAGAGACATAAGGCAAAGTTTTTAAGGTCATTACATCTTTTCAGAAGGCTTGTATGATTTTGACATACATAGTAGACATCTTTTTTTTTCAGAGAGCATATAAAAATACTTTTTAAAAAATCAAATTCTTTAAGTGCAATGGGATCCTTTATATTCTCTATACATTTCAGTCAATTGAATGACTAAAATTATAGTCTGTTCTAGAATACCATTCATAAGAATTCATCTGTTCTCTCATATCTTCATCAAGTATATCTTAAGTATATAGATTAGTAATTTTTTTCAGTTACCTTGGATGAGGGTGGGCAATATTAAGTCTATGATTTTTCTAAACCTTTGATTTTTTTCTTCCCTTCAGAAAGCCTCAAGTGATTTCTCAACATTCTCATATTTTCCTTCATATATTATATAAGCTTTCTGTGTCTTGTTGATTCAGTCCACTTGTTCTTCCTATATTTGTTTTCTTTATTATCATTTTACTTGCTCATGTAGCACTTCAATGGCTGTGATGTTGTAATAGTATTTATGTCAGGGTTGCTTAATCTTTTTCCATTCACAACTCCTTTTTGCCCCCAAAATTTTTCGATGATCCTAAGTATAGAGGCATTTATAATACGTATACAAATCAAACATTTATTTATAATAAATCATAAAGAACTTAAAAAATATTCCTTGTTATTCATATAATTTTATCATTTATTAAAGAAAAAAGCAAATTTGTATATTTATGAGATGGATATACTTGCTTATTTTTACATAAAGAATTAACTCAGCAGAATATTTGACAATACAAGAACATAGAGAATTTTCAATGCTTTTTAGAGGTGATCAATATTTTGATTTTATAATTGCCATAGGAAAACACTGTCAGAAATACCCTGGATTCATTATGTATTTGACTTTGAATTAACTTTTGGTCATTGCACATTCAGAATTTTTTACTGTTACCAAATTTTTCATGATCCCCACATTCACTTACATGATCCCATATGGGGTCATTATCTACAATTTAAGAAGCTTTGATATATATATATATATATGCATATATATATATATATTAGCTCTACTGCAATTGATTGGGTAGATTATGTACTATATTCAGTTTTATAGATTTGGAGGAGGGAGTGTACATTATCTTCCAGTTTCATCCTTAAATTTCCTCAGGATCATTTGGCTTCATTGAATCTCTCACCAGATTTCATGTAAGTTTGTTTTCCCCTCCAATTATTCGTAGTATTTTATGAACCAAAAATGTCTTTCTCTCCCACAGGAATTTATAAACAAATTCATATTTGAAATTGGTGTTATATTTGGTACATATTTCTCCAGTTGGCAGAGATGACTATTTGCTAGCTGATATGGTTTCTAGGGTTTTTAGTTGCCTTATTGTGGTGATTGATATATATCAATTAAACTTTCTGAGGCAATGATGATAGGTCATAATGATATTACTCCTTAATCCATTTCCTTTTTCCAGTGTGAACATCTTGATTAATTTGGTCATCAAAATTGACTCAATTAGACACCACAATATATCCTTTTCATTTTTACATGTTATTGATTTTGATCTTTGTTCTTATGTCATTGGTCTGACTGCAAACAAATCAATAATTTGGAAATTACTTCCACATGTATAATAAGTCATTTCCTGTTAATAGATAATATTCCATTTTTATATTACTTATTTTTATTATTTTATATATTTTAATGTTAGTATATTTAAAAAATTTTAAAAATTAAAAATATAAAAAATTATATATTTTTATAACATTACTATATTACATTTCCATGTCCAGTACCTTATGACTCTCTTCTCAAAGAAATTATCAATGAAAAATATATGTGAGTCTTCTTTAAGGTCTTCAAGTTTTTGGCAGCTTCTCTTATTTCTGACTCCTGACCTATGTTTTCCAACATTCTTAATTGTCCTCTATGTCAATCTTTACATTGAAGCAGACATTGATTTCACTGGAAAAGTTTTATATAATTTTTCATAGAATTTCTCTACCTCTTCATCCATGATGCTAATATGTAAGAGGATGAGGAGAAAAGAGAGGGAGGGAATCTTATTACCAAAAAATTGTAACTAAGAAAATTTCAATAATTACTGATTCATATGCCTACTTTCCCATCTCTACAAAAACTTCACAAAAATAATTTGTACATTTCAAAATCTAGTTTCACCCTCAAATTCCCTCAGAATAATTTTGAATAATTAGGTCTTTTACCAAACTTTCAAAAATTTGTTTTTCCCTCCTCTGATTATCACTATTATATAGACTAGTTCTAATCATAACACAAGATCTATTGACTATAAAAAAGCCTTTGATTTTATTGAGCACAATGACATTTTAAAGGTGCTTCTCCAAGAAGATGTCTTCCATACACAGGTGAAAATAATGAAAGATTCTTGGAAATATAAAATAATATTGATAACTTTGAGGATCCTCTAATTATTATTATTAAGTGAGTCAAGATAAGGAGATTGGGATAGGTTGTTATTTGTATTAAAATAGAGAAGTCACAGATCTAGCAAATCATAAGTCCTGAAATGCAGTAACATGGGCAGTTCATTAATTGCATTAAACATTGGCATTAAACATGGACAATCAGCTGTTTCCACAATCAAATGAAATAAAGAAAGCATGATGTTTTCATCTGGGGAGAATAAATAATGATTTTAATGATTTCAATATGTTCCGTGAATATAAATCCATCTTTTTAATAGCAATATTCAGAAGCTTTCTAAATATGGTGCTGGAGAAGAATATTTAGAGTCCCTTGAACAGCAAAAAAATTAAATCAGTCAATTCTTAAATTAATTTAGACTATTTACCATACTGTCAAATACTGAAGCTGAAGCTTAAACACTTTGGCCCCATTATGAGAAGACAGGACTCACTGGGAAATATCCTAATGTTGGGAAAGATTGAAGGCAAAAGGAAAAGTGGATGCCAGAGTTTGAGATAGATAGTTAGAGTCATAGAAACAATGAATGTAAACTTGGACAGACTTTAGGAGATGGCAGATACTAGCAGGACTTTGTGTTCTATGATCTATGGATTTATAAAGAGTTGAACACGATTGAACCGAGACAATGGAATAAAAATTTTTTCAAAAAGTAGTAAAGGGGCGTACTCTTGGAATGAATAGGCTACAAAGCATTATAATTGATCATTTTTTGTGCAAAAAGTGAAATGAAATGAATTAACTAGGAAACAGAGGCAGTATGATGTACTGATTGAGAATTTACCTTGGAGGCAAGAAGGCTAAATTGTTGATGCATATGACTGCAACTCTGTCCACATCACTTTACTTCTCAGTGCTCTAATAAGCCACACTCTAAGATTATAAGTTACAGAAAAAGGTTTTATCTCCAGTGCTTGCAATAGTGCCTGACATATAGTAAGTGCTTAATAAATGCTTGTTAACTGACTTATTGATTGGCTGTTTTATATCACTTAAATTGCAAGTCCATCTTCTATCCTTACATAGAAATCAGTGCTGATAAAAAGGAAAAGAGTAGGTCATATAGGAGGAATAATAGGAAGCAAATGATGAGAGCAAAGATCCATTGAAGTAATAGAAATGTAAAAAGGAAGTTACAGAATTGGATCATCTTAAAGTTGAAAGGAACTTCATCATCATCATCACCATCATCATCACCATCATCATCACCATCATTAACACTATCATTATCACCCTTATCATCATTAGCCTCATCATTACCATTACCACCACCATCATCAATCACCATCATCAATAAAATTGTCAACATCATCATCACCAGCATCATTATCACTATCATTATCATCCTTATTATCATTATCAATCTCATCATTATCATCATGACCACCATCATCATTAGCAATTATACATTACTTTAAGGTTTACAAATATTATCATTTTATCCTCACAACAACTATAGGAGGTTGGTTTTACTGTTATCCCCATTTTACAAATGAAGAAAGTGATACAATAAGAGATTAAATGACTCTCTGCAGCTACATTGCTAATAACCATATGAAACTATATTTGAACTCTGTTCTTGCTGCTAGGTAATACAGGGCAGCTAGATGACCCAGTGGATAGAGTACTGAGCCTTCAACCAGGGAGAATGGAATTCATACCTGACCCACAGAAATTCTGTGTGGCCCTGACCAAGCCACTTAACCCTGTTTGCCTCAGTTTCCTCATTTGTAAAATGAGCTGAAGAAGGAAATGGCAAAGTACTACAGTTATCTTTATCAAGGAAACTCCAAATGGGATTACAAAAAAGTCAGTCACAAACAAAATAAACTTACAGACTCTAGTTTCTATGTACTCCATCTACTGTCCTCCTAACTCTCATATAATCCAATCTTTAAACAAACTATAGCTAAGACAAATGTTCAAAGATCATCCACTTAAAGACCTTGAGACATCTTGCTTTGGTTGAAGTTTTAATCTCTTAATAAGAGAGACAATATTCAATCACCCTAAACAGAGAGTAGCTTCTACTAACAAATTCTCCCTGATAACAGATTTTTAAGTTTTAATTTTTTAATAATTTATATATAACAATATATGTAATTTATATAATAATTTATTCAGAAAAAGTGAGTTCAAGTTTAAAGGAAACAAATGAAAAGTTGATGACTGAAAGTATTTTAGTCTTTTGTGTTAGTGGGCAGGGTTGGCAGGAGTAAGGGGAAAGGAAGGTGAGAAGAGGGAAGTTACCTCAAATTGGTCCTGGTAGATTGAGTTGTGAGAAATAATCTTGTACATTCTGCAGGGATAAATTTATTCAAAGATGTTCCTTTCTGTTTCACCCACTGTGCAGTAACCGAAAGGAATGGTTAGGCTAGAGGACTGCATCATATTGTCTATTTGTCACACACACAGAAAAATCCTGGCTCATGAATTTCGCAAAAAATAAAAAATAATGTGAAAGGTGCCCATTGATAAAGCAAATGTTATTCTGATGAGCAGCAGTGAGTTCCCTCTGCCTTCTCAATTGTAAAAGGTAGTGCCTCATAATTCATCTTCTCTTTAAAGCATCAGCTTAAATGAAAAAATGGTGAGGCTTAAGAAATAAATGCACACTCATCAGAGAAAGATTTCCAGATACTTCTGATGAAGACATTTATGATCCATCTGACTGTTCAGCCTGAATATTGACTTCATGTTTCAATGAATATCAAGATTTATTGTCCCTTGAGGTAAATATTGACCTTTGCATTGCCTCTGTCAATATTTACTGTACTTCTCACTTCAATAAATCTTGATATTCACTCAAACATGAATTCAATACTTGCTTATGATTGAATGAGAACTGAGAGAAGAAAGCTAAAGAATCATGGACATGGGACTTGGAGACCTTCATACACAAAACTGGGACATGGTTGGCAGTTGTGAGGTAGGATCACAGATTTAGAGCTAGAAGGGGCATTAGAAATCACTTACTCCAACCCCCTCATTTAAAGATGAGGGAACTGAGGCCCCAAGAGTTTCAGTGAATGGCACAAAGGTAATAAATTACAGAGCCAAGACTTGAAAACAGATTTTGAGCACCAAATCTTGAGTTCTTTCCTCGACAGTAGTGTTCCATGTCTTCCTTCACCCCTCTCCCCAGTGCTTACTATCCTTCTCCAACACACACTCAAACTACCCAGTGCCTTTGTGATAATATAATATATTTTTTTTGCAATTTTGCAACTATCAAAACACTTTCATCATAAATTTTAAGAGGTTGTTAAAACAAGTTTTATATCCCCATTTTTCAAATGAAGAAACTACATCTTAGTTTCTTCAAAGCCCCATGACTACTACATGGTAAATAATAATAATAAAATAATAATAATACATGGTAAAGGTTTGGACTCAAATTCAACATGGCTAACTCATCTTGATACATTAGATTATATCATCGTTGCTCAGAGTCCCCTACATCACTAAGGCCTGCCCCCCCACCTTATAGGACCTTCCATTACCTAACGTTCTATTCCACCCCTAGACAAAACTTTATTATTATATTCAGTATCCACAGGCAACAGACTTTTTTCTCAAGTTCAAATCTAGCTCAGACATTTATTAGCTGTGTGACCCTGAGCAAGTCACTTAACTTTGCCTCAGTTTCTTCAAATGTAAAATATTAGAGAAGAAAATGACAAATCACTTCAGAATCTCTGCCAAGAAAATCCCAAAAATGGGATCATGAAGAGTCAGACATGACTAAAAAACAACTGAATAACAACATCAATATAGATAAGAGACTATAGGATTTAGTTCCAGAACTGTTTTTAATCAATATTTCTTATGAGGGATGTATGAGAGACAGTTGAAAATGGCTCAAGAGAGTGGCTATTAAATTTTCAGTGCTAATATTTACATTTCAGCAATCAGTTAAGATTGCTTGATGAGAACTTGAGTTATCGTTTCATTTGTTGTTCAGACTTAAGTAAGTGATGGACAAAATTTTAACAATGCAGATTAAATTGAAAGATGTACCCTACCTTTTCCTACTTGACTAATGGTTAACATTTACTATCACTCTGTTGCTTCTAATTGAAATTAAGATGCTAGAATAGAAATAGAATGGTTGAAATGCACAGCTGGCTAAATGATACTGGAGAGGAGGATTTTACTTTTTAGACTATATAATAAGATAAAAGAATGAAGGACCATAAGCAAAGAATAGAGTATATCTAGTAAGGATTGGATATTATACTATCTTGATTGTGAAAGTAAGAAAAATGTTCTAAGAGTTTTGATTTTTAGCTTCCATAATATTTGGGCTAAGGTTGGAATCTGGTTTTCATTTTGACATATCCATCTTGCCTAATATATTTCTTGTCATTGTGTTTGAGTCATATCCTCCAATCTGTGAACAGTAAATTATTCTTAGGAGTTTTGTCTATATTACATAAATTTCCAAAGAACCAACTCATTAAGTTGCAAAATCATTGAATTTTAGAGCTGAAGAGGATACAAGGGATTATCTTGTCCAATCTCTTCAATTTACAAAAAAAGTAAAGAAAAACACAAAAAAATGACTTGTCTAGAATTATATATGTACTAAGTAGTTACAAAAGAAGTAATATATTTATAGTTCAATTATCCCACTGGGGAAAAGGAACAAATCCTATTTTGCAAGGTTCCAATATGGGAAATTTTCATAGATGACTTTATAGGATATAGCTCAGGACTAAGCAAAGTGGGCTTATTTGTATGCATACAGAAATAGCCACCAGGGGGTCAACCTTCATCCAAAGTCATGGTATAATGTACCAGGCTGGGCATATTTGAACATTTCTCTTAATAGTTAATGGAAATCCGTCTCACCTAGGCCTATTGCATAGCCAGATCATGGTGTCTCTAATACAGAGCAGTAATTGATTGTGAATCCTTGTATTGTACTATAATCTCTTAAGGATAATTAATAATTATAGCCAACATTTTCATATTACTTAAAGGTTTGCAAAATGCTTTCCTAGAGGATAGAGACCACATCTGTCTACACAACTTTTTACAGCACTGAGCACAGCACCACTTGCAAATGGGCGTTTAGTAGTGTGTGCACATTGGTGCAGATGATGCAAAAGCCTATTCTAATTTAATAACATCTTTGCAAATATAGCCATTTAAGCCCACACATAGTGAAGATGAAAAAAGGAGTGTGAGTGGGGAGGGGAACAGGAATCCATAGCTTGATTCTCTAAATCCTGTCATAAAATATCTCCAAAAAATCCTATTAAAAAGTAATGATGTCACTGAAAATAGAAAAATGAGAATTGAGAATTGTTGTCATAAAAAGGCAAAATGGAATAAATTGACATCACTTCTTTAATAATTCTACAATATCATAACAACAGTTATTTTTATTAATGAATTTATTTTTAAAAGCTTTTTAAAATTTTCTATTTATTTACTTATTTATTTATTTTGCTGAGGCAATTGGGGTTAAATGACTTGCCCAGGGTCACACAGCCAAGAAAGTGTTAAGTGTCTGAGACCAAATTTGAACTCAGGTCCTTCTGACTTCAGGCTGGTGCTCTATCCACTTAAAAGCTTTTTTTTTTTATTTTCAAAACATATACATGGATAAGTTTTCAACATTGACCTTTGCATAGGCTTATGTTTCAGATTTTCCCATTTTTCTCCCCATCCCCTCCCCTAGATGGCAAGCAATCCTATATATATGTTAAAATATATATGACCATTATTTTACTAGTGGGTTTCCCTCCATCCAATAATGCCTCTTAAAAAAAAAACAAATAAAACTCAATCCTAAATCTTACTAAGGCAATGGTATAAAAGAATAGCCCTTTGTCTTTCTTTGAAAACCTGACAAAATTCATTTATCTGATTCACCTTATTATCTTCAACAAACTCTCAAGTTGATAAACAAACTGGTAAGAACATCAATCTATCATTTTTTTTTCAACTGTGCTTTCTGGGCAAAAGACTAGCCATTTTTTAAGCTAAGAAGTGGTTCTTTGATTGTGTTCACATTTGATTAAGAAACTCTGGGCTTGGCAGACCCACATACACCCAACTGTTAATTGATTTTAAAGGAGAATTATGACACTTTTAACAAGCCACTTATCTTAGTAAGCATTGTTAGGATAGGAGCTTCTGCTCTGCCGAAATGTCTTATTCTGCGATTCAGATCCCTAATTGCTTATAAAGCATACTGTTTATTGAGTATTAGCTCTGGCAGGGTTGTTTATTATGAAGCTTATTGCTTAATGCTTGTAAAAAGCAGTATAACTGGAATATTCTTTGCCTTTTGTCACTCTCCCATCTTGAGCTCACATGCACACTCACACACATGCAAAAGGAGCCCTTGCTCAGTTTATCAGCTGCTCCAAAGAAAGTATTTGTGGAATTATGCAGAGGTAAAGCTTAAGTAGTAGGTTGCCTAGTAACAGAAGAGCTGGCTGTTGATTCAACAGTGTGTTGACTATACATTTTCTTCTGTACATTACCTACAATGAAAAGGCCAGTGACCCAATGAAATATCAGATTAAGTCAAACTATTAACTGGACAAATGCGTTTAAAGTACCCTCGTACCCTGGTTCAGTATGATTAGTATACATTATGTTCTGCCAAGGCAAGCATGAATCATTAATATATTCAGAGGCTGCTGCTCTCTGCAGTGTAACATAATAACTCAGTCTTGAGTAATGCAGCATGTTATGTTTCTAAGATGTGAAGCTTTCAGTTAGTGTGAGCTACAATGTTGTTACTTTTCAGTGGGGACATGAGGTCTTCTCATTTTTTAAAATGGATTTTGTCATTTCCTTTGAAAAGGGGGAGAAATATTTTGCAACTCCCCACCAAAAAAAAAAATTGCTCATTTCTTGTGGTTCCAAGAAAGGAGAAGGAAGTTAACTTCCTAACTGGATTTATTCTCAATTGATCCTATCAATAACTCTTCCCTAAAATTTAAAATTATGTTAGAAGGTAGTATATGCTGTGAAAAGAATGCTGGATCTACTTTTGGGAGTGGGAGCAACCCTCCCACTCCTAATACTGTGACTTGCTACTTGTATGACCTTGGCCAGGTCATTTAAACTCAGAGCTCACATGCAAAATAAAGAAATTGCTTCTGGCCATTCTAGCTCTTTGATCTATGATCCTATGATCTCACAGAGCTAATGGTAGGTGACACCATGCAACTAATATGGAGGAACAAAAGATGAGCAAAAAGCAAAATACCAGTTATCCCTAAC
The DNA here is from genome assembly GCA_023553655.1 of Myrmecobius fasciatus. Taxonomy (NCBI): domain Eukaryota; kingdom Metazoa; phylum Chordata; class Mammalia; order Dasyuromorphia; family Myrmecobiidae; genus Myrmecobius; species Myrmecobius fasciatus. The sequence continues at coordinate 194,962 of JAJPUD010001312.1, read as the reverse complement.
CTCCGACCTATTCCTGATAATTCTCTTCATTTTCATGTTAGAACTGACAAGCTGGGTTTAATTTAAGAACTCCTTGAACTGGGGATGTCTCATTTTATGGGCTACATTAATAATTGAAGCTTTGCTTACATTGCTGGCATTTTTTGATGTTGTTTATTGATTTTCAATGAACACAAATCAACTTAATTAAACTTTTTTCCATTAATAAAATTCTGTTTTTCTCCTATCCACCTGTTTTCCCCCCTCATCCCCACTGAAAATAAAGAGAAAATCTTTGTGGCAAATAAATATAATCAATCAAACAAACCAAATTCCTACATTGGTCATGTCCAAACATTCTGCATGTTTAATAGGTTTCTCTTTGTGGGTAATTTTTTCCCCTGAGGCAATTGGGGTTAAGTGACTTGCCCAGGGTCACATAGCTAGGAAGTGTTATGTGTCTGAGGTCACATTTGAACTCAGGTCCTTTTAACTTCAGAGCTGGTGCTCTATCCACTGCACCACCTATCTGTCCCATAACATTCTTTATTATCAGTCCTCTGAAATAGTAGCTGATCGTTTCACTAAAAAAACTTTTAAGCTTTTCCAAGTTGCTCATTTTTTAAAATAATTTCATAAAATATTCTTGTTCTCACTTTATTCTGCATCATTTCATACAAGTCTTCCCATATTTCTGTAAAACCTTCCTTCATTATTTCTTAGAATGAATATTATTTCATTATATTTATATATCAAAATTTATTTATCCATTATCCAAATGATAGCCAGACTGTTAATTTTCAGTTCTTTGCTACCACAAAAAAGACTGCTATATATGTGTTTGCACCTGTCGGTCCTTTTTCTCTTTCTTTGAACTCTTTGGGCCATAAGCCTAAAAGAGATACGGCTGATATTACACCTATTAAGAGATTATTAGGTCCTGTAGCACACAGAGTGACCATATACTGCAATTCATTCACATAATGACTTTATATATTATAATGCATTTCCCCTTAAAATAGTCCTATTATGTACAAATGGTAAAATACTCATTTTGATGAGGAAACTGAAGCTCTGAGGAGTAAATGATTTTCTTACAGTCACAGAAATGGTGAGTTACAAATTACCATTAGCTTTACCAAAATATGAAAACCTTCTAATCCTGTAATTTTTCAACACTCCTTGTATACAATATGTTATACTTGTTGGGACCCATAAAGTTTCTTAATCTAGAATTTCATCTTTTCTTTCATAATAAGACTTTGTATATCCCTGCCATCTCTCACCTAGCCATAGTCATAGAATGAAATAAGCAGAATTGGAGGACAAAGTGTGCAATAACCACAAGAATGCAAAGTAAAGGCATTGAAAGACATTAGACCTCTCAATAAGACAGCCACTTGTAACCTGCAGCTCAGGATCCCACCAAACACTATACTCACTTGGTCTGGTTTCAGCTTATGGGGATGAACAAAAGGATCAATATATTCTTTGGTTTATATTTTTCTACTCAAAATTTACTCTAGGAAATCTCAAATATACTTTTGTCAAGATTCCTAAAAATGTGGGTAACAGGCTACAGGTGTTCCAAGGTACCCATGCAAGTATTCAGGCAATAAATACATATCAGGTAATAGATAGTTTTTATTTTACAACATAGAAAATGAAAAAAAAATTCAAAGACTCTCAGGAGCCTATAAAAAGAAAATGAAAACACATAAAGTATTCAACATATCTCATAAAGCCCCAGTAAAAGGGAACTAAACTTTGGGTTACCTAAAATTCTGGCAAAACCCTTCTCTCCCATGGGATTCTACATGATCTCTCCCAAAGCTGACCTCCTCCCCTGAAGAAATCAAACACACCTTGAGAATTTTAGACAGGCAATCATTTCTCATTGGACTTGTATTTTCTAAATAACTCATAATAGGAGCTAGTTGGAATGAGGATACAGAATAGGGTGTAGATGGCTGAGATAGCAAAATACAGGTGTTCTGCTCATTTCATCATTTTAATCCCATATTTCTCCTTCAGGTTCAGAATTTATATTAAAAAAAACTTTCCTCTCTTCAAGAGACATATTGCTCAAACTCCCCTATTCATTCTAAAAACTCCAACCACCAAACTCTCAAACTTGTAATTCTCAATTACAATTGTGAGACAATTCTCAAAACTCATGCTGCCTACAAAATGTCTTTCCTCTTGCTAGAACATTAGATTCTGGAGTTATACTATCTATGGAATAAAAACACTCCCTCCTCTACATAGAATTTTGTAATTCAGAAACAATGCCCAAGAATTCTATTCTCAAGACATACCAAGTGAGTGACCATATCTGCCATATATTTACTTTTTTGCATTTCACCTGTAATTTTTATTTTTTCTCAATTACATGTAAATAAAATTTCTTAACATTATGTTTCTTTAAATTTTGAGTTCGATATATATATATATATACATATATATATATATGGAATATATATATATATATACATATATATATATGGAATATATATATATATATATATATATATATATATATATATATATATATATATATATATATCCCTTTCTACCGCCTTGAGAAAGCAAGCAAATAGAATAAGGAAGTATTCCTTATTCTACCACAGTAAATAGAATCAGGAAGATTTATCTTCCTGAGTTCAAATCCAAACTAAGACACTTATTAGCTGTGTAACCCTGGGCAATTTACTTAAACCTAAGCTTCAGTTGCCTAATCTGTAAAATGAATTAGAGATGGAAATGGTAAACAACTCCATATATTTGCCAAAAAAAATTCAAATGGGTTCATGAAGAGTTGGACATGACTGAAACAACTCAATAACAATAACAACAGCAATACATGAGCAGTCATACAAAACATCTTCATATTAGCAATGATTGGGGAGGGGAATATAGAACCCAAACCAAAACAAAAAAAAATAAATTTTAAGTATGCTTAAAAGAAGGAAGGAAGGGAGGGAAAGAGGGAGGGAAGGAGGAAGAAGGAAGGAAGAGAGAGGGAGGGAAGAAGGGAAGGGAAGGAGGGAAGAAAGGAAGGAAGGAAGAGGGAATAAAGGAGGAAGGGAAGGAGGGAAGGAGAGAGAAAGAGGGAGGGAGGGAAGGAGGAAAAGAGGAAGGAAGGAAGGAAAGGAGGAAGTAAAGGAAAGAAGGAAGAGAGGAAGGAAGAGAGTAAGGAAGGGAGGGAGGAAAGAAGGACATCTCCCAATTCTAGTTTGGGAGCCAGGCTTACTCATGGCCCTATAAATTTCTCCTTATTTAAATACTACAACTCTACATTTTTACACCCCTCCCTTCAAATTTTGCTTCCTTGTTTTCCTCTTGTTTTATAATAGAATTGAAGCTATAATATTACTCAGAGGTAATGGAATAAGTGGCAAATAATTAATTCCACTCCTCATTCCATTAGGTTCTAAGATGTTGATTAACTAAAATAGATAAATTTCTTATTTTATCAATGCTCTAAGTTAAAATTCTAGCCCAAGTTCATTAAAAAAAAAATCCGGATTTCTGAAAATAAGGAAGCAAATCAAAACTAAAATATTTTGATTTTGAGTCATTTCCAGTCATATCTGACTGTGATACCATTTGGGGTTTTCTTGACAAAGATATTAGACTGGTTTGCCATTTCTTTCTCCAGCTCATTTTATAGATGAGAAACTGAGGCAAATATTGTTAAGTGACTTGACCAGGACACATAGTATCTGAGGCCGTATATGAATTCACAAAAATTAGTCTTCCTGATTCCAGACCTAGCACTCTAGCCACTCTATTGCCCACCTGCCCCAAACCAATGTATATCCCCATCCAATTCTTGGCAAAAGAGCTTATGTCATGTATTTTTAGTTCCTTCTGACAACTGTATAATACTAATTAGATGGGAATATAATATTAACAACCATTTAAGATTTGCAAAGAATTCTTATAATCCTGTTTTAGAACTAATTTAAATAAAGAGATTACTTAGTAGCAGCTTGTAGCTTGTTTTAAAAAGAACTTATGCCTTTCAGCTTTGTGCTATGTGAATTTGATGTCTGCCATTTACACCATCAGCCAAGTTGAGAAAATGATAGAAATATTAAATATCACAGAATCTGAAGACATTCTATGAGAAAGCGCTTTTCCCCTTTTATATACTTTTTGAAAGGGGGGATAATAATGCCTCTAAAATATCTAAATTATGTAAAGTTCCCTTTACATAAACATCAGTCTTTTTAAATACCCTTCTTTGGAATAATTTTTTCCATTTATTCAGAATTTTAATCTTAAGAATGTTTTTTCTCTCCTCTGCTGACTTCCTTCTCTAGATTTTTAGGCTATGGGATAATTGCTATTCTTTCTCTGAAGGCTTTAAAATTTGCTACCCCAAAATCTAAGAAGCATACTAAATAATGCTCAACTTTTATGAATTCAAAGATGGAATGGCTACTTTCCATCAAGATTCTTATTGTTTCTATCTGAGCAACCATTTCCTCCCTCCTTACCCCCTTCCTTTCTTCCTTCCTTCCTTCCTTCTGTTCTTGTTTCCTTCCTTCTGTTCTTGTTTCCTTCCTTCCTTTTTTTGTAAAATATCAGTATTAAACTTTTAGGCACCAAGTGGTACAGGATCCAAATTCTTAAAGAAGTTAGGTGAATAACAGGAAAAAATAAACAAAACTATGCTAGTGAGGGACCTTAACTGTCTCTCTCAGAACTCAATAAATCCAACCAACAAATAAATAAGAAAGAAACCAAGGAGATAAATAGATAAAAAAAAACTTAGATATGACAGCTCTTTGGAGAAAACTGAATGGAAACAGAAAGGAAGATACTTTGTCTCTGTAACACATGATAACTACACAAAAATAGACCTTGCAATAGGGCATAAAAAATCAAAATCAAATGTGAAAAGGCAGAAATATCAAATGTATTCTTTTAGATTATAATGCAATGAAAATTAAATCAACAAAGCTCTGTGGAAAGATAAATTAAAAATAATTGGAAACTAAATAATTTAATCCTAAAGAGTAAATGGGTCAAAAATCATAGAAACAATCAATTATTTTACAGAAGAGAATGACAACAATGAGACATGTACCCTATTTATGGGATGTAGTCAAGGGAAAATTTATATCTCTAAATTCTTACATCAACAAAATGGAAAAAGAACAGATCAATGAATTAGATATACAACTAAAAATTTTGGAAAGAACAAATTAAAAATTCCCAATTGAGCACCACATTGGAAGTCATAAAAATCGAAGATGAGATTAATAAAACTGAAAGAAAAAAATATATTGTACTAATAAATCAAGGAGCTAGTTTTATAAAAAACCAATAAGATAGATGGAACATTATTTAATTTGATTAAAACAAAATGAGAAGAAAACCAAGTATCTAATACCAAAAATAAAAAAAGGTGAAATCATCTCCAATGAAGAAGAAAGTAAAACAATCTCTAGAAAATATTTTGCCCAATTATGTCAATAAATCTGACAATTTGAGCAAAATTGATGAATATTTTAAAAATATAAAATTATCTAAATTAACTGATCAGGAAATAGAAAGCCCAAATAACCCCATTTTAGAAAAAAAAAAAAGAAAGAAAGAAATTCAACAAGGCATTAATGAACTTCCTAGGAAAAATTCCCCTGGGCCAAATATGTTCCTGAACAAACATTTAAAGATCAATTAATTCCAATACTTATAAACTATTTGGAAAAATGGGTGAAGAAAGAGCCCTACAAAACTCCTTTTATGATATAAATATGGTGTTGAAGTCCTACCAAATTCCTTTTATGACAGAAATATGGTGTTATACCTAAAGCAGGAAAAGTTAAAAAGAGGAGAAAATAATAAACCAAATTCCTTAATAAGACAATTACAGCAGCATATCGTAAGGATTACACACTATGACCAGGTGGAAATTATACCAGTAATTGCAGAATTGTTTTAATACTAGCAAAACTAACAATATAAATAACCACATGAATAACAAAACCAGAAGAAATTATCTGATTATCTCAATAAATCTGGGAAAGCTTTTGACAAAATAGAGCACTTATTCCTATTAAAAACACTAGAGAACATAGGAATAAAGGGAGTATTCCTTAAAATGATAACTATATCTATCTAAAATCTAACAAAAATTATCAACAAAGATAGAGATAAGCTAGAAGCTTTTCTAAAAAGATCAAGGATGAAGAAAAGTGATGTCCATTATTACCACTACTATTCAATATAATATCAAAAATGTTAACTATAGAAATAAGAGAAGAAAAATAAATTGAAGGAATTAGAATAGATATTGAGTAAATAAACTATCACTTTGCAGATGATACGATGATATACTTAGAGAACATTAGCAGATTGATTTAAAAGTTACTTGAAATAATTAACAACTTTAGCAAAAATTATAGGATACAAAATATACCCACATAAATCACCAGTATGTCTTTATATGACCAAGAGACTCAGCAGCAAGAGACAGAAAGACAAAGTTCATTTAAAATATCTGTAAACAATATGAAATAAGAATCTACCTGCCAAGACAAACCCAGGAACTATATGAACAAAACTACAAAGTATTTTTTACAAAAATAAAGTCAGATATAAACAATTGGAAAAATATCAATTGCTCATGGGTAGGCCAAGCCAATATAATAAAAATGGCAATTCATTATTTACTTGTTCAGTGGAATATCAATTAATCTACCAAGAAACTATCTGATAGAGCTAGAAAAAAAATCACAAAATTCATTTGGAAGAACAAATGGTCAAGAATATCAAGGGAATTAATGGAAAAAAAAATACAAAGCAAGAAGGCCTAGACCTCAAAGTTTTTTATAAGGCAGTAAACCATCATGACTATCTGGTACTGCCTAAGAAATAGAGAGGTGGATCAGTGGAATAGATTAAGTACACAATATGCAATAGTCAATAACAAAATTAACCTAAACATTTTTGAAAAAGCCAAAGACTCCAGTTTGGGGGATAACAACTCACTATTTGACAAAAATAGCTGAGAAAAACTGGAAAATAACAGGACACAAACAGGTAAAGAACAAAATTTCATATCATATAGTAAGATAACTACATGGTACATAATTTAGACATGAAGGGGGACACCATAAACAAATTAGAAGAACAAGGAACAGCTTACCAGTCAGGCCTATGGGAAGGGAAAAATTCGTGATCAAATAAGAGATAAAAAGCAAGCATTACAAAATGCAAAATAAGTAATTTTTATTATATTAAGTTCAAAAGGGTTTACATAAACATACTGTTTAGTAAACATTCTCTTGAAAGAGAAATCAAAATGAAAATGCCCAAGAATAGTATAACCAAATTCTGGAACTCCTAGATCAAGAAGAAAATATTGCAAGCATCCAGAAAAAAACAATTCAAGTACAGTGGAGCCACAGTCAAGATAACACAAGATTTAGCAGCATTAAAGAACTTGAGGGTTTGGAATATAATATTCTGGAGAGCAAGCAAGCTAGTATTACAACCTTGAATCACCTACCCAGCAAAACTGAGTATAATCTTTCATGAAAAGGTGGAATTCAATGAAAGAAAGGATTTTCAAGCATTTGTTTAGAAAAGATAAGAGCTGAATGGAAAATTTGACTTTCAGATACAAGACTCTGGAAAAGCATTAAGGACACCATAAGTGACATCATAAGGTTTATTGTGTTATTTTTGAGTTCCAGATTTTCTCCCTCTCCAGCCTCCATTAAGAAACCACATGTGAAGTTATGCAAAATATTTCTATAAAAGTCATGTTGCTGTGCAAAAATGTTTGTGGCAGCCCTTTTTGTTGTGGCAAGAAACTGGAAACTGAATGGATGCCCATCAATTAGAGAATGGCTGAATAAATTATGGTATATGAATATTATGGAATATTATTGTTCTGTAAGAAACGACCAGCAGGATGATTTCAGAGAGACTTGGAGAGACTTGCATGAACTGATGCTGAGTGAAATCAGCAGAACCAGGAGATCCTTATACACAGCAATAAGACTATATGATGATCAATTCTGATGGACATGGTTCTCTTCAACAATGAGGTGATTCAAACCAGTTTCTATTGTTCAACAATGAAGATAGTCATATGTATCCAGAGAGAGGCCTTATGGGAACTGAGTATGGACCACAACATAGCATTTTCACACTTTCTGTTGATGTTTGCTTGCATTTTTTTTCCTTCTCAGGTTGTTTTTTTTTTCTCTTTCTAGATTCAATTTTTGTTGTGCAGCAAGATAACTATAGATTTGTATACATATATTGGATTTATCATAAATTTTAATATATTAACATATATTAGACTATCTGTCATCTAGGGGTGGTAGTGTGCGGAAGGAGGGGAAAAATTTGGAACAAAAATTTTGCAAAGGCCAATGTTGAAAAATTACTCATATGTTCTGTAAATAAAAAGCTTTAATAAAAAAAATAAAAGTCATATTGTGAAAGAAAACATAGCTCTTCCACCCTAATTTAAAAAAACCTCAAGAAAAATAAAGTTAAAAAGAGAGAGAGAAGGAGGGAAAGTATGCTTCAATCTGTATTCAGACAAAATCAGTTTCTTCTTTGAGGAAAAGGAAAAAATGAGGATTTTTCATCATCAGTCTTTCAGAACAGTTGTGGATCATTGTACTTCTGAGAATAGCAAGCTGGTACACCGGTACAAGCTGGTATGGCTAGAACATTGCTATTACTTTCTATACAGGATATTTCACTTTGCTTAAGTTCATGGAGGACTTTAATAAAGTTTATCTGTTTACACTCCTATATGAGAAGAAGATATTTGTAACTCATTAGAAGGTCCTCATTATTATGGCAGTTTGAAGAGGTATATATAGACAGGGGGCACAGGTGTGAGTTGAATAAGAAGGGATATCTTTTTTAAAATGATGAAAATAAGGAGTGAGAGAAGAATGTACAGGGAGAAAGGGAAAGGGAGAAGTGGAATGGTATAAATTATCTAACATAAAAAAGAAGCAAGTAAAAGCTTTTATAGTAGAGGGGAAGAGAGGAAGAAAGGGGGAGTGAGTGAACCTTACTCTCATCAGAATTGACTCAACTAGGACATAACATTCACACTCAGTATAGGTAAAGAAATCTATCTAACTCTACAGGAAAATAGGAGGGGAATGGGGTATGTGAAAGGGGGAGGTGTAATAAAAGAGAGGGCATATTGGGGGAGAGAGTAGTCAGTAGCAAAACATCTTTGGTGAAAAGGATAGAGAGAATAGAATACATGGGGGGAAATACAATTAGCAATTGTAATTGTAAAATAATTTTGAAGGAAGTTTCTTTGATAAGTCCTTATTTCTTTCTCTTTTTTTTAAAGTATTCAGTTTTATAGAAGTAAAGAATTTAAATAACCCAGTCTCAGAAAAATAATTTGTATAAGCCATGAAGGAACATATATATGCCCCCCCCCCCAAAAAAAAAAGCCTCAGGATCCAATTACTAGAGCTGAGAACAACTGTTTGGAAAATTGTAAAGCAGTCTGGGAGAAATCTCTTTTCTTAGATCAATATCTAATATTATATGTCACAGGTAACCACATTGGATACATGACATATATGAAAAATGGCATTATAAATTAAAAGAGAATGGAAGGAGACTCATTTCACAATGATGGTTAGTGTAAGAAATCTTTTTTTTTAATTAAAGCTTTTTATTTATAGAACATATGAATGATTTTCCTATTTATTTCTCAAACATAGACTGAACTGAGTCAAATTTCTAAAACAAATAGCCATATCCCAATTGATAAATGATCATTTGATATGATCTATCCCCAAAGGGCTATAAAATCATGCATATTTTTGACCTAACAATACCACTTATAAGCACGAATACCAAAAGAGGTTTTTAAAAAAGGAAAAAGGAGCTATATGTACAAAAAGATTTGTAGCAGCTCTCTTCTCAAGGCAAAACAAAATTGAGGGGTAGCTCTTTTTGTGGTAGCAAAGAATTGGAAAAGGAGTGGATACTTATCTTTTTTTTTTATTAAAAGCTTTTTATTTACAAAACATATAAGTGATTTTTCTACATTGACCTTTGCAAAAACTTTTTTTCCCCAAACTTTTCCCCTCCTTCCCCCCACCTCCCACCCCTAGATGACAGGTAATCTAATACATGCTAAATGTGATAAATTATATGACAAATACAATACATGTATACATATCTATACAGTCATCTTACTGCACAAGAAACATCAGATCTAGAAAGAGAAGAAGAAAAAAACAACCTAAGAAGGAAAACAAAATGCATGGAAATATTCACAGAAAGCGTTAAAATGCTGTGTTGTGGTTCACACTCAGTTCCCACAGGCCTCTCTCTGGATGTATATGACTATCTTCATCGCTGAACAATAGGAACTGGTTTGAATCACATCATTGTTGAAGAGAACCATAATCCATCAGAATTGATCATCATATAGTCTTGTTGCTGTGTATAATGATCTCCTGGTTCTGCTGATTTCACTCAGCATCAGTTCATGCAAGTCTCTCCAGGCTTCTCTAAAATCATCCTGCTGGTTGTTTCTTACAGAACAATAATATTCCATAACATTCATATACCATAATTTATTCATCCATTTTCCAACTGATGAGCATCCTTTCAATTTCCAGTTTCTTGTCACTACAAAAAGGGCTACCACAAACATTTTTGCACATGTGGGTCCCTTTAGGAGTGGATACTTATCAAGACACAGCTAAACAAGCTGTGGTACAAGAAGGTAATGGAATATTATTGTTCTATAAAAATGATGAACAAGCTGACTGTAGAGAGGACTGGAAAATGTATATGAACTGCTGCTGAATGAAATAAATAGAACCAGTAATACATTGTATTCCAGCAAGAATGTATGATGATCAACTATGAAAAGCTTGGATCCTCTCAGCAATTCAGTGATCCAAAGCGATCCCAATAGATTTGGGACAGAAAATGCCATCTGCAACCAGAAAAAGAACTAAGGAGGCTGAATGTAAATCAACACATGCTATGTTCACTTCTTTTTCTATTTTTAAAAAATCTCTCCCATAGTTTTTTCCCTTTTTATTTTTCTCTCCCAACATGATTCATAAAGCAATATGTATCGGCAACAAGAAGACTATACGATGATCAATTCTGATGGACATGGCTCTCTTCAACAATGAGGTGATTCAAACCAGTTCCTATTGTTCAGTGATGAAGAAAGTCATATACATCCAGAGAGAGGCCTGTGGAAACTGAGTGTGGACCATAACATAACATTTTAACACTTTCTGTGGATGTTTGCTTGCATTTTGTTTTCCTTCTTAGGGTTTTTTTTTTCTTTCTCTTTCTAGATCTGATTTTTCTTGCACTGCAAGATAACTGTATAAATATGTATATATATATTGGATTTATCTATTTATTTATTTTAACATATTTAACATGTATTAGACTATTTGCCATCTAGGGGAAAAGGAGGTGGGGGAAAAGAGGAAAAAATTTGAAATAGAAGTTTTGCAAAGGTCAATGTAGAAAAATTACTCATATGTTCTGTAAATAAAAAAGCTTTAATAAAAAACAAAAAAATAATTTAAAAAACAATGTGTATTAAAAATAAATAAACTTATTATAATTTTAAAAAAGAAAAAAGAAATTGAGGGTATGCCCATTAATTAAGGAATGACTGAATAAATTGTGGTATGAGATTGCCATACAATATTATTGTTTTATGAGAAATGATAAGCTGGATGCTCTCAGAAAAGAAAAAAATACTTTCTGAAAGTCCTCCACAAACTCAAGGAAAGTGAAATGTATTGTATACAAAGTAATAGCAATATTCTAGGATAACAAGCTGTAAATGACTTTGCTTTTCTCAGAAGAACAAGATGCACAACTGTTCTGAAGGACTGATGATGAAAAATCTTATCCATACCTAGAGAAGAAATTGATTGTGTCTGAATACAGATCAAAGCATATTCTTCTCTCTCTCTCTTTTTAACTTTATTTTTCTTGAGGGTTTTTTTTAATTAGGGAGAAGATCTACGTATTCTTTCACAATATGACTTTTATGGAAATGCTTTGCATAACTTCACATGCAGTTTCTTAATGGGGGCTGGAGATAGGGATAAGGGAGAAAATCTGGAACTCAGAAATCTTAAAAACAAATGTACAAAAATTGTTTTAAATGTAACTGGAGGAAATATTAAATACATAAATTTTAAAAATTATGATAACAACATGTTGAAAATTGAGGGAATGCCTAACATTTGGGAAATGACTGGATAAGCCGCAGTATATGAATGTAATGGAAACTATTATGCAATAAGAAATGATGAACAGGAAGATTTCAGAAAAAACTAGATACATTTGTATGAACTAATGACAAGCAAAATAAGCAGAACCAGAAAAACATTAAATTTACTATTAGCCACATTGTGTGATGATATACTATGATTGATTCAGTTCTTCTCAGCAATGCAATGATCTGAGACAAGTACAAAGAACTCAAAAAGGAAAAGGCTATACAAAACTGGATAAAGAATTGATAGACTCAGAATGCAAATGGAAGAGTATTTTTTTCACTTACTTTATTTTTTCTAGTTTTTTTTTCTTTCACAGATATGACTAATATGGAAACATGTTTTACATAATAGCATGTGTATAAACTGGATCAAACTGCTTACCTTCTTGGAAAAAAAGAGAGGGGAAAGAGGGAGAAAGAGAAAAAACTTTAGAACTCAAAATCTTGAAAAATGAATGCTAAAAAATTTCTTGTCATGTATTGGGGGAAAAATAAATACTATTATATTAAAAAGAAGATGAGATTAAGTAATTAATTTTCAGTATCTGAAAAAAAATAGCCTCCCATACATAAGATAAAAAAATAAACAAAATTATCTCTGTAGAAGAATAATTGTATGCTCTTAACATTTGCAATGGGGACTCATTGCTGGGAGAGCATCTTTGAAGTTGCATTTTGTTAATAATCAAGAAATAATAAACACAGTGACAACTTAAATTCTTTATACCTTTTCCACCAATTTTATGATAAAAATGTAATCTGATTTTCTTTATTTTTCCCCCATTGGAGGAAATTCCTATTTCCATGTTATATTTTTGTCAAGAATGCCTTGTAAATACAGCAACTTTTATCTGAACTCTATTGGAAAAGATGAGGTAAAAATTTATAAGAATAATATCTGTAGATAACATAAATATTCACAAAAATGAGAAAGTAGGTATGTGGCTTAATTACATTTCCTTTTAGTCATTTTTCTTCAGCTGTGTCTGAGTCTTTGTGATTCCTTTTTGGAGTTTTCTTGGCAACAACACTGGAATTGTTTGCCATTTTTTTCCCAGCTCATTTTTATAGATGAGAATATTAGGGCAAACAAGGTTAAATAACTTGCTTAGGGTCACACAACTAGTAAGTATCTGAAATCAGATTTGAATTCATGAAGATAAGTTTTCCTGACTCCAGGTCCAGCCATCTATCCACTGTGCCCCCTAGCTGCCCATTTATATCTTCTAGTTTGCTTTTTTAGTATAGCACTGTCTTTTTCTCCCTGAGGATTTATTATGTTCCTCTTTTTTATTTTACTTAGAAATAAACTCTTCAATGTTTTCATTGGTGAACACCAATTTTTCCTGTGCATGTTTGGTCTAATCCAGCTTTGTTTTACTCTCAGTTCCTTATATTGTACTTTGGAAATCAACTTGAATTAAGATAATTCAACTGCTACCAATGATGAAAAGAATTCACCACATAAATGCTGAAAGAGATGTTCCATTTTCCTTATACATGTAGTAGGGAATGATAAGAGAAGTAGGAAGGAGTATTGAGGACTAAGAGAAAGCAGTCATAAAGACACAATGAGGAGAATGCATCTGGGAGGAGAGGATGTTCAATCATGTCAGGTTCTGCAGAAGAGGTCGTGAGAGTTAGCATTTAAGAGATCACTGGTGAATTTGGAGTTTGGAAACAGGATGTCAATAACTTGAGAAAAAGAGTATAAAAGCAGAAGTGTAGGGAGTAAGTCTAGAAATTTTTTTTCTAAGAGTTTGAGAAAAGGAAGAGATATGGTATAATAATTTTAAGAGATGATGAGGTCTAGAGAGATATTTTTAAGAATGGATACTTGGGCTTGGAGAGGATCAGTCCAATAAATAAGAAAAGTGAAAATAGAGAGAGGGGAGATAATTTGGGGGATAATATAATGGGAAAGATCAAAAGAGTATGTGTAGGCAACTAGTACAGGTTGACTTTGGTGGAAAGGGTCAGTTACCTCTCCATCAGAAGCTAGAGTAAAGAATAAGAGAATGGTGGATGATATCAAGCATTGCAAGATGTAAAGAAGGGGGCAAGGGAACCCCACAGCAGTTTGTCTTTTATTTCTCCAGTGAGATTACAGATAAAGGGAGGATTATTTAAGGGACTTGAGGAAAGAAGAGGAGTTTGAAGCAGCCACTGTAGGTAGTAAGATAAATAATCAGTGAGGGAAAAAAAAAGTTTGTCTTGCTGCATGTTTGCTGGTTTAGATAGCACAGATTTATAGCAAATCAGGGTTTTTTTTTTTACTTTCTCCAACTTTGTTAAATCACTGAGTCTATATTCAAAGTCTTTCTAAATCAGTGGGACCTGCTAGAATATTAGAAACAAGACCACCAATTTATCATAATGAGACATTATAGTAGGAGTATAGTTCTAGAACTGATTAGAGACGACACACCTAGCCAGAGTTACCCTCTCATTTTATAGGTGAAAAAATTGAAATTCAAGATCAAGTGACTTTCTCAACACCAAACAGAGATTAATCATCAAAGGCAAAAGTTGGAATCTAAATCTTTTTACTACAGGTAGGTATCTTCAAACTTTGATGGAAGATTCCTTTGTATAAGTAAGGATGATTGAAATACAAAAAAAGAATTTTGGCCCTAGATATCTATGCTGCCATGATTGGTAAGAGGCCACTATATCTAGACCATTCCAGACCAACCATTCTTCAACTTGGCCATTCTCTTGCAATCTATTCCTTCTGTTTCTTGCTGTGGGAGTAGAATTTGAGGTAAAACTAGCCTTATTCCCAGAAAGGGTGCTACCCTATTAATCACTTATCCTTTTTTGCTACTACTCCCCTAAAACTATTGTCTGCCTCCCAATTATATTATAAATTACTTGTGAGCAGGAACTGCCTTATTTTAGTATTTTGTAACCCCAGCACTTAGCACAGATCTTGGCACATAGTAAAAGCATGATAAACCATTTTTTTTACTCATTTAGAAAGGATAATTGATTTTGGGCCAGGTCCCCAGTGACACAATTTATTCAGTGGTTTAAGAACATTGTCTAGATTGAAATTGAGAGAAAAAATTTCCTCCATTCCATTCATGTCTTTTGGCTCTCAGGCTACCATCTTCAGAAATTATATCTATCCCTAACCTGGCGTTATTTAATATGAAAAAAAATCTCTGAAATTTCTGGCACTCCTCAGGGACAACACAAAATGCAGTTGTCATTATTATTCTTGGAAAAGATTCAACCATTAGGAAAATGCTGTTTCAAGAAAAAAGGCAGCTGCAGCCACCAGAAAAAGAAACCTTGAGTGCCCAGTGAGGTTAGGAAGAATCATTATTTTTGGAAAGGTTTTGAAAATTTCTAATTTGGCAATATTGATGAATTATTGAGTATTATTTATATATACTTGGCATTTAGTTTGCCTCATACCCTAACTAAATATAACTGCCATGGTAACAGTCAAGGAAAAGAGCACATTTGTATTATTAATAGTTTCCATTGCATTTTATAGCACTGTATACAGTAAAATCTTATTAATTTAAAATACAAGGTAGTTGGGGTGAGGGAATTTGAAGTAAATCAAGTTTATATTAGCCAATATTTTGATTAAACAGCAACAGATTACTTATCTGTGAATTTATTTTAAAACTTCACAAGATAGTGGGAACAGTACTACATTTGGAGTCAGAAAACCTGTTTTTAAATTCTGCTACTTATATAGTTAACATTCAAACTACTTAAGCAACTCTATGAATTACTTAAGGATATTTAAATATCCTTCTATATATCTAAAGGGAGGGTGTCTGATAAGACAATTCTAATTGATATAACTAATAAAATGTTCTAACTGCTCACACCTTTATTAGGAGAGAATACTTCTTTGATTAAATTATGGAATCAATCAAACAAACCAAAAAGAGGTGCAAAATGATTACAAACAATTCCTGACCATCTCTGCTGAATTAATCAATCAAAAACACCAAGTAGGAATAAATAACCTAATCAAGTTGGGAAGAAGTGAAATGTTTCAAGTTGATAAAAGATGATGATGATGATGATGATGATGATGATGATGATGATGATGATGATGAGTGATGGGAAGAAGGAGGAGGAAGAATAATGAGATAGAGCAATCTCTGGGCCTATGTGTACAATATTAAAAAATTGATGATTCTAGCAGAAACATTTTTGCAACTGTTTTAGGAATCAAAATTCAGGAGCACTTTGGGAAGGTATAACACCTTGTAGACACATATTGTATGTGTGTGTGTATTGTGTGATATATATGTATGTGTGTATACATAGGTGAATGTATGTATATATAGATACATAAATGATGAGAGAGAAAAAAGAGGGGATGAAGGAAAGGAGAGAGGGAGGGATAAAAAAGGAGGGAAAGAAAGATGGAAAAATACGTTTTGTGGCTCAGCCATTTCAGTCATGTCCAAATCTGCATGACCTCATTTGGGGTTTTCTTGGCAGAGATACTGGAATGTTTTGCCATTTTCTTTTCCTATTCATTTTCCTGAAAAGGAAATGGAGGCAAACAGGGTTAAGAGACTTGTCTAGGGTCATATAGCTAGTATATAGCTAAGCCAGCTTTGAACTCAGGAAAATGAGTATTTCTAAGTCCAGGTCTGGCACTCTATCTACTATGGTATCACCAAGCTGCCCAGAGAGAGATGGTATATAAGTATATATTTTGTAAGAGCCATAGTAGCTTATTAGTGTGTGACCCTGGGCAAGTCACTTAATCCTGCCTTAGTTTCTTCATCAATAAAATGATCTGAATACGATTTTTCTTGGACAACAATGATAAGTTTGGAAACATGTATACATATATTCGATTTGTCAAGTATTTTAACATAATTAACATGTAGTGGATATCCTGCCATCTAGGGGAGGGGTGGGGAGTTGGGGGGAAAAATCTGTAACAGAAAGCTATGTAAGGGTTAATGTTGAAGAATTACCCATACATATGTTTTGCAAATAAAATAAACTTTAAAAATAAATAAATAAAATAAAATGATCTGAAGAAGGAAATGGTAAATCACTTCAGCATCTCTGCCAAGGAAACTCCTAAAGGAGTCACAAAGAGTTGGACATAACTGAAAACAACTAAACCACACGATGTAGATATAGAAATTGTGTGTATGTATATTTGCTATACATACCCACATCTACATGTACATTTATATATACATACATGTATACACATACATACATATACATACCCCTACCATACATTGTGTGTCTACATATGTACAAATATTCCCTTCTGACCATTCCCTCATTGACTATATCATTGAAGATACTGAACCAGTGACAAATAATGCATCCATCAGGAAGCTGAGAAAAGACAAAATAGATACACTAAGAACAGGACTCTAAAAGGACCATTGACCTTCAGACCTATCAAAGACATGGACCAAGGGACAGTTTCAGGAGAGGTCCAATTTTTCAGGAGAAAAAGATTTACTATTTGCTCCTTTGGAGCCATATGTGTGCTCTAAGACTGAGGTCCCCTAGAATCTTTGGACTTAGTGGAAGAGTGTGTCTTAGACATTTTACTTTGGTTCTTTCCAATTTTTTTCTCAGCAAAAATCCTCTTATAAAAGTTAATTGACATTTGGTTAACATTAATAGCTAGATGAGTGGATAGAAATCTGGACCAAGAGTCAGGAAGATCTGTAGATACTTGCTAACTGTGATACTGGACAAGGTACTTAACCTTGTCTGACATTTATATGAGAGATCAATAGTACCTACCTTACAGGACAGTTGTGAGAATAAAATCAGATAAGATATATATATATATATATGTATATATATATAGCATTTTTCAAACTTTAAAGTACCATATCTATGCTAGTTATAATAGTAATTATTGTTATTGTAATTATCATAAGATTATAATTATAATTGTTATTATTGATTTTGGAGCAATAGCTATTGGTTAATTTATATTGAACTATGCTAGATAGGAGTTTAAGAATAAAACCAGGGATTACCCCAACCCCTCAGAGTTATCCCTAGAGCCTTGAGGGGAGAAATAGGTCCGTCAATGCACATGAGGTTGAGAGAGACAGAACATAGCCTACTATGTAAACTATAAATGAAAGGTTTAGACTAGATCCTTATGTATATCCAACTGTTTAGAGGTTAGAAGAGAAGTAAAAGAGCTCTGTAATTTCAATGGTATATAGATGGACTATCACCCAAATCTTCTCTTCCCACACAGATTTGCACATACTCTGTAAATCATGGTTCATTTCACCAGAATTATATAATCACCTCAATTTCCTGCTTTCCTTTGCTAGTGGACACCTGACATAAGCATTCTTGATAGGCCATTTGGCCTTATATCCCTCACTTAGTAAATAGAAATAATTGTATCTGGCCTGTTTTGTCACAGAATGAGATAATGTCCTCTAAAACAGATTGGACTGCTTGTTGGAACTAGTCCAGCTATGATATACTCCTGACATTTAAATCCAAATAGTTCTATTTTTTAATTCAATGTTAAGAATGAAATCTGAAAAAGAAGCTTCCAGGATAATTAGTGGAGATTGGGGATATTTTTTATTTGCTCTCCTCCAAAACTTAATTTTTAAAAATCCTTAACACTTACTAACACTTAAGTAGTTGGGTGGTCAGTGGCAAATCTTTTGACATCATTTTCCCATCCCAAAAATGAGGAAGGTTTGATCAAATGGCCCTTAAAGTCCTTTCTAGCTCTAAACCTATGATCCCAAGATCTTCAATAGTACTGGGCTTCCATACACTGATGTGCAAATGATTCATTTTTTAAGTAGAAGGAAAACATTTTTCAAGAGAACCACACCCTGCCCCTGTAATATCATTAATATTTACTTCATTCTCTGATTAAAATCCCCATTGATGAGAAACTCACTACGACACAAATACTATATATAGTATACTATACCATATTATTCTATACTCTAGTACTATAATATTACCATATAATATATATACTATATTTGACAGTATAAAGTATAGTATAAAGACACTATGATCTACTTTTCCTTTTTTAAGTTGATATAGAATTTAATATAAGTGAAAAAATACAAAGGAAAATGTGCTAGATTTGGAGTTAGAAGACCTATGTTGAAACCACTGATTCTATCATTCAATAGCTGTATGACATTGAACAAACAACTTAACTTCTCAGAGCCTTAGTTTCTCACCTATAAAATGATGAAAATTGAATTGGATTGTTATCTAGGTTCTCCTCCAGTTCTAAATCTATTGTTATTGTCATTGAGTTGTTTTTCAGTCATGTCCAATTCTTCATGACTCCATTTAGGATTTCCTTGGCAAATATATTGGAGTGGTTTGCTATTTCCTTCTCCAATCTATTTATAGATGAGGAAACTGAGGCAGACAGGATTCAATGACTTGCTCAGAATCATATAGCCCGTAAGTATCTGAGAACAGATATGAACCCAGGTTTTCCTGATTTCAGCTCAACACTTTAAACATGTACCACCTAGCTGCCCACTAAATCTGTGATCCTATGAAAATGCATGCCAGTTTTTTATCCCACTCAAGCAGCTGGTGAGAAGTAAGACATTCTTTCACTTAAAGATGAACAGTGACTTTGAGACCCAATCCTTTCTAAGCCAAACCTTTTCAGTGAATGCTGGCTATGTAATTTCATTTTATCTTAATCGTGAGAAACTGAATTGAAAGTGGAATTAGACACAAATGTCTCTCGAATTAAAAAATTTAAGGTGAATTTTTGTTCAATCACCATTTAGAAAAATGTGTATGGAAAAAAAATTAATAGCTTTTTTTTAACATTCCAGTTGCAGATTCCAGGCTCGCTTATTACTACAAGACAGTTTAATATATGAAATAAACTGAAGGCTTAGAGGAAGAGAAGGGAGCAACAGAAAGAAAGAGAATAATTGGAGTATGATGAGGAGATGGGAGTGGAAAAGTAGAAAGAACTGTGTACCAAAGAAGTGATGATGAGGAGAAAAAGAAAGAGAGAGAAGAGATATTTATTTTACTGGTTGAAAAAATATATAACAAACTCCAATGGGCTCTCCCACAGAGACTATAGATATTGTTACAATAGTTTTAAGGGGCAATGAGTAATCTATGAGAAGATCAAGCGTTTAATTGGTATTATGGAGACATTATAAATTGTGATGACTGAAAAAAGAATAGGAGGAAAAGGACTGAGAGAACATTTTTCCTGAAGGAACTGAGTTTAACCCTCATTTTTCAAAGAGACATGTTAAGAATTTTGGAAAAAATAACTTTAATTGACCTCCTGAGAGAAATAAATTGTAAGACTGTGTTTCCAGAATTAGAAGACAGTAGTTGTAGTGATGGTTAAAGATGACTGTGGTTGTGATCAATCTCCCAGGTGGTACACTGTAAATAATCATTTATGTCTTTTTTGTTGTTGTTATTAGACTATTAATAAGTAACAAAGATAAAAATCTTGATATTGAAGATTTAAGCCCAGGAATTTAGGGGATTTGGAATATAGAAAGAAATGAGTAAAAGCTTATGAGAAAAGATGCATCTACTGTTTATTAAATAATATTTAAGAAACTGGAGTGGGAGCTTAGAGCTAATTGATTAATTAATGAGAGAAATGTTACAATTTTAGCAATTAAAAGAAAAATATCAGAACATATCTTCTTGATTAACAAAGAACCTGGAATTATAAAATGAATAAGAAAAATAAATCAGGAGGGGACACGCGCGCGCACACACACACACACACACACACACACACACACATACACACACACAGAGAGTTGATCATTCCACATAAGCAATACAGAGATATCTACCATCAACCTTTGCTATGAAAGAAAATCTAAGTTGGAATGTATTTGGCTATAAAGAAGATGATGAGAAGATTTCTCCATCTTCTCTAAAGATAGTGCAAGAGGCATTACATTCTGATTGGAGGAAGGATTTAGGTTAAATATAAAAAACAGGTTGCTAAACATTGGAATCATTTGCTAGAATGGCTCATGGAAATTTCTTCTTGGAAATTTATTATTTTTTAATAACAAGATAGCTAGTTATCTATGCTGAGGCAATAAAAATGTTGATCTTATGTATCCTGTTTCTGGTATGCTTCCAGTGTATGCATTGAACATACACTGGGTTGAGGGCAAAAATAAAGGTTATAATATTATAAACCTGTTTGTCTGGGTCAATTCCAGCTGGGAAATTAAATTACGTTATACCAACCTGAGTTTTCTTCAAATTACCAACTGGGTTACATTATTTTCCATTCCCATCCCAACATGCTGTGAATTGATGTTGTGCAGCTGCTAAACAGCTGTCTATTTCCACTGCAGGGGTGACCACATTTCCATAGTGAGCAAAATAGTACTTGTCCAAAATGACAATCAGTGATCATCTCCAGGATCGAAGCTGGCTTGTAAATGGATATTCTCTAAGTGATTCTAATAAAAATTGGAGGGTAGAGAGGAGTTTAAAAGAGGTTTTTAAGCTTTAAAGTCAGAGAGACAGATGGTGAGAGTATACTCATGGGTCTATTGATTTGTTATATATAAGGGTTTCCTGTAGTTAGAACAAGACTATAAATGTAAATTCCTAATGGAATTCTTCCCCTCTGTTTTTTTTTTCCTAGAAAGATTGTTAGATTATGTTCCATGATACAATTAGTCCAGTATTATTATAGAGGCTTCCCACTGTCATGAAAGATAAAGAATTGAATTGAATTGAATAATCCATTCAACAAATACTTATTAAGCACCTTCTCTATTGCAAAGGCAATATGCTAACCTCAGAATATGACAAAAATGAATCCATCTCTGACCTTAAGGAGCTTACATTCCATTTATATCTTCCAGTCTCATTTACCCCTACCCAACTGAAACCATGTAATTAATGTTAACATATGTCACCCCGTCTCCAAAGGATGTAAATCATCTCCTCCTTATGAACACTCAGGCTTACAAGGGACCACTGAAACCCAAAGGTTTCAGGAAAGAATTTGAGCCTGAGCCCAGGAAATCTCTCTTACCATTTTAGTGGGCTTTTGTCTCCTCTCTAGGGATCTTTATAGTCTTTGTGACTTTTAGTGCTACTTTTATTGAGGGTTCTCCCAAAAAGGAAGAACGAAGTGATCACCTCACTTGGTAGATTTCCATGTTATCCCTCAAAAACCTATGTAGGTCATTCAACTTGTACTAACTTTGGTCTTGATCCCCTATTAAGGGAAATAACTTGAAATTGAGAATCATTCAACCCATAAATGACAGATGTCTACTTTCCCTTAAAGAACTATGCTGCTCATTTCCAATGCACTCTTTGATCGATTGCTATTATTATCAATTCAGCCTTAACAACCTGCTTCCTTCTCTCATCCAACTTGGGTTTCATTACTCTACTGCTTACATGGATCCATGGATTGCAAGTCCATACCTCCAGGCCATCCATTACCTAAAGTTTTTGATTCTTCTCACTCTTGTCAGTTTTCCATTATTTGTTATTATCTCCGGAGAGATGTCTTAAACAGTTAGACCAGAGAAGGGGGTCTCTTTAGGTAGCTGTTCAACCTTTTCTCTCCTCACTCAATTGCACCAAGTCGGCAATTTTCACTCAGCTAAATTAGGACAAGTTTTCCTATTTGCTTATTCTCTGTCCAGCTACCAAGAGAGACACCTTCTCAGTCAATCTCTTGCACTGAATCTTGAGGTTCTAGGATTCCCTTTATGTCCTATGTCATTTGACTTCACAATCTACAGGGACAAATCATGAAAATTAACCTGTTATCTACCTTGAGAAAAACTTAAAAACAAAGTGCAGAGGAGTCAGAGCTCACCATCATATAAACAGCTATTATTTCCCCTACCATAGTGCTGTCCTTGATAAACATAATCATGTATATTGTGAGTTAAAGAGGTTTTTTGTGGACTCAGGTGGAAAATTTAACCACTATTTATCACATTATTTTTAAAGGAAAATGTTTTAATGTCAATATATGGTACTCCACCCTCAAAGGATATAAATCACCTCCCTTACATGAGCTTTCATGCTCACAAGGGACCACTTGAGACTGAAACTTGATACTTGAGAAGAAATTTAGGGAGATTATCTGTTCCTAAACTGGGGACAAGTCGCAGTAAGATAGTCTCTTCTAAATTCAAGACTGGGTTGCTGTTATATATGTGAGAGTCACGAAACAATTTTCAAAAAAAATCCTTATATCCCTTCCTCCTCTGTTCTTCCCACATCACATTTCAAGCAGCAACAATGCACTGGGAAGGTATTTCATTTTCTACTATGGTCTGTTTCTTCAAACATACATATTTCTTCCATGTTTATAATTTTAGGAGATATACCTTTGATACAAAAAGGATTATGATTTATGGGAAGCGTGCTAAAAGGGAAAACAGGCAGAAGAGCACTTAGAAGATGGAAGAAAGAAAGAGATGGAGTAAATTATTATTTCTTAAAATGAGGTGCCATAGGTTTAATCTTGCTTATATTGCTACACCATTTTCTTAATGTGGTTTCATGATATATTTAATTGCTTTTTATTTCTTTTATTTACTTAAAATCATTTTTTCAATATTTCCCCCAATTACATGTAAAAACAATTTAACATTCTTTTTTTTTCAAATTTTTAGTTCCAAATTCTGTTTCCTGTTCTCTCAATGAGAAAACAAGCAATTTGAAATAAGTTATACATGTATAGTCTTGCAAAACACATTTCCATATAAGTCATTTTATAAAATAAAACAAAGACCAAAAAAACCCAAGACAAATAAAGAAAAAAATATCTTTCATCAGCATTCAGACTCTACCAGTTCTTTCTCTGGAGATGGACAACATCTTTCATCATAGTCCTATAAAACTGGCTTGAATCATTGTATTGTTGAGAATAGCAAAGTTATTCATAGTAAATCATCATATAATTTAGCTGCTCTTGCATACAATAATTTCCTGACTTCTTTTCCATGTTTTATTTGACAATCAAAAATCCTATTCAACTCCGGTCTTTTTTTTTTTTATCACAAATGCTTAAAAATCCTTTATGTCATTGAATATCCATTTTTCCTCTAAAGGACTACACTCAGTTTTGCTGATGGTTCTTGGTTGTAATTCTAATTCTTTTGTCCTCTAATATATCATATTCCAAGTTCTACTATTCTTTAATGTAGAAGCTGCTAAATCTGGTGTCATACTTTCTGTGGCTTCATGATATTTGAATTGTTTCTTTCTGACAGCTTCTAGTATTTTCTTCTTAATCTGGGAGTTCTGGGATTTGGCTATAATATTCCTGTGATTTTTCATTTGGGGATCTCTTTCAGGATGCAATCAATGGATTCTTTCAGTTACTATATTACTCTCTGATTCTACAATATCAGGGAATTTTTCCTTAATAATTTCTTGGAAAAAAAGGTTTAGTTTCTTTTTTAATCATGCCTTAAAGTAGTCTAAGGATTCTTACATTATCTCTACTGGATTTATTTTCCGAATCAGTTGTTTTTACAGTGAGGTATTTCAATTTTTTTTCTATTCTTTTGATTGTTTCTTGATGTTTCATAAGGTCATTAGCTTTCACTTGCCCAATTCTAACTTTTAAGGGATTATTTTCCTTAGTTTTTGAACCTCCTTTTCCATTTGTCCAATTCTGCTTTTTAAGGCATTATTTTCTTCTTTAAATTTTTGTTCCTCATTTATTATTTGACCTAATCTGATTTTTAAGATGTTATTTTCTTCAGTATTCTTTGTACTTCCTTTACCAAACTGTTGATTCTTTTTTTCATGATTTTCTTGCATCACTCTCATTTCTTTTTTCAATTTTTATTCTGCTCCTCTTACTTGATTTTTACAATCCTTTCTGAGCTCTTCCATGATCTGAGTCCAACTCATATTTTTCTTGGAGACTTTGGGTGAAGGAATTTTGATTTTATTGTCTTCTTCTGAGTATGTATTTTGATCTTTCTTTACACCATAGTAACTTTCCATGGTCAAATTCTTTTCTCTTTTTTTTGCTCTTTTTACATTCTATTTCTTCACTTTTAACTCTCTGCAAAGTGTGGTTTTGCTTCCTAAGTGACAGGGGCACTGTTCCAAGCTTCAGGGTTTTTGTGCAGCTATTTTCAGAGGTAATTTGGGAACCTATTAAATTTTTGATTCTTCCAGGTGATATGATCTAGGGAGAAGTGTACTTACTGCTCTGTTCACTAGTTTGTGAGCACTCTTTTTTACCCTGGAACTATGATCAGGGTCTCTGCTCTCCTTGGGCTGCTGTGCTCCTTCTTGCATTGGGACTAAGACTCAGGACTACCACTCAGATTCAAGTAAAGGCAATGCAGCAAATGCCTTCAGTACCAGTAAAACAACCCCTCTAGATATTCTTCTGACCCATTGTCTGATCTCCTTACCATCTGTGGGCTGAGAGATCTGGAAACCATCCCAAGGTCTGCTCCTGGTTTGCTGCGGGATTTAGGTCCTCTCTTATTTCGATGCAACAGATCTTTCCTGCCAACTTCATAAATTTTCCTGAGCTGGAAATTTGTTTTACTCCACTTTTTTGTGGATTCTTCCATTATAGAATGCATTTAGACTCATTATTCAAAAGTTTTTGAGAGATTTGGAGCAAGGTGCCCATGAGAACCTGCTTTTATTATGCCATTTTGCTCCACCTCCAATATATCTAATTTCTAATATGTGTTTTTCAAGATCCAGTTTTTTGATGGGGTTTGTCCAGTTGTGGAAAAAGAATATTAAATCCTCCTGAAATTGGTTTCTTATAATTTAGTTTTTAATGCATTTCAGTTAGACTTTTCTTTAAGTACTTAGTGACTATCTTTTTAGAGCTTGTATGTTTAATATTTATATTTTTTCATTACTTATGGGACCTTTTCTTTTTTTTTAAATTAATTTTATTTTATTTGCATAACATATGTGTGGGTAATTCTTCAACAATAACCCTTACATAGCTTTCTGTTACAAATTTTTCCCCCCAACTTTCCCACCCCTCCCCTAGATGGCAGGATATCCACTACATGTTAATTATGTTAAAATATTGGCAAATCGAATATATGTATACATATTTCCAAACTTATCATTGTTGTGCAAGAAAAATCTTATCTACACAAATGATATATCAGATAAAGGAAACACAATGTAAGCAAACATCAATCAAGGAGTATGAGAATGTTATGTTGTGGTCCACATTTCGCCTCCCTCTCTCTGGGTGTATATGGCTTTCTTCAGTGAACAATTGGAGGTGGTTTGAAACATATCATTGTTGAAGAGAGCCATGTCCATCAGAATTGATCGTCATATAGTACTGTTGTTGCCGTGTATAATGATCTCCTGGTTCTGCTCATTTCACTCAGCATCAGTTCATGTAAGTCTCTCCAGGCCTCTCTGAAATCATCTTGCTGGTCATTTCTTACAGAACAATAATATTCCATAATATTCATATACCATAATTTATTCAGCCATTCTCCAATTGAAGGGCATCTATTCAATTTCCAGTTTCTAGCCACTACAAAAAGGGCTGCCACAAACATTCTTGCACATGTGGGGCCTTTTCCTTTCTTTATGATTTCTTTGGGATATAAGCCCAATAGAAATGCTGCTGGGTCAAAGGGTATGCACAGTTTGATAACTTTTTGAGCATAGCTCCAAATTGTTCTCCAGAATGGCTGTATCCGTTCACAGCTCCACCAACAATGCATCAGTGTCCCAGCCCTCCCACATCCCCTCCAACATTCATCATTAACTTTTCCTGTCATTTTAGCCAATCTGACAGGTGTGAAGTGGTATCTCAGGGTTGTCTTGATTTGCATTTCTCTGATCAACAGTGATTTGGAGCACCTTTTCATATGACTATAAATAGTTTTACTTTCATCCTCTGAAAATTGTCTGTTCATATCCTTTGACCATTTATTGATTGGAGAATGGCTTGAATTTTTATAAATATGAGACAATTCTCTATATATTTTAGAGATGAGACCTTTATCAGAACCCTTGAATGTAAAGATGATTTCCCATTTTTTTTTTTCCCTCCTAATCTTGTCTGCATTGATTTTGTTTGTACAAAAACTTTTTAACTTAATATAGTCAAAGTTATCTATCTGGTTTTCAATTAAGAGTTCCAGTTCTTCTTTGGACATAAATTTATTCCATCTCCATAGGTCTGAGAGGTAAACTATATTACATTCCTCTAATTTACTTATACTATCACTCTTTATATCCAGATCATGAACCCATTTAGATCTTATCTTGGTATGTGGTGTTAGATGTGGGTCAAGCCCTAATTTCTTCCACACTAGTTTCCAGTTTTCCCAGCAGTTTTTGTCAAATAGTGAATACTTATCCCAAAAGCTGGGGTCTTTGGGTTTATCAAAAACCAAATTGCTATAGTTATTGCCTAGTCTATCTTGTGATTCTATCCTATTCCACTGATCGACTACTCTATTTCTTAGCCAGTACCATATGGTTTTGATGACCGCTGCTTTATAATATAGTTTTAGATCTGGTACAGCAAGTCCACCATCGTCAGCCTTTTTTTTCATTAATCCCCTTGAAATTCTTGACCTTTTGTTTTTCCAAATGAACTTTGCTACTATTTTTTCTAGATCTGTAAGATAATTTCTTGGGAGTTTGATTGGTATGGCACTAAATAAGTAAATTAGTTTGGGTAGTATTGTCATTTTTATTATATTTGCTCGGCCTACCCATGAGCATTTTAAGTTTTTCCAATTGACTAGGTCTGATTTGATTTGTGTGGAAAGTGTTTTGTAGTTTAGTTCATATAGTTCCTGACTATCTCTTGGCAGATAAATTCCCAAATATTTTATACTTTCAACAGTTATTTTGAATGGAATTTCTTTTTGTATCTCTTGCTGCTGAACTTTATTGGTAATATATAAAAATGCTGATGATTTATGTGGATTTATTTTGTATCCTGCAACTTTGCTAAAGTTGTGAATTGTTTCTAGTAGTTTTTTAGTTGAGTCTTTAGGGTTCTCTACGTATATCATCATGTCATCTGCAAAGAATGATAATTTGGTTTCCTCATTACCTACTCTAATTCCTTTAATCTCTTTTTCTTCTCTTACTGCCAAAGCTAACATTTCTAAGACAATATTAAATAATAATGGTGACAGTGGGCAGCTTTGTTTCACTCCTGATCTTATTGGGAATGGTTCTAGTTTGACTCCATTACATATGATACTTGCTGAAGGTTTTAAGTAGATACTACTAATCATTTTAAGGAAAAGCTTATGGGACCTTTTCTATATTTTGATACCTACTTTTAAAAAAGTGAGATTTCAGGTTTACCATGTTCCTGTTATCTCCATCCTTTAAACCATTTCATATATTTGACCTACATCTGTAGCATTTCATGTTAAATAGTGATTCACTCTCTCACTCTCTCCCCTTCTACCCTCTTTCTGAATAACTTTTATACAAGGTGGCATTTTTTAAAAGATATTAACCATTCCCTTTTCTCATGATTGCTTGTTTTTCAGATGTTAAGATTCATGTTTATTGGAATATCAAACAAGGCATTTTAATGCCTGTTTTATGTATGGCACTCTCCTAAGTGTTGTAGAAATTATGGCATACAATTTATCTGGAGGTAAGAATTCTACTAATTTTAAAACCAAAAGTATTGGAAACATACCTACAAGCTCCTAAAAGAGCCAATAGGTGAATTAAACTTCAGACTCTTTTTTGGACAATATCCTATGGCATTTATTAATATGCATTAATATGCACCATTAATATGGTACCTCCTCTCATTTTTAGGAATATTGCATTCAAAATATTGTAACACCCTAGAACATGGTATTCAGATCCTTTATTCACATTGGATTTTTTGCTTGTTTGCTTGTTTTTAATAGATTTTTTTTATTTTTCTAAATCCATGCAAAGATAATTTTCAACAATCATCTTTGCAAAATCTTGTGTTCCAAATTTTGCTTCCTTGTCCCCTTGAAGTCAGCAAGTAATCTAATATAGGCTAAATGTATACAATTCCTCTAAACATATTTCCATATTCATCATGCTACACACAAGAAATCAAATCAAAAGGGAAAAACCATGAGAAAAAAGAACAAGCAAACAAACAACAATAACATAAGATGAAAATACTATGCTTTGATCCACATAGTGGATTTCTCTCTGGATGCAGATGGTACTTTCCATCCCAAGTCTATTGGAATTGCCTTGGATCATTGTATTGCTGAGAAGAGCTAAGTCTGTCATAGTTTATCATCACATAACCTTGTTGTTACTGTATACAGTGTCCTCTTGGTTCTGCTCACTTCACTTAGCATCAATTCATATAAGTCTTTCCAGGCTTTCCTGAAATCAGTCTGCTGATCATTTTTTTAAAGAAAAATAATATTTTATTATATACATATATCATAACTTATTCAGCTATTTCCCAATTGATGAGTACCCATTCAAGTTCCAGTTCCTTGCCACTACAAAAAGGACTGCTACAAACATTTTTGCACATGTGGGTTCTTTTCCCTCTTTTATGATCTCTTTGGGATGCAGACCCAGCAGAGACACTGCTGGATCCAAGAGTATGCACAGTTTTATAAGCCTTTGGGCATAATTCCAAATTGTTCTCCAGAATGATTGAATCATTTAAAGACTCCACCAACAATGCATTAGTGTCCCAGCTTTCCCATATCACCTCCAACATTTATTTTTATCTTTTCCTGTCATCTTAGAGAATCTTAAGGTGTGAAGTAGTACATTAGCATTGTCTTAATTTGCATTCTGTAATCAATGGTGGTTTGGAACATTTTTTAATATGATTATAAATGGCTTTAATTTCTTCATTTGAAA
The DNA here is from genome assembly GCA_023553655.1 of Myrmecobius fasciatus. NCBI lineage: Eukaryota > Metazoa > Chordata > Mammalia > Dasyuromorphia > Myrmecobiidae > Myrmecobius > Myrmecobius fasciatus. The sequence goes on along the minus strand of JAJPUD010001312.1, from coordinate 164,844 downwards.
ATTGTTCATATGGTTTAATGATTTATCAATTAAGGAATGGCTTGTATTCTTATAAATTTGAGTGAATTCTCTCTATATTTTCTTTATCAGAAATGCTGGCTGTAAAAATTGTTTCCCAGTTTTCTACTTCCCTTCTAATCTTGGCTACATTGGTTTTGTTTGTGCAAAACCTTTTTAATTTAAGGTAATCAAAATTATCATTTTGCATTTCATAATGTTCTCTAGTTCTTTTTAGGCCATAAATTCTTCCCTTCTCAGATCTGAGAAATAGATTGTCTCTTGTTCTCCTAATTTGCTTATAGTATTATCCTTAATGACTAAATCATAAAACCATTTTGACCTTATCTTGGTATAGGGATTAGATGTCAGTCAGTGCCTAATTTCTGCCATACTATTTTCCAATTTTCCCAACTATTTTGTCAAATAGTGAGTTCTTATCTCAGAAGCTAGAGTCTCTGGGTTCATTATATTTGTCTAATTCCAAATGTCAATATTTCTTAGATTATTTTACCAAGCTCTTACTGTGGTTTATAGGTATCTTAAGTCTTCTCCTAGATATGTTACTTTAATATTTTATCTTATTTGTTCTTTTCTCTTTGCATTTTTTCATGCTTCCCTGAGATATTCTATTCCTTAGAGCATCCTCCAATAAATTAGGATTTTTAAAAAATGTTCTAAGCTGTCAAATGTCATGTTCATCTTTTCAGATTCTCCTTTTAACTATCACAGATTTTCTTGAGCATCTTTTGCTAATTTTTAACCATTCAGGGCTCTTGCATTGGGTTTAGCTTTTCTCTAGGGGCATAATTGTCATTGTTTTATTATTTTTTCCTCCTTTTTTTCTTTGAGAATTTCTCCTCTTCTTTCCCTGCCCCACCCCAATTTGGATGCTCACTTCTTCACTTAATACATTTATTACTGTTTTAAGGTGATGAAGAACTCAACTTAACCATGACCACTCAATTAGTCATCTTGGCAAGACATCAAAAGAATTCCAAGCCAACTATGTTATTAAGCAGCATGCTCAGTACTGGGGATGCAAATAAAAAATATGACACTCCTCTTCTCTTCAGTGAAATTCTATTTTAGTAGAGAATATAACAAATAAAAGAGACAGTAGCCAAAGAAGAATATTCTGTTGTGAGAAGTCACAAGAATTGTGAATGGAAACATAGGACAGCCCTGCCATATGCCATAGCAATGGCAGTATTAGTCTGATTAGTGTTTCTGGAGAAAATTAAGTGGTGAAAAGAATAAAGAAGAGGGCAATTCATGCAGTGACAGTGGAGATGGCTATATGTTGGGTAGGACTTGATTAATAGCATGATCTAAAATCACCTAAACATAATGACTTGATATGCGATTTTATTCATTTACCCATTGATCAAAACCAGTTAACCATGGGTCAGAGACACTAGGCAAAAGTTTTACTATCTGCCTCCTAACCACTGGTACTTTAAAAACTTCTGAGTCATAGATAGAAAGTGAATTGTCTTTAATAAAAAAGACAATATTTTTCCTCCATAGAATGAAAACAACCCATCTGAAATTGCAGTAGTGCTGGATTCATTCACCTTTTGACCATCACATGAAAGATGGTTCTTGTACTGGGGAATACCTGAGGAAGGTGACCTGGAGTGAATGGAGGAAGTTGTTTCCTACCCTTACATCTATCTAAGATCTGGCTAGCTGTGTCATAAATTTCAGTAAAACCCACTTTGATATTTGAGTAGGACATTTGGCTCTGCTTTCACCTTTTCATTTCATGGTGATAATTCTTACTTATTTTTATTTTTATTATATTATATTATTATAATTCTTAATTATCTATTGCTATTAAATGAGGATAGCCAACACATTTAAGCACTGTATGTGAGGTGTTGTTAAATGAACAAACACACTTGACTGCACCCCTGTCCTGGAATCCTTTCCTCACTAAGTAATTTTTTTCCAGATTCAAGCAATCTAGAGTATAGATATCTCAAGGATTACTGAAGCTGCTTGTTCCTGTGACAGCCTGAGATGAAGAAAGTCTTCTCTCCCTTTTGAAGGGACTCCTCTCTCAATCTCTAGTCATGCATTTGGAGTTTTGAACAAAAAGATTTATAAAGGGACATGCATTTTAAGACTAATTCCAAATATAAAGGAGCAATTTTTAAGACCTGGATTCTACTTGCAAGGCACATGACTATAACTGAATTTAAAAAAAAAATTTCCCACTGGAAAACTGGAAGTAGAGTAGTTGGATAAGTAAGAGGAGTTGTGAGTCTTGTAGGCAGTGTTCCTAGGAAACTGGGGAAAAACCAGAACTGAAATATAGATTCCTTGTTGTCCCCAACCCCATTCTGTTGACCCATCCAATTAAGTTGCAGCTCCACTTGCCTTCCCCATCTTCTTAGTCCTTAACTACTTCACCCATTTGGCAGGAAAAGCATGTGCAACCAGAGAATCTTGCAGCTGAGAAAGCAGGAAAACCTCACTCTTGCCTGTTTTTCAATATTGCTTTTTTTGCCTTTCAACTAGATAACTTCATCTACTTGTGAAGAAGACCTATCATTTAGCTTTAGCATTTGTTCCTACAACTTTTTCCCCTTCCCATTCATAGTCATGGATGAACAGAATAATTCAGGTGTATAAAAATCTTGGAGTGAGGATCTGGACTTCAAAGTTCCTGAAAAAAATGTTTAAAAATCAGATCTTAAACTATTGATGCTTGGAGACATTTTTACCAACAAGAAATTCAACAGGGAACCACAAGAATATTTCTAATCTTAAAGTGATATTTCTGATAAGATCTTCCTAATTCCAAGATTAAAAGCCCTCTGAAATCTAGGGATCTTGGGCTAATTAATGTTTGCACTCCCTCTTGACCAAACCTCCATGGAAATGTGCATGGCAGAACTTGAGAATAGGCACAAAAGAAATCATCTTACCAGGCTCTGAAAATTATGTGGAGCAATATCATTTCTGATTTTTGGGTGATGTGAGGTCCTTATTAGTGTTGTTTTTCCCTGCACTTATAGGACCTTTTATTATGACAAATAATCCCATAGTTCTCTTTTATGTCATAGTTCATCTCTATAGTGCTTACTTAGGTTTGACTCCAACCTTGCATAAATATACAGGGAATGTACAATTGCTCTACTTCTTCCCAAGCTTGGTTCACTCTCATGGGTGAACAGAATAATTCAAGTGTATAAAATCTTGGAGTTGGGGTCTGGACTGGAAATTTGTTTAAAAGGCAGATCTCAATCTATTGATGCCTGGAGACATTTTTACCAGCAGGACATTAAACAGAGAAGCCCACAAGGATATTTTTAATCTTAAAGTAAGATTTCTGATGAGATCCTACTCTTTGTGAAAAAATACAATGCAAAAAAGTGAAATATTTAACTCAATAAATAAGAGACACAAAATGCAAATACACATACCATTAGTCAGAATACTTAACATGTATAAAGAATATGCATGGAAAGGCACATAAATAAGGAATGTGTATGGCCAGGACACATACAAAGATGAGTATACATGAGGAAAATGTGGGGTCCTATGACATGAACATATAAAAAATACATCGTCAAGACCCACACATAGAAGTAGTTTGCAATTAATATTGGACGGACACAAATGTATTCTGGTGATATCTTTAACTTCCCACTAGGTCTGCAATGTGTGCTTGTTAATAAGTCTTCCTTATATCTGTGAGGATGATACTTGGCACATAAAAATCCCTGAGTGAGTGGGATAAAATGGATTCATAGGAATAAAAGAAATGGAGACATATAAACAAGAAGTTGCTAAATGCCAGAGGAATTTCCTGGTATCACCATAGAATTGCACAATTTTAGAGAAGGAGTAAAATTTGGAGATCATGTAGTCAAACACCTCATTTTTCATGAGTAGCACTGAAGGTCAAGAATGTGAAACGACACACGGAGATAGAGACAGTAGCGAAACTAAGACTGAATTTGGTTTTCTTTCCAATATATCTGTCTGTCTCTTAGTGGAGGGTTACACCCCTTCTACAGGAATCTGACAACTACAGACTGAGCACATTAATAAGTGCATGAATTAGTCTCTGTGTAGATGTGCATATATACTAAGATTAATGAGGTTTCATAATTAACAGACTCTTACTTCAAGGATCTGTGATTTCAATAGTGTGGATTTGCCCTCCACCAATGCAGATCCCAATCTCTCTCCAACCTTTATGAATTAAAGAAGCTGAAAAAAATTAATTACACACTAGCCAATTTTAGGGGCAGCTAGAAAGCACAGTGAATAGAGCACTGGGCTAGGGGTCAGGAAGAAATGAATTTAAATCTGGTCTGAGACATTAACTAGTTGTGTGACTCTTGGCAAATCACTTACTTCTGCTTGCCTCAGTTTCTTGTTCTGTAGAATAGGAGAGACAATGTGAAAACAAATCTGTGTGAATAAGACTTATATAGGATAAATTGGATAGCATCATCAGAGAAAAGGCACTTAGAAAGTGTTTGTTTTTTAACTAGGAATTTTTAATTTTTAACTTGAAGAAAGTTTGAAAAACTTAGAGGTGGAGATAAGGAAGGAGAACATTCTAATTGTGGGAGACAGCCAGTGAAAATGAGGAGATGAAGTCTCATATAAAAAAGGCAAGGAGATCAGTGTTACTGGTTCAAATAGGAGTTCACAGGGATTAGTAGAGGAAGGAAGAAGGAAGTAGGAAGATGAGATGGGTGTAGGTTATGAATGGCAAACAGAGGTTTTTCTATTTGATCCTAGTGGTGATGAAGATACTGGACTTTATTGAGGGTTGAAATGATCAGAACTGTGCTTTAGGAAGATCATTTTGACTACTGAGCAGACATACTGAAGTGAGCAGAAACTTGTGGCAAGAATATCAACCAGCACATTATTACAATTATCTGTAAGATGATGAGGACCTCTAACAAGTTTATGGCAGTATCAGATGGGAAAGGAAGGCATATGGATAAAGTAAAATCAACAATCCTTGGTAACAGATCAGATATAGGAATAGTGGAAGAAAAAGAGTTGTTGATAATTGTACCTAGATTGTAAGACTGGGGAGGATAGGAGTATAAATGGAAGGTTGGAAAGAGACAAAGATTAAGGGAAAGAAATAATGAGTTTTATTTCCAGATATATTGAGTTTGATATCCATGAGATATCCAATTCAAAATGCCTAATAAACAATTGAAAATTTAAGAGTGGAGAGCAACAGAAAACAAGGACTTGATAAGTAGGTTTGAGAATCATCAGCATAGAGAAGATGATTAAAACCATAGGTGCTGATGAGATCACTAAGTGAAATCATTTAGAGAGAAAAGAGGTCTCAAGACAGAACTCTGTGGGATACCCACAGTTATTGGGAGTGGACAAAGATATTGATTCAGTAAAGGAGACTGAGAAGGAGTAGTAATAATGGGAACAAACACTTCAAAGTATTTTGATCTCTTTATTGATTTTTCATGAACATATTTTGGTTTTGCATTACCTTCCCTTCAAAATACGCCCAGTGAATACTATCAAAGATTTTTTTCTTAACTGAAAAAAAAGTTCAGCAAACAAACCAAAAAAGTAATCATTTCTGTTAACATAAGTAAAAATCAACTCTAATTGTCTCCCGAATCTGCAAAGAATAAAGAAAGATTTATTTTCTCAATTCTCCAGAGCAATATTTTTTTTTGTTCTTTCCATTGTTGTTTTCCATTTTGTTCTTTCACATTATTTTATGGCTTTCCTGTTTCTGTTTGCCTTGCCTTACATCATTCATGTAAATCTTCCCATACTTCTTTACATTATTCATATTTTTAATTATTACAGCACAATGATATTTCATTGCATTGAAGTGTCATAGTTTTTAGCTGGACAATAGACTTTTAAGAAGTTTAAAAATCTTTGGAAATCATAATTCCTCAGCTAATTCTTACTACTTCGAATCTACTATTTTTTAAAAATATTACCATCATGTGGAGCATTAGTAATATTATAATAATAAAAGCATTGATAAATAGCTAACATGTAAGCATATGGCACTTACTATGTCAGACACTGTGCTAAGCACTTTATAATTATTATCTAATTTGATTCTCACAATATCCCTGAGAGGGAGATGCTATTAGACACAGCTCAGAAGTACCTGAGGCTACATTTGAACTCAGTTCATCCTGACTCCAATCCAAGTGTTCTATCCACCATGCCAACTAACTGCTTTAAGTATATTGTGTTGCCAAATGTTAAAAGGGGGGTAAGTGTAAAGATATGGGAATGAGTATGAAAGGTTGTTGTGGAAGAAGAGGATGTCAGGGTGAAGGAGAATACTTGGCAGTAAGGTGAAAAAGAAAGAAATATTAACACTTAAAAAAGGAAGAGAAGAATAAGCATCTCCTAATACAGTGTCTAAGCATTGACACACAAGCATTAGAGTAAAAGTAAAACCATTACAGATTTCCTCAATCTTTTTATGGTATGATTTGATTCTAACCCTATCACTTTCTCCATTTTAGTCAACCAAGAAGCAGAGATGAGGACCAATATCACTAGAAGGAAACAAACTATTAGACTTGTCATTTCATGAAGACCATATGAGGATCTTCCCCAAAAGCATTCTGATGGGAAGAAGTTATTTATCTACCAGAAAATAATGACAATTATCTGTAGCTGATATCAAGTGAGAGATCATGGATTCAATTTCAGACTCAGAAGAAAGCCCATAGTTAGTGATTGCAGTTGATGGATTCTGAGGAAACTACTTCTTGATTGACCTAATAATAGAAGGTCTGCTTTCTGTCTTGGGCAAGTAGCCAGGATGTGACAAGAAAAACTCGCAAGATTTAGGGATGTTGGTTTTTTTTTTTTCAATTCTTTGTGACTCCATTTGGAGTTTGTTTGTTTGTTTTTCTGGCAAAGATACTAAAGTGGTTTGCCATTTTCTTTTCCAACTCATTGTACAAATGAGGAAACTGAGGCAAACAGGATTAAATGACTTGCTCAGAGTCACATAGCTAATAAGTGTCTGAAGTTGCCTTGAACTTAGGTCTTCCTGATTGCAGGCCCAGTGCTCTAGCTGCCCAACCAAAGCTGATAATATAACTTATTTTTGGTCATTCACATGAGAACAAATAATAGGATCTAGACAGCTTGGCTAAGAATTGAATTCTTAGACAAGACACTACAGCACTTATAATCACAAGTGTTATTTTTTATAACAGTTGTCAATATAAAGCAAGGGTGGCAAAAGAAAAAATGTAGATTTGGGGAGTAAACAGGTATTTAATAACATGACCTATAAGAACAGAATTTGGACTTTTAGACCACAATGATGGGCTTTTGGCCAGTTATAGAATTCACATAAAATAACGATAAAGAATTTAAAAATACTTTTTTAAGAATACATAGTGTTGAATGAGTGCCCATTAGGTGAGGAATGGCTGAATAAATTATGGTATATGAATGGAATGGAATATTATTTTTCCATAAGATCAGCAGGATGATTTCAGACACATAAACTGATGCTTAGTTAAGTGAGTAGAACCAAGAGAACATTGTACAAGCAATAACAAGATTACACAAATATCAATTCTGATGGACATGACTCTTTTCAACAATGAAGTGATTCAAGCTACTTCTTGATGGAGAAAGCCATCTGCATTCAGAAAAAAGACCATGGGGACTGAACATGGGTCATCTTTTTTGTTGTTGTTTGCTTCCTTTTTTTTTTCTTTCTCATTTTTTTCCTTTTTGATCTGATTTTTCTTGTGCAGCATGATAAATGTGGAAATATGTTCAAAAAAATTATAAGTATTTGACCTGTATAGGATTACTTGCTGTCTAGGAGAGGAGGGTGAAGGGAAGGAAGGGAGAAAAATTTGGAACACGAGGTTTTACAAGGGTGAATGTTAAAAACTACCTTTGCATGTATTTTGAAAATAAAAAACTATTATTAATTTTTTAAAAAATAATACATAGTATTTTTCTGGAGTTTGGGGAATTTAATGAAAAAAATTAAACTGGAAAAAAGAGGGGAAAAGATGAATGTGAATGACAGTAGGCTATAAGTATTATAGTAAATAGCTACGATGTAAGAGAAAGAGTAGTTCAAGAGTTCATGATGAATGGATGAAAAAAGCTAAATGGAATATCAGATAGAGTGCGGGTGTAGAGTCAGGAAAACCTGAGTCTGAATATTTCCTCAGAAACTTACTGGCTGTGTGATCCTAGGTAAGTCACTTTATGTCAGTCTCTTTAACAGTATTTCAGTTTCCTCATCTATAAAATGAGGACAATAATAGTATCTATTTTACAGGGCTGTTGCAAGAATCAAATTACTAAATACATGTAAAATGTTTTATAAATCTTAAAGCACTATATAAATATTATTATTATTAATAATGCTAATAAAAGCAGATTGAAGTCTATATGGCATAAGTAAACTGGGTGACTGTTTTCTGAAGGAATTTCCTTTAAAGTTGTCCTTTCTACCTTTCCAGATAAGGCACTGAGAAGCAAATAATCTTCACTCCACCTTACTGTTCCACCAAAGGAGAAAGGTGTGGAGATTTTCCCTCTTTGTCCCTTAAATAGGTGTATGAGTTTTCTGTGTTTATAAAAATGCTATGGTAGGAAAAAAAATCAATGGATTTTAAACTAAAATAGAAATAGAGAGGCTATTATTCCTCCTCTGAGAAAGATAAATATCCCCAGCTGAATATTTCAGCTGAAGCCAGAATGAGAAAGGAGAGAAAAAATTTTTTTTGAAGCTTCACAAGCTTATGCTCAGAGGAAACACACCAGCAGCAACAACCAGACTAGCTGTGCAATGTGAAGTAATGGCTACTGGAGAGAAGGAAGGAGCAATTCCTGGCAGAGATAACAGCTCCAGTGGAGAGAAATTACATTGCCATCAGAGATTTTTTTTTTGGGGGGGTGAGGCAATTGGGGTTAAGTGAGTTGTCCAGGGACACACAGCTATTAAGTGTCAAGTGAATAAAGTTGAATTTGAACTCAGGTCTTCCTGACTCCACAGTCAGAGCTTTATTCATCTTGCTGACCCAATGCCCACCAGAGATTGCCTGCCACATGAGATGTTCAGAGAGAAGAATAGCAAACCGGTCAGGCTTTCGGAGGTCCTAGAAGAACATAATTCTCATTCATTCCCCAAAAGATACAGAAACAAAGAAGCAATTAACCAATAAACTTTTTTGTTGTCGTTCAGTCATTTCAATCATGTCTGATTCTTCAAAATCCCATTTGGGGTTTTCTTGGCAAAGATACCTGGAGTAATTTGCCCTTTCTTTCTCCAGCTTATTTTACAGATGAGGAAACTGAGTCAGAGAGGGTTAACTTAGTAACTCAGAGTGACACAGAATTTGAGTCCAGAATTAAAATCAGAAAGATGAGTCTTCCAGAATCTAGACCTGGCACTGTGCCCCATAGATGCCCTCAATAAACATATTATGCTATTATGTGCCAGGCACCTGGGGATACAAAAAGAGGCAAAAGACAGAACTGTCCTCAAAGGGGATATAATCCAATAGGGAAGGCAACATATAAACAATATATATGAAGCAAGCTATATAGAAGATAAGTGGGAAATAATTAACAAAAGGAAGGCACTAGAATTGAGAAGTTGGGGAAGGCTTTCAGTAGCAGATAGGATTTTAATTGGTACTTGAAAAATGCCAGAGAAGTCATTAGGGAGAGTGATGGAAGGAGAGCATTTCAGACAAATGATATAACCTGAGAAATTGCCTGGAGCCACTAGATAGAACACCTTGTTCATGGAATAGCTAGAAGGTCAGTATCAAGAAGAGACCACCAATTTTTTTCCAGAAATGAACAAGCATTTAGTAAGTGCATATATCAAGCAATGGAAATACAAAATAAAAAAGATAAAGTCAGTTCCTAACCTCAAGAAATTCACACTCTAATGATAGAAACAATATACAAGCAATTATACAGACAAGAGATGTCCAGGAGAAACTGAATATAATCAGAGAGGTAAGAATCACTTGACTACCTGAGAAATGTCAATATTAAAAAAGCGTAGATGTCATATTTCAAGAAATTTTTAACAAAGGCTATTGATACATATTAAAATGACAGGAAAAGTGAAAATACAAAGAATTTACCTGTTACCACCTAAAAGAAATGGCAAAAACAAAAGCTTCCAGGTATATCATAGCCAAAATTCAGAATTTTGAGGTCAAAGAAAACATTGCAAAACATGTAGAAAGAATTGAAGTATTAAGTCAGTATCACCCAAGAGCTGGAAATTTTTGCTATAAAGAAGAGAAAAGTATAAAATACGGTATCTCAGAAGGTAAAAGATTAATGCTTAAAATCAAAAATAATGTTCTTGACAAAACTGAGTATAATCTTACAGAGGGAAAATAGACTTCCAAATGTTCTTAATGAAGGGATGAGAGCGGGGTGATCTGAAATGCAAAGCCAAGAGAAACAGAGATATATGTATGTATATACACATATATGCATATACAGTGTATGTAAATGCACATATACATGTGTATATATAAAGGTGTTTATATATGTATATGTACATATGCATATGTGAATGTTTGAGTAATGAAAAAGAATCATACAATGAAAAAGGATTTGTATTCTAATAGGAAGAAAAGAAAAAAGTGTCCTCAAATATCATGGAGGGCCTGATATTAGTTTTGTTTTATCTTGATAATAATGAGAGAAAAAATGAGCATATACTAGGGGAAAAAAGAAGGAAGAAAATGAGGATTTTAGAAGCTCTCATTACTATGGTATATGAAAAGAAGACTATAGAAATAAAAATACATTTTCCCACACTTCTCTGGAATTAAACCTGAGCATTATAAATCCAAGGATTGTTCGTTTTTTCTTTTCATTTAATTTATTGTAATCGTGTATATAGTTTTCTTATTTCTGCTCATCTTATGCATCAGTTACAGAATCAGAATTTGGGAATCCAATTGGATCTCAAACATTTAATCCAACCACATCTGAAAAGAATCCTCACACTTTCCCAGGGGTCATTCAAGCTCTTGTAAAAGACATCCAAATAAGGGGCAGCTAGGTGGCACAGTGGATAGAGCACCAGCCCTGAAGTCAGGAGGACCTAAGTTCAAATCCCATCTCAGACACTTAACACTTCCTAGCTGTGTGATCCTGGGCAAGTCACTAAACCCCAATTGCCTTAGCAAAAAAGAGAGAGAGAGAGAGACATACAAATAGAGGGAAGTCACCACATTTCAAGAGAACTCCTTCCATAGAAATCATATGAGTTCATATAAATCTTGTTATGGCCTTCTAAAATGTTTAGCAATATTTGTTTTCATATAGCACAATTCATTTACCCATTCCCTAATTAATGGACCTCTACTTTACTTCTAATTATTTGAATCTACAAAATATGTTAATATTTGTATGGTGAACCTGGGATCTTATGTGCTCTCTCACTCTCTCTCTTCCTCCTCCTCCTCTTCCTCCTTCTCCTCTTCTTCTTCTTCTTCTCTCTCATACACACACACACACACACATACACACACACACACACATGCATTTCCTTTGGGTATATATCAAGCAGCAGGATCTCCAGGTCAAAAGGTATAAACATGTTAATCACTTCATTATTTTATTAGCATAATTAATTCCAAATGCTTTCCAAAATGATTGCTACATGTCACAGCTTTACCAACAGTGCATTAACATACTTGTCTTTCCACATCCCTCAGATCTGAAATATTAGATTTAGGCAGAAAATGCCAGTTAAAGGCACAATTATTCATTCATTTTTTTTTCTTTCCAGGAATAGGATCAGGCCAAGAGCTCTCAGCATTTTAATTGTGTCAATATCAACATTAACTTAAAATAAATGTCAACATAAGTCAAGGACTATTAATTTTAGAAAACCTATTCCCAAATCCCAAAAACTTTTTTTTACAAATGTATACATTACCTAGCAATTGACAGAAGTAGTAACCTCCATATGAACAAGTCACTGCTTGTTCTTGTCTGAAATACCGTAAATCTTTATGTGGCAAAACAATGCAGATAGATTTGTGCAATTTTTTTCTAGAAGCAGATTGCTTAATATCAGGCTTATTTACATAGATTCCTGCTGATTCTTTTTTTATTGATTTTTATAATAGCCACAATTCACTCCACATTATGGATTATAAATGTGATAGAATGAATATTTGCCAAATTGTAGACTGTGGAGGATATATTTTAAGAGTTTAAATATGTAAATCATATATCCACAGTCTGTTAAAATACATTATTTAATGGACTTTGTGACAAATGTTTTATTAATGAGCTCAAGACAAGGATAAAAAGCAAGAACAGGTAGGCACAATCCAAATGTTCGTTTGTTTTTTGTTTTTTTTTTCTACAAAAGTCAACTCAGACAATTAAAGAAATATTTATTCAGCTCTTACTCTGTTCAGTTCCCTGAGCTATAAATTGTGAGATTTGGGGGGCTAGGCTTGGTAGCAAGAGGAGATGAGAAAAGATTGGGAAGAACTATATGGCAAATAAGATAGAGTTGATAAGTGTATAATATATTATTTGTTGAACAGTAGAAAGAATTCTTGGGATATGTCCCATGAATTTGTGGTGAGTAAAACCAAACAAACTAAATTTTGACCTTCCATAGATAGCCTCAAGTGGAGTAAAAGAAAAAATAGTTTATGAAACTGTTGATAAATTTAATTTAGTTTATTTAATATAATTGGAACATAAAGTTCTTTACCTGAAGCTATTTTTTCTTTTCAGCCATATATTTCTATAGGAGAGAATTTAAAAGGTGTTGTTTGTCTTACATATAAAATACCAGAATGTAACTAGGTAGGACATTATAGATAATGGTCTTGCCCCCTACTCTTAGATTTGAAGCTACCTTCTATTTATTTGAAAAAGAGGTCTATGTCATGAGAAATTAATAAAGGGACATTTTCAGAGAAGTCTGGGATACTTTTATAAAATGATAAGGATGGAGTTAGCAGATCCTATTTGTACATATTGATTTGTTTGTTGTCTTCCCCAATAGATTATGAGCTCCTGAGGACAGATAACCCTCTTTTGTCTTTCTTTGTATTCACAGATCTTTGCCCATTACCTGGTATATAGTAGGGCCTTAACAAATGTTTAGTGAGTAATAAAATAGAAGAATGATTGATAAAGTAATACTATTTTAAAGAGCAACAACTTCAAAACCTTTATAAAATACAAACTATGCAAAAATCAATCTCAGCTCTAGAAGAGTAATGAAAAAGCTACCTACCTCCTGAATGAAGGGTGAAGGACTCAGCATATAGAAAGAGAAATGCTATTTTGGATATTGTAATGTATGGATTTAGTTTTGATTGACTATGAATATTTGTTAAAAAGGAGTACATTTTTCTTTTTTTATTTAGATGGGACAACTAAGAGGAATGCTAGGAATAGGGCTGTCAAAACAAAAGAAGAATAGAGAGCAAAAAAAGGTTATTGAAAGCATTTTAAATGCACAAAAAGAATAAAGAAATATAGGAGACAGATATGAAGTACAACTGAAAGTAACATGTTAAATTTATTTTTATATTGGGGGTTTTTAAGCAAGTTGTACATAATAAAGGAGATACAAACATGGAGTACAGCTTTGAAAGTAAGATGTTAAATTTATTTTATGCTGGCTTTTTAAGCAAGTTGTACATAATAAAGATCTTTCTGTTCTACTTTTTAAATATAGAAATGTTTCTCTCCCCACCCATTTTCTTGATATCTGTTAAGTCCAGAATTGTGAAATGTTAAAAAAGAATAGCAAATTCAAATCAGGCTGGAATATCACAGATATATGGGAATGAATTAATTCAGCCACATGGGGTTTCTATGATAGACTTCCACTGAAATGAATTTGAATGTTCAGGATCCTCATTTAAGAATTAATCAATTTCCAGTTAAAGAGAACTCTCAGGCAGAGATACAGGATTCATTGACCAGGAAATAATAAAGTTCAAATAATATAAATCCTGAAGGCACTAGTTAGGTTGGAGTGGTTCTCCTCTCTGTTCCAAAGTAAGATTTCTTCTGCAGAGAAAATCTAATTTTAGCTAAGGTACTGTGGGGATAAGGAGGGAAAGAGCACTCATAGGGAAAACATCTGGAAATGGTTTTTCTCTTGGCAGGTCTTTCTCATGTTTGATGACTGGCTGTGTTAGGATTTTTACTGTTTAAAATGGCAATAATTAAGAAATCTTCAGGGTTTTAACCTACAAGAACCAGAGCAGAGCCAATTTGTTCTCTGATAAGAAAGAGATAGCAGCCCAGAAAAGGACTCTCCCAAAATCTAGAAAAAGGGGAGAAGAGCTTCACAAACAATGTATGCAACTGAGTCCTGTCACCAGTGACCCAATAGCAACCATGGAGCCAAATGAGCAACAGCCAGGTGAGAAAAACAAGAAGCCATAGAACTAAAACTATTCATCTAGTTAAATCTATACAACAAAGAGAGTCTAAATATCATGCAAAATCTGTGGAAGCAGCATGATGACATCAACTGAAGAAATCTGAATTTTAAAAGTTGAGAACTATGGGCTCCCTCCATGCAAGCATTTTGGCCATACCCGATCCCAGTGTTTGTGACTTTCAATATGTGTGCCCTGAACAAGTTTTCTCTAAATATGTGCCCCTCTATATGTGTATATGTGTACTCCACATGTTGCATATAGCTAGATAGCACCTTCTATAGCCTGGAGCCAAAAAACAAAAACAAAACAAAACAAAAAACTACCTGAGTTCAGCTAACTGTATGCCCCTGGGAAAGCCACTTAACTGCTGTTTCCTCATTTGTAAAATGAAGACAATAATAATACCTACCTCCCAGGATTTTTTTTTTTTTTGCTAAGGCAATTGGGGTTAAATGACTTGCCCAGGGTCACACAGCTAGGAAGTGTTAAGTGTCTGAGACCAGATTTGAACTCAGGTCCTCCTGACTTCAGGGCTGGTGCTCTATCCACTGTGCCACCTAGCTGCACCCCCTCCCAGTATTTTTATGAAGATCAAATGAGTTAATAATTATAAAGGGCTTAGCACAGTGCCTGAACCATAATAAGTACTATATAAATATTAGCAGCTTCTTTCTTCTTCCTCTTCTTCTTCTCTTTTTCTCCTCTTCTTCCTCTTTTCTTCTTCCTCTTCTCTTCTTTTCTCCTCTTCTCCCTCTTCTCCTCTTCTTTCTCTTCTTCATTCTCTTCTTTCTCTTTTTCTCTTCTCTTCTTCCTCTTCTCTTTTTCTTCCTCCTCCTCTTCTTCCTCTTCTCTTTTTTCTTATTGTTCCTTCTTTTTCTTTTTTCTTCATTTTCTTTTTTCCTCTTTTTCTTCTATTTCTTTTTCTTTCTTTCTTCTTCTTCTTCTACTGCTAATACTATTACTATTATTATTGTCATTTTGTATATGTGTTCTTTCCATAGGTGCCTACCCACATGTGTGCCCTGAATCTATTTGCTATGGATGACCCTTTTCCTTAGGTATTCACTATGTGTCTATTCTTCTCATGAATGTTGTGATTATTCATCATAAAGCATTCCCCAAGTTTATGAGTAAAATATAATTTTATGTCTATGATGTTTATTAAAAGCTGCCAAATTTCTGAGCAAAGAAAAGCAGTTTGAGTAAAAATCAATGCCCTATATTACAATCCTCAACATTTTTGTAGACCATTTGTAGAACATCTTCTTAGGTACTAGCCATGTCCAGTTCTTCATGACCTCATTTGAAGTTTTCTTGGCAAAGATCCTGGTAGGGTTTGCTATTTCCTTCAGCTCACAGATGAGGAGACTGAGGCAAATGGATTAAGTGGCTTGCCTTAAGTGATTAATTGATCACACAAAAGCTAAGTGTCTGCTGGATTTGAATATAGGGGAGCTGGGTGGTACAGTGGATAGAGCACTGGGTCTAGCATTAGGAAGACTCATTTTCCTGAGTTCCATCTGGCCACAGGCATTTATCAACTATGTGACTCTGAGCAAGTCACTTAACCCTATTTACTTTAGTTCCTCATATCTGTAAACTCAGCTGAAGAAGGAAATTGTATCTTTACCAAGAAAACCCCAAATGGGGCCATAAAGAATTGGACATGACTGAAACAACTTAAAAGTAACAAAAGTTTCCTGACACCTATCCATCCACCATCCACCTAGCTTCATAGTTATATTCAAAATATTCCTGGCATACAGGTCACAAGCAGGTTTGACAACATCACAAATGAACAGTCCTTGGTAGAGATCCAAATCCATTTTGTGCACCAGCCAATAATCATTTATGCAATGTTTCTTGGGCTCACATTTGTCTTGATGATTTCAGGGTCTGTATTGAGAAGAACCAGGCTGATGTTTCATTGTCAATATAATGTCAGTGTAAATAGTCTAGTTGTACAAACAGAGAGACAGACAGAGAGAGACAGAGACAGAGACAGAAACACAGAGAAACAGAGAGGAGACAGAGAGAGAGAGAGAGACACGGAGAGACACAGAGAGAGGAAAGACAGAGAGACAGAGACAGAGAGAGAATAACAACAACAAATAGCAACTATTCAGAATGAGCTTACAAAATGTAATTTAGGTGTTGGGTAGAATCCCTAGATCTCTCTTCCCTCCTCTATTATGAACCAGTTTGGATATTAGGGTACTTCCCAATATTTATTATGCTCTTCCCCTTTCATTGGGTCTCTCCAGCAATTTCCTGACAATTCCTGTTTCCATTTTCTTGACCTGAGTGAGAATTATTTGGAATGTACTACCTCAGACTGCAAACCCTACAGAGCTATCATAGTCACTTCTGTCTCTACCTACCAAACAGCAAAATCAAAATCCATGGAACTCTCATTAGGGGAAGGGACTGTGAGGGAGGGAAAGCTGCCAGGGTCTAAGAGAAAAGGCATTTCAGGGGGTTAAGTATTCCAGGCCACCTTAGAACTCATGAGGACCACATGACTACCTTTTCCTAGGTAACTCTTCAGCTATTTTGGGTATAAAGAAGGGAATATCCGGTGCCCATAGTAAACTTATTCTCCAGCCAAGTCTTTCAAGGAGCCCTCAGAGGGTAAGAGGACGGTCTTTTTTCAGGGCAAGATCTTCCCATAATTGAGAACCAACTCTAAAAAGAAAGAGATAATGCCCCTGATAAATGTGGAAATACATTTAGAAGAACTTCACATGTTCAACCTATACTGCATTACTTGCTGTCTAGTGGGGTGGGAGGAAGTGGGGAGAAAAATTTGGAATACAAAGTTTTGCAGGGCTGAATGTTGCATGTATTTGAAAATAAAAAAGTATTATTAAAATTTTTAGAAAAGTATTTACCTATTGACTAAAAAAGAAGATAATGCTCCTGCCCTTTAATGTAGCTCCTTTCATATTTCATTTCATTTATTTTCTTTTAGTTTCTTGTCATACATACTTGGAAGTATCCTTAGAAATTACCTGGTCCAGGCCAATCATTGGATAGATAAAGTAACTCATGCATGTTCATAAGTGCTAAATATGCATAGTACTTGGGATTCTGAGTCTAGAAAATAATTATCATGTTCTTCTTGAGATTACTTTCTATGGCCTTATTACACCTATTTGTTGGATTTGGAGTCAGAAGAAGTGATTTCAAATCATACCTATTTTACTTATTATCTGTGTGCCTTTCAGCATTTTTATCCCCTCTTCTGGTCCTCAGTTTCTTCATTTGCAGCCAAATGAGGGAATTGGTTTTTATGATTCCCAAGGTCCCTTTATTTCTAAACTTATGATTCTATATTACATCCTTTTGGCAGGCTGTAAACTTCTTAGGATCAGGGACTATTTCATTTTTTAGTTTTTATATCCTAGGCTGATACACTATCTTATATACATTGTAGTTTGTTAAACTGGAAATAATGAAAATAAGTCATACCTCATGACTAATGTCTTCCTAAGCTTTTGAAATCATCTCTTACAACATTTGAAGCTTCTACTTCATCCCTGTGAGTTCCATTCCTCTCTATTCCATCCCAACACACACAAGATAAATAAAAATTTATCAAACAATTGAAAATTAAACATTTATTTCAGCATGTAAAGAAAACAAGTGAGATTCAATAATTTAGCACTCAGTTAACAAGGTACTTTTGCTGGTAGCTTCTTTGAATTAAAAAGTCTCACAACACCAACAGGAAAAGTCCAAGTAGTGTTAATGGATTCAGGAACACCCATTTTCCCTGGTAGATCTTCTCACTCACTAGTCTCGGAGTCCATGCACTTGGTTTCAATCTCTGATCCCATGCTCTGCTTATCCCTGAACCATCTTTCACATTACACTTGGTTCAAGGACTTTTTGCCACTTGGCTGGCAGTCTACTTGACTTGCTTGACCAACTACTCATTCTTAATATCATAACTTCCTCACCTTGGTTAGTTCTTGCATCTCAAGGACAGTCATTAGGGGAAAGCAAACTGTTTCCTATCAAAATATACCCAATAAAAAAGAATTCTATAAAGGGAGCTTCTATACAGGTGTAGACTAGGCTAGAAGGTGTCTGAGATCAACTGAAAATCTCTCATTCTTCTTAATAAAGAGCTAGTGTAGCATTCTCATAACTCCCTATAGAGGCTCCTCAGTTCTTATAGAAATGAATCTTTACAGTTCTGTATGATGTTAATCTATATCAAATATGTCCTAGGGCTTATTACTATGAAGGAAGGGAAGGGAAACAAACATTTATTAATGAGAGTGCTGTTCATAATGACAGGTGATATTTATAATCTCTTACCATTTATAAAACAACTCCTCCCTTGTTGAATTTAATGGATGTTGTCCAAACTGTTTAAATTAACTAATTAGGGTTAAGTAATTCTTCATTTAACCAAATTATCATTAATTATATTTAATAAAACCTTTATAAAGCAGTCACATAATTGAGCATATAATAGATAAAGACTAGAATCATGGAATATTGGAGATCTTCTGGTCCAATCAATCACACATGACTAATGATGAAACTTTTAAGGCTGAGAGGAACCTTCTGGCCTCTCAATAGTGCTCATCTGAACTGATTTGGATAAATACAAGCTGTTCTGCTATAAAACTTATTTTGAAAACTCAAATTTGTTCCAAGAAAATTGATATATTAGGGAATAGTTTGTTTGTTTTTGCATGATTTTATCATTGAGGAAAATCACATCACTGATGGGACAGACAGTCATGAGGTGGGGTTGAAGGTTGGGGTGGGGGGTGAGGGATGACTTTTATGAATTAGTTGCCCTTCCCCCAGCTTTATAATATGTAGTGAAGAGGCTCTAAGGGGGAGTAAACTTTGTAGAGGCCATTTTTCTTAATCCAGGATGTGGTGAGAGCTACTGGTGTTTCAGTAAGTAACACCTGAGGGGGGTGAGAGATGGCAGCCCAGAAAGGCAGGTACAGAAGGGGAGAATAGGGGTACCCCTAATATGTTCCTCCCTCTTTATGGAAGAAATGCAATGGTAAATTTTCCTTTGACTCCTGCCACTCCCAAGCCACCTGCCCTGAGAAAAGCTCAACCAGAGGTGGTCCAGGTGTTCTGCCTCTTTGGAAATGGGCCTGGCACTGGGGTAGGGGAGGGGGGGATGCTGTTCTAGAGCCCTTCACAATGAGCCAAGCCATAGGTCTCCCAGTCCCATCCATGGGAGGATCCCTACCTAGACCTTCAGAGGCTGGTATTATCAGTGACTTGGATCCCACAATGAAGGTTCTTCATGTGGTGGCTTTGGCTGGAAGTGAGTCTGGATGCTGGCTTCCTACTTCAGGTCTTTTTCAAGGTAAAACACCAAATTTGCTATTTTTCTTCTGGTGCAGTAGAAGCTGTGGGTGGAGGAAGGTTGTCACAGGAGCACCTTCTACCTCCACGTGGAATTGTACCTCTAAATCCAAACACAGACCAAACTGCCTCCACCACTTACTATAGAATTTATTCAGTTCTTGACAATTTAGCATGAGTAAAACTTTTACCCTTTTTATTAGGCTCCTATCTTTTTTTAATGTATCACTGATGAAAATTTTGAATATTATGCCTTTAACCCCATTTCCCCACAAACCCTGTGGTTTATATTGTCCAATTTTGCATATCTCTGTGCTTTTTGGAAACCTTATGTCACATTACAGCATAACTGCCTTTAGGTATTTTTACTCAAAATCTCTTTGAATGAAAATCTGGTTTTAAAAAAAATATCTTTCCTTTAACATCATTTTCCAGGGTCAAAATTTTTAGACAGGAAATTCTTGTACTTCTTGTTTGTATGTGTGCATTACAGTATAGCAACAGAACACATGTATTATCTATATTATATGTTTATACACAGAGACAGAAACATGCATTTGTGTGTACACACAGAAACCATTTTAAATGCTGGTTAAGAACAATCTTTAGCAGGGAGGAATAATTACAAAAAGAATTGGAGTTCTATTTATACTCCTATTGGTAAGGCCAAATATTTGTCTTACATATTATATTTTTCAAACTAGTAAAGGCAGAAGGGATTATATGTATGATATTTCTGAGTACACTTGAATTTCACACGTGTATGTTACAGAGGACCTAGTTCAATATCAACAATTATAATAAGTACATAGGACCTAAGAGAATGATTTGTTATAAGTGTGTTTGTGTCTATGTAAAATTATTATCACCACTTTATAGATGAGAAAACTGAGGTAGAAAGAGGTTAAATGATTTGCCTGTCATATAGGTAATAAATATGTGAGATGAGATGTTGAAAAACATCACTGAATGAGGGAGTTAGGTAGTGCAATGGATAGAGCACCAGCCCTGAAGTCAGGAGAACCTGAGTTCAAATCTGACCTCAGACACTTAACACTTCCTGGCTGTGTAACCCTGGGCAAGTCACTTAACCCCAATTGCCTCAGCAAAAAAAAAAAAAAAAAAAGGAAAAAGTAAAACATTACTGAATCAACAAAAGTTATTGTTGCCCAGAAATAATTATGTGCATGTCTATATGAGTGTGCCAAAAACACATTTTCTATATTCATAAAATCAGAAAAATGTTTTTAAAGCTTTCTTTCTATCCTATTGATCCACATTCTCAAGCCAGATGTTTAAATTCAGTGATAGAAGTGAAATGGGAAAGAAAACCAATAAATCAGAATATTGCATAATAGAATATTTCAAAACTAAGTATAATTTCTGGATCCACAGGAGGCACTTGTTTAATTAGATAGAATTCTGCAAACAGATTTATTAACTGATATGGTATGAGTGTCAGCTGCAGAATCTATTTGAGGCATAAATTGATCAGGCAGAGCAAAGTGAAAGAGACTGTTATAAAACCTGTATAATGATATTAGGATCAAGGGAAGAAAAGAGATCTTAATAACTGGGAGAATGAAGGGAGGGAAGGCATTAGTAAATGTGGGAGTAGCTAATACAAATCTTGTGGGCCACATAAAATTTCTTTAGCTTAATATTATTTGAAAACTATTTAATAGGTTTGTATAGTATGTACTCTGGAAATAGTTTAAGATTCTTGGAAGAATTAGCATTTAATTCAAGTATAAATCTTTATGCATAAGTAATGGAGTTATAATACACATAGAAAACCTCTAATAATCACCTCTTTTATATTTCACATTTCAATGGCAAGGTAATATTTAAGCATTTTCTTTAAGTTTCATTATAACAAGATGAAATCAAACAGCTCAGCTTCAGGGAAAAGGAATGGAAAAGTAGTGAGAAAATAGTTTAACAAATGGTAATGCTGAGCTTGTATTCCTGAGAAATAACTGTAGTCTCTCAATTTTCCATTGGAATGCAGCCCTCAGAGATTCTTCTGATGTTTGGGAAGACAAATTGTCTTATTAAATTGTGTAGAAAATGACAGATTCCAAACAAATAGAAGGAGTAATCATTGTAGAGTGTGCAATAATCTGGCAAAATAGAAATTACAAATTATAATATTTCCCCCCCGAGTAACTGAAATATGTAAAAGAACCACTGCATAATACAATACAGTTTGTGTAATCCCTGGGTAACTGCTGTTAGCAAGCTATTTTATCATGCTTGCACACTTCTAGGCTAATAATGAATGCACAAAATTAAGTTTTAAATGAATTATGAAATTCTTTCAAAGTTCAGTTTTTACATAAAGCTCCATTAGCAGATGGCAAAAGGCTTCAACTACCAGTAACACAAATCTTTTTAAATGATTATGTTTATTTTATTGACATGTTTTAAAAGGCCTTTATTTTTCTATTCTAAATTTTGGGGAGGAAATAAGAGATATTTTTCAATCCCATTTTCAGACTATTACTTTATAATGAAAGGGGTCATGTAGTGCATATAGTGGATAGAAAGTTGATCTTGGTGCTACAAAAACTTTGCTTTGGATCCTAATTCTGACATATTGGCTATTTGACCCTGGACAAATCATTTAACTTTTCTGTCTTCTAGGAAACTCTTTAAAACTAAATAATAAAAAAAGGAGGGGCTGACTTCAATTGGGAGAAAGCATTTCCTTATCTAGCAATTCTTTCATTGATTAAATCATAGTATTAGTGCCTATTCCTCTTGTAGATTATATTCTGGTATAATACAGGAGTACGAATATTGGAAAATTCAATCATGCTTGAAATATTATTATTTTACAGCCATGGTAATATTTTAACAAACTGATAATATAGTAAATTTAATTATATTTGCTTGATATGTGCCTAATATTATAATTATATTTAATATTATATCATAATTAACATTTTCCTAGATACTAGGAGAATCTCCTAAGAAAATAATTATTGACAGTCATTATGTTTAGTTTTGTCAGTGTGGCAGTATGGAGGTCTCCAGAGGAAAAATCCAGAGATCTTGGAAGCCTACAAAGACTAATAGACTATTTGTTTGGTACATTATAATGAAAATTTTTTTAAAGTATGAATTGGACTACATGTCCCTGAGGCCTTAATAAGTCTCCAATTCAGTGATTCTGGGAAATAGAATGAAGAACAGTTGTAGGTAGAGGGAAAGATTAAGTGTAAACTGTTGTGTTTTTCCATGAAGAGACCAGCAGAATCACAAAATATCAGGATTAAAGAAAAAAAAAACAGCCTAAAAACCCTCATAAGTGGTTTAGTCCAACTCATGTCTGAAGAAGAATCCTTTCCTCAACTTCCTTAACAAGTCATCATTCAGCCCCTGCTTGAAGACCTCCAGTGAAGGAGAATTCATTATCTCCCAAGGCAGCTCTTTCCATTTTGTGATAGTTCTAATGAATGGGAAATCCTTCTTTATATTAAACCAAATTCTACCTTTCTACAACTTCATAGTCCTACTTTCTGGGGCAAAACATAAAAAGTTTAATCCTTAGTCTTCCACAAAACAAATATACCCCACAGAGTATTCTCTTTTCCAGAAAAAGTATCCCCAATTGATTCATCTCATTCCTGTTTTCACTGAATGGCCCCCAGTTTCCTTACAATCCCAGTCATTCTCCTCTGTCTGTCTTCTACTTTGTCAATGTATCACTCAGGAAAGAACATGGTAAGATATTCCAAAGGTAGCCTGTGCTTATAAGTACTTCTCTCCAAGTCTGGTTAGTTGACCCTGGACAAATCCTTTAACTCTTTAGTATTTAATTCTTTAGTATTCTAAGAAACTCTTTAAAACTCTAAAAAAAAAAAAAAAAGGATTGAATTGAGAAAAAGCTCTTCCTTACCCCCCTCCCAGTGCCAATGAGGCACACTCACAAAATAAGAAAGAAGTCACTTAATGTGGAAAAAGGAGAATGGATGAGGATGTAGAGTGACTGAAATGTGGAAGTAGGAGAGAGGAGAGACCACAACAGATGGCATCAAGTGGTCAGACTACACAGGTCTTCAAAGCTTCCAGGGAAGGTTTGGCTTGCCTCTGGTGGTATGGCTAAAGGCAGGTTAGATCAATAAGTGTGGAACTGGGAGGGAACAGTGACAAGGGAAACAAGGGAGGAGAGTGTTCAGGAAGAGGAGCTGACTAACTGTACATAAGCTGCACAGAGGTCAAGAAAATGAGGATTTAGAAAAGATCAAAGGATTTAGGATTTAATAAATCTTGGGCAGTTTTTGAGAAAATAGTTTCAGACTGGTGGGGACTTGAGGAGAGCCTGGCTAGTAAGGGGATAGAGCAGCAAGTGTAGAGAATTGCTATTTCTAGGACTTCAGCAGTAAAAGAGAGAAAGAGATCAGACAGTAGCTTGAAGGATTGTCAGGATCAAATGAAGATATCTTAAGGAGATTTGTACACATTTGTAGAAAGTGGATGCCGATTCAGTAATGAAGATGAAAGAGAAAAATAGGGGGGAGGAAAAGGGACAGACAGAGAGAGGGAGAGACAGAGAGGGGGAAGGGGAGGGGAGAGACAGACAGACTGGGGGGAGGAGTGGAGAGAGACAAACAG
>JAJPUD010001312.1:128629-140421 GCA_023553655.1 Myrmecobius fasciatus | reverse complement strand
GGGGGGAGTGGTGGAGAGAAACAGACAGACGGGGGAAGGAGGAGAGACAGACAGACAGATGGGGAAGGAGGAGTGGGGAGAGACAGACAGACAGGGGGTAGGGTGGAGAGAGACAGACAGACAAATGGAGGGGGAGACAGAGAGAGACAGACAGACAGAGGGGGAGACAGAGACACAGACAGATGGAGGAGGGGAGACAGAGAGAGACAGACAGACAGCGGGGGGGGGGAGAGATGTTGGGAGAGAGACACAAAAGGAGGGGGGAGAGAGAGATGAATAGAGATGGAGGAGGGAGGGAGGGGGAAAGAAAGGGAAGGAGGGAAGAGAGAGAGAGAGAGAGAGAGAGGGAGGGAGGGAGGGAGAGAGAGAGAGAGAGAGAGAGAGAGAGAGAGAGAGAGAGAGAGAGTATGAATATGAGAATATGGGAGTGAAGCCCAGAGAGAACACAATGGAGCAGCCAATAGACACACTTAAAAAAGAGATGGGGGAAAAGGGGAGTCAAGGACACAAGTGCAGTTAGCATGGAAAAAGAAGAGAAAAGATGAAGATGTAGAGAGTTATTGATGTGTGGAAATAGGAGAGAGGAGAGGTCTCACAACAGGTGGCATAAATTTGCTCAGCAGAGAAATATATGAGGTACCTGCTGAGGAGAAAAAAAAAGTAGGGATATCGAGGAGAAGGAGAGGCAAGAGGAGATTTGGAATCACTGTTTTAATTGCAAAAACAGTCAGAACTCTTCTATTTTCCTGTCGGGCTGATATTTAAACAAGGAGGATGAGCTGCTGTAGGTCACTGGCCCTCTCTCCCACCTGGAGCTGGCCCAAAGCCAAGAGCGTTTGTTCACCTGCTACCTCTATCTCATTGAGCTTCTGCTTCCTGCTTTTAAATGACAGAGGTTAGAGCTGGCTACCGCTTATGAGCTTCAGAAGATTTGCATGGTGAACCTTCCAGGAGTCTGGGGGAAGATCCTATCCTTGACCACAGGATAAGTGTCTAAGGTCAGATTTTAATTCTGGTCTTCCTGGCTCTAAGCCCAGTATTGTCCACTGTGCCGTCTAGGAATTGGCTTATACTAATCTACCAGATATGAATATGAGATTACTTGGATGATCTAGTATGTGGGGCTCTGTTCTCTTACTTGATCTTTAAAGTCATTTTCCCCTTCTCTAAGTTTTCTCCAGTTCTGAATTTTTGCCTCTAGCACAATCTGACTCATCTCTTTTCCTAAATCCACTCCTGCAGTAATCATATTTCCTCCACACATGTCCACTGCTATTATCTGGTGAATTGTATCCATTACTAGACTGCAAATGCCTTGAGATCTATCTGCTACCTGCTTAGAGAAATATTTTTACCTAAATTAATGCAGATTGCAGAAATGGTACAAAATCTCCAACTGCAGTTAATTTAGAGGAAACACGAAAGATGAGGTCAGTTTAGGCTGGGCATAAAAACACCTGTCTGCAGGAAATTGAGTGAACTTAATAAATGTTTACATTTTCTGTGAAACTCAGATATTGCAAAATTTTCAGTCTGACTTCTGGGTCACCCATCAAAACTTATGATTTAGAAACTACTTGATCTAGTGATCAATAGTATTTTTGCCTCATCTAAACATTGCTTCCCATCTCTGACTCCCCTTCGCACCTCAGCCTTTGGTTTACTGGCCACAAATTCTAGTCTGAAAATGATCCCCTCAATTTCTTGATGTTTTCTCTATGGACATCTTCTAGCACAGATATTTCTTGCTTTCTGATGCTGGAAGTTTCATGCTGAGCTATGAAATAACCTCAGTCACAACAGATTTCAATTTCCTAACTTCAATTCAAGTAGGAATTAGGAGGGACACTACAGAAAAGTAGGAAAAAAAGGAAAGGAAAAAAAGGAAAAAGCTTTCCAACTTTTATTGTATATTCCTGAATCCTGAGTATAGTTCTCCCCGTCCTATAAGCACATAATTAATACTTCCTCATTTGTTGACATGGCACAAAAGCATCTAAATTCATGTGTATTTGAGCTCAATTGACTTAGAATTCTAACCAGAAAGGGACTGGAATTTGGCATATGGGAAATGCCCCAAGATCAGATCTTTGAGTTCAAAAGGACAAACTCACAAAATACTCAAAAATCCAACCCCAGTGTAGGGGACTAGGGGATCTTAGACAGAGGTCCCATAGCCCTCATTCTACTGTGTTTTGAGCCTTCATTGGAGTTTAAATTGAGGGACACAGCACAGCTCATTTAATTACCCTGCCATTTTCACTGAATGCTCTTTGACTTAATTTCTTCTCAATGAGTGTAAAGCGTCAAGAGACTCTCACATAAACATGAAGTTGCCTTTGACAGCTTCTGGGAAAGAGCCCCAAGGGAGGAAAGGATAAGGATTTACAGTCCACCAATAGGACTGCATAACAGCTTTTGGCATCATAACGTTCAAGGGCTTAATTACTGCCTTTAAAATCAGAGCCAGAATTGAGCACCATGTGGTAGCCTATACAAGAAAGAAACAGAAAGTCATAAATCCTATGGTAATGGCAACAACAACAAAAATCTGAAAGAAGATGCTGCTGCCTTCACGCTGCTCTGCCATATACCTTATAGAAAACAGCTTATATATTTTTTTAATTTTAGTAGTATTTTATTTTTTAATTTAATAATATTTTAATAGTATTTTAAAATATTTTAATAGTATTAAATTAATAGTATCCTTTCTATATGCAAAGGTAGTTTTCAACATTCATCTTTGCAAAACCTTGTGTTCCAAATTTTCCTTTCTCTCCCCAAGCAGATTATATTTATATAAGAAAATGGACAGTGACACTGGAAAGAACAGTAGGCTCAGAAATATTGGGAAATCATAGTTGGAATGCCCTTAATGATCACCTAAACATATCCCTCCCCTTCATTTACAATTGAGAAAGAAAAGGGGAAGAAGGAAATAATGAGTACTGAGTATTTATTAACACAATTCCTGAATATAATAATAAATGCTCTATAAATGATTTTTATTTAATTATGTACCTATTATGCGCCCAGGTGTTATGTAAAGCACTTTACAAATATTATCTCATTTGATCCTCACAAAAGCTCTCTCAGAGAAGTCCTAGAATTATTCTCATTTTACAGTTGAGGAAACTGAGGCAGACAATTCAAATAACTTGCCCAGTTTCACACAGCTAGTAAGTGTCAGAGAGCACTTTTGAAATCAGGTCTTCCTAATTCCAGGCCCACTGTAAACTACCTAGCTGCCTTTAAAATCAACATTCCTCCAATTTTTTTTTCACTTTTGGAATAATGGATTAGCATGGTCTCCAAATAGTTGAAGTTAATCTCTGCTTAAAGAAAAATGAGAAGATGAATGGTAGGCATTATAGGCTATAAAAATATTAAAATAATGAATCACTCAAAAGTTGTAAAAGATCATCAGAAAAAATATATGTATAGAAAAAAATGCACAGATGACAGCCCATATGTGTTCCACTAGTATTCATACAACATCAAAATTTTATGGGCTTTGTACAAGATTTATTGGCGGATAGGAAAAAGAGATATATAATACAGCAAACAAGGATGGATTATGATCCTCCTCATTGGAGTGTATATTCACATAGATGAGACCACAGATTCATCAAAATGATAAACTAATATACAATCAGGGAAAATAGTCCAGTAGTCCATTTTATATGAAAATGCAAATTCATCAAAAATTACTCTTACATAATGAAAATATTGTTTAAGCCCCAAATATGATACATATATGTGTTTTAGAAAAGAAGATGGCAATGATTACTAGTTGATATCCATTCTAGGTTAAACATACATGTATCCACAGAAGATAACAGGTTAAGACAAGTTCTTGCTCACCAAGAAAAGAAAAGGCAACGAGCAGAGAATGTATTGTCCTCATGCAAAGTGAAAGAACAAGTGCAAAATTATCTTTGAGGACCTTTTCCTACTTTTGCTTTTGTCAGCAAACATACTTCTGATCATATTCCCCTTGGGATATCCCTAAACTAAAGTTTAGTTTACATCTTACAGTCTATATTTCATTTAAATTGGAAATTTATCATCCCCCTTCTTTTTTTAGAACACATTGTTGGTGTTTTCTTTTTTTCCTTTATATCAAAGTCATCTGGAAATGGAAAAACAAACCTCTCCCTCCACTTCCAGAATGAATCATCCATCATAACAAAGAAAAAAAATGTACAAACATCCAGCAGAATGACCACATCTGATATTATATTCATTATTTTGTCCTACTAGCTCCTTACTTTTCTGCCATATTTCATTTTTTGCTCTTAAAGGTAATTATTAGCTGCTTAGTAATTTTGTATATTTGGGCACCAGGATCAATTTATTTCATTCTTCATTGATTCGTGTAAATCTTCTCATGTTTCTTTGAATTTCTATAATTTACCATTACTCACTGCACAATAATAATCTATTACTTTAATATGCTGAGTTTCAGCCATTTCTCAACTGATGGATACCCATGTTTTCAGTTTTTGATGTCACAAAAAAGTGCTATTATGAATATTTTCTACATTTTGGACTTTTGTTTCTTACATTGGGGGAGTATATACCTAGTAGAGAAGTCATTGGGTAAAAGGGAATAAACAGTTTAATCACTTTTCTTGGATAATTCCAAATTAATTTCTACAACCATTCTATCAAGGTATTAGTGTACCTGTCTTCTCATACCCCTCCAATGTAGACCTTTCTCATTTTTCATAATCTTTGTCAATTCACACATTATGAAGTGAAACTTCCCGATTGTTTAATGTCCATTTTTCCTTCCTATTAGTAATTGAGAAATGGTTCTTTATAATTTATCATTTCTTTTGAAAACTATCTGCTTATATTTTTAAATTATTTATCTATAAATAACTGGCTCATGAAGTTATGGGTCTGTGTTAATTCCCTATATATCCTGGATATCAGTCTTTGATTAGTGCTTTTTGATGCAAACTTTTTTCCTCACTTTGATAGTTTTTTATTTTCTCTCCATTGATTTTATCCCTGCTAAAATTATTTTTTTAAGTAATTGAAGTGTGTTTTTCTCTTTAGTATCTATCATTGGCTTGGTTAGTGATTCTTTATGATTTTATATCTGTTGTCTGGGAAAAAATATGATGTTGCCTTACATATTCAGGATATGAATTCAATAAAACTTGTGTTATAAGGTATAAAAGTTAGCCTAAACCTAATTTCTGCTTAAACTGCTTTGTAGCTTTCCTGGCAATTCTTCTCAAAAAGGAATTCCTAACTGGAAAATTATGTTCTTGAGTTTATCAAATACTGCTGATTTATTTTGGGAGTTTTTGGCCTCTGTTTCTTAATTATCTTGTCTGCTCTGTTCACGTACTTTTCCAAGTTTTAATCAGTATTAAATTGTTTTGATAACCACTACTTCAATTATAATTTGCTATGTGGTGTTGCTATGCCCTTTGCATTTGTACTTTTTCACTATTATTTTCCTTAGGTGCTTTATTCCTCCAAACGAATTTTATAGCGTCTAGTTTTATAAGGTACCCTGTTCATAATTTGATTAAAATAAAAGTAAATCTGTATATCATTTCAAGTAATATTACAATTTTTACTCTATTCATATGACCCATTTAGAAACTATTATTTCTTTGCAATTATTTGCTACTTTATTTCTGTAAAGAGTAGTGTATTCATATACCTGAGCACATTTTAGTAGGAAAACTACCAAATATTTTATGTGTCTTAAAGGTATTTTGAATAAATTTCTTTTATAGTTTATTCCTGGTTCTTATTAATAAAATAAAAATGCTAATGATTTTGTATATTATGCTACTTTACTGAAGTTGTTAATCAATTCAATTAGTTTCATCATTGAATCTCTGGGATATTCTAAGAGCACAGGTATGCCTTCTGCAAAGAGAGTAAATTTTGTCTTTTTATTGACCTTTATACCTTGGGTTTTTATTTTCCTATGCTATAGCTAGCTTTTATAGAACCTTAAATAGTATTTTCCTTTTCACACACTAAAAACATTCAAGAGTCCTTGAGAGACAAAACAACAGAAACATTTCCATTTGGAGCCCTCTGATCATAACCATCAGACAAGACATAAAATGGGAGATAATCTGCTCACCAAAATGTTTATCATTGTGATGGAGGAGATCTAGTGCAGATTCTAAACTGATGAATTGATGAATGAATCCCTGTGGATTATGATATTCTCCAGGTGTTGCTGTTTGCAAATGACTGTGCAATCAGCACGATGTGCACAGATATCACTTAGCCAATGGAATGAATGTAGCAAAAGAAGAATAAGAGGAGGAAAGAGAGGAGGAAGAAGGAAGAGGAGGGGGAAGAAGGAAGAGGAGGAGGAAGGAAGAGGAGGAGAAGAAGAAAGAAGCAGCTTATTAAGCAGTATTAAATTAAATTCTGATACAAAATGCAAAGTGGTAGAAAATGGGAGTTGCCTTCTCTACTGAGAAAATGGAGGTCACTGGGAAATTCAGGGCTGTGCCTATGGATCCAAATCAAAAAATGGGAGAACTGGGAATAGGACCCCAAATTTCCCAATTATTCCTTAGCTCTAAGGCACAATATCTCTTTCTGTTCAAGTCTTTGACTTGCTACCACACAGCTCTAGGTGAAGGACACATCTTAAAAGCTGTAGCTGGGATGCTTAGAGAACCCACAAACTTTAGCAAAGAGAGAAAGCATATTAGACTATTTGGGTGTTGTCCAAGCTTTAAGTATTCTGCAACTAGAGAAGGATATTGAGTTTCTATGGCCACTTTTTGCATGCATTGAGTTCAATTATAAATATACTTGTAATGGAAATCTTGCTGCCCTACCTACAATTTATTGTCTACATAGATCTTTAACTTTAACAGCTATTCATTAGTGCCTATTTTTATGAATCACTAGTAGAGTTGGTAGGAAAAGATATTCTGTACAGCTGCTCTTTTATTGGATCAATTTTTTTATTACACTCTATCCTTCTGGAAATAGAACTGAGAGTTTTGTTCTTTGTTGTTGTTTTTAATCTGATTTTAGGTATTCATTGGAAATGTTATACTGGTTTTTTTCTTATTAATTTATAAAATTGCTATTTTAATGTATAAATGCTTACCCTTTCTAAAAGAGATTAGTTATAAATAAATACTACTACTGAAGGGAAAAGCACAATATAAATCTCTCATAATAAGGCCCCATATAATGGATAAGTGGTATCTAGTCATTAATACAAAAACTTAATTATCTGAGAAGTAGAGAATGAACAGAGAGAGGGAAGTCCATGTAAGCACTTATGAGACTAACCCATCCTCATGTGCTTTTAAACCTAAAGAGAAAGGAAATAGGAGGCAGTGATGAGGAGTAGTAAAATTAACTGTGACACATTAAATTTTGACTAGACTAAGTAGCTCAGAAAAAGGACTGGTACAAGGAAGATCAAAGGACTTGGGGAAAAGGTTTTCTGCAACCTAAAAAAAGATGATCCTTGGAAATGTTCCACTGGAGCATGATTAACCCTCTCATCAAGGTAGGGAGTAGTTTCTCTTCCCTCATCTCTTGAAAATCAGAAAATCTTTGCCAACCAGATTACTGTAAAGGAAATTCAGTACCATAAATCCTTATTGCTAAGGATTTTGGTTGATAATTTCAACCGAAGCTGCTACTGGCTTGAGTGCTGGAGAAGAAAGTGGGGATGGGGGTGAATATAGTGGTAAGTGGAAAAATCTGTGGTCCCCTCCATTCAAAGAGCATATAAATTGTTGGGAGAGATAAGACTAACGCACATACAAACAATTACAGGACAGTGAAAGAGAATATATTGAATAATGAAGTGATATATTTTATATAATTATTCTTGGATAGGGCTACCTGATATTTTTGGATAGCATGTTATAGTTTACATTTTCACACAGATTGATTGTATCATTTTGTCCTTAGTCACTTCATGAAATGTTTAACAAAAATACTTTATTTTTCTTTAAATGCTTTAAAAAACACTTGTACTGGTAACTTTACTTTTACTATCACATTTCCAAACATATTCATCTTTCTCTCCCATAACAAGTGAACCATCCATTGTAGCAAAGTTTTTTTTTTTTTAAGGAAAAAATAATTTATCAAAAACAGCAATACATCAACCAAGTCTGATTTTAATGCCATTATCCCAATCACAATAATTGTTTATATTGTAGCTAAGTGCACAGTAGATAGGATACCAGACCTAGTCAGGAAGATTTGATTTAAATCTGTGCTCAGACTGTTACTGTGTGACCCTAGGCAAGTCACTTAACCATGTTTGCCTCAGTTTACTCATCTGTAAATGAACTGGAGAAAGAAAAGGCAAGCCATTCTGGTATCTTTCCCAAGAAAATCCCAAATAGGGTCATGAAAAGTTGAAGGTGGGTGAAACAATTGAACAATAACAAAAATATAAAGTATTATAGTTAATTACTCTATAGCCATGATTAAGGGGTGGGACAGTGTAAAGAACATTCTCTCTGGAGTAAGATCCAGATTAATTCTACCTTTGACCTTTAAGGCCATGTGATTTTATCTCCCTGGCCCTCAGTTTTCCATGTTGTAAAAATATGCCAGGTTGAATTAGGGTTGTCTCAGATGAGGAGGTAGACATTCCTATTTGCCAGATGAGGAAATTGAATAAAAGATTAAGAAATTTGTCTAAAGTCATATAGTGATTATCAAATATGTAACATAACCCAGTTCTTCTGATTCCATGTAAGAAGTGAGAGTTTAAAAAGTCCTTTTAGAATGAATGAGGAAAAATGGGTGGAAAGGGATGGTCCACAAAAATATACCTGCCTTCTCTAAGAAGATTATCTATCTATCTATCTATCATCTATCTATATAAACATATAGATAGATAAATAGATATAGAAAGAGAAATGTAAAAATGGAAGGGCTTATATTCTAGGACTAAAAGAAATCTTTAAAGGATTTAGCAAGGGTGGGCCAGAGCAAAGCTTCTTAAACCATGGGTCATGACCTCATATGGAATCACACAATTGAATGTGGGGGTTACAAAATTGATTTATTATCAGCAAATGTTTGATTTGTATACCTATATTATATACCTATATACCCAGAGTCAAATTTTGGAGGTGAAAAGGAGTCACGAGTGGAAAAGTTTAGGAAGTCTTGGATTAGATGCCTTATAAATTTGGGGAAGAGTTTAGTCTGGTTTCAGTCCAAGTGAGTGTGTGAAAATTGTGGGGGATACAGTTTCTAGGTTATATGTGATTGAGGGGCTCATGATATGTGACAGTGAGGTCTCCTGATTAGCTGTGGAGTTAGAAGAACTGATCATTCAAGTTGCTGAGCCAGAATTGAGTGGATATACACGAGAAGTCACTCTTCTTCCTTTGTAGCTTCAAGAAGACAGGACTACTTTGAGAAGCTTCTGAAAATTGGTCAGGGAGATAGTGAGTTGCCTTTTCAAGCTGGCCATGTTGGTTGTGAATGTAAGAGTGTCTCTGGACTTCTGGGGGTGGAGCCATGGTGGCAGAGATCAGACAGGAGCCTCTGTAACCTCCTCTAACTTTCCCTCAAACCAACAACATATGAAGCCTCTAGACTGATTTTGAAGCAAAAAAAATCCACAATATCTGGAGGACAACACGATTCTAGAAGAAGATACTCTGGAAAAACTTCACACCTTTAAAAAAAATGAATAAAAAACCAAAAAGAGCTCTCACCATAGACAACTTTTATGGAGAGAGGGAAGAACAGACCTCAAATCCTGAGGCCCCTAAAGGTAAAGCAACTCCAGAAAAAGCCCCCCAAAAAAAGCCCCAAAGAGAGACATAAACTGGTCTCCATGTCACAAGGCTTTCTTTGAAGATTGCATAAAAAATCTTAAAAGAGAGTTAGAAGAAACATGGGGAAACGAAATGAGATCACTGCAAAATAAAATAGAAAAAATGGAAAAAGAATGCAATGAACAAAAAAATGTAATTGGTCAATTGCAAAAGGAACTAAAAACAGTAACTGAAGAAAATAAGACATTAAAAATTAGAATCGAACAATCAAGACTTCAAGAATCAGTCAAACAAAAACAAAAAAATGAAAAGATAAAGAAAAACATGAAATATCTCCTAGGAAAAACAACTGACCTGGAAAATAGATCTAGGAGAGACAATCTAAGGATTATAGGGCTTCCTGAAAGCCATGATGAAAAAAAGAACCTAGACACGATCTTCCAGGAAATCATAAAAGAAAACTGCCCTGATATTTTAGACCCAGAAGGCAAAATACTCCTTGAAACAATCCACCTCCTGAAAGAAACCCAAAAATTAAGTCCCCCAGAAATATTGTGGCTAAATTCCAGAACTATCATACCAAGGAAAAGATATTACGAGAAGCCAGAAAGAAACAATTTCAATATCGGGGAGCCACAATTAGGATCACACAGGACCTAGCAGCTTCTACTTTGAAGGATCGAAGGGCCTGGAATCAGATATTCCGAAGGGCAAAGGAACTTGGATTACAGCCAAGAATCAGTTACCCAGCTAGAATGAGCATTATCTTCCAGGGAAGAAGATGGTCATTCAATGATATAGGAGAATTTCACCTATTTCTACTGAAAAGACCAGAACTGAACAAAAAATTTGATCTACAAACACAGAACACAAGAGAAACATAAAAAGGTAACAAGAAAAAATAACTCTTGAGAACTATATTTATGTTATAGATACTTATAGAATGAGGGTTGATTTTATGAATCTATTATTACATTATGATTATGATATGATTACTGTGATTTTAGGATTATTATGATATGATTATTGTGATTTTATGATTATTATGATATGATAAACTGAAAAAGAAATAAGAGGTAGAAAAGGGATAACACTGGAAGAAGAGGAAAAGGAGGTAAAATAAGGGAAATTACATCACATGTAGAGGCAAAGAAAACCTATAATGACTGAGGGGAAAAAAGGGAGGGGAATGAGAATTGGGTTAATCTCCATCTCATCAGATTTGGCTCAGAGGGAATAATAGACATACTTATAAGGAAACAGGAGGGAAAGGGGGAAAAAGGGAGTGGGTGGGGCTCTAAAGGGGAAAGATTGTTTGAGGGAAGTGGTTATCAAAAGCAAAATAGTAGGAAGGAGAGAAAGGGGATAAGAAAGAGAAAAGCATAAGTTAGGGTAAATAAGATGGCAGGAAATACAGAATTAGTTATTTTAACTGTGAATGTGAATGGAATGAACTCTCCCTTAAAGCAGAAGCAGATAGCAGACTGGATTAAAAACCAGAATCCAACAATATGTTGTATACAAGAAACACATCTAAAACATAGAGATACATACAGGGTGAAGGTAAAAGGCTGGAGCAGAATCTATTATGCTTCAGGTGAACAAAAAAAAGCAGGGGTAGCAATCCTGATCTCAGACCAAGTAATAGCAAAGATAGACTTCATTAAAAGAGACAAAGAAGGAAATTATATCTTCCTAAAGGGTACCATAGATAATGAAGCAATATCAATACTAAACATATATGCACCAACTGGTATAGCATGGAAATTCCTAGAGGAAAGGTTCAGAGAGATGCAAGAAGAAATAGACAGCAAAACTATAATAGTGGGGGATCTCAACCTCCCTCTCTCAGAACTTGATAAATCAAACCACAAAATAAATAAGAAAGAAGTTAAGGAGGTAAACAAAATGTTAGAAAAGTTAGATATGATAGATCTTTGGAGGAAATTAAATGGAGACAGAAAGGAGTTTCCTTTTTTCTCAGCAGTCCATGGAACTTATACAAAAATTGACCATGTG
>JAJPUD010001312.1:91881-128229 GCA_023553655.1 Myrmecobius fasciatus | reverse complement strand
AGAGAAAAACATGAAATATCTCCTAGGAAAAACAACT
The DNA here is from genome assembly GCA_023553655.1 of Myrmecobius fasciatus. Classification (NCBI taxonomy): domain Eukaryota; kingdom Metazoa; phylum Chordata; class Mammalia; order Dasyuromorphia; family Myrmecobiidae; genus Myrmecobius; species Myrmecobius fasciatus. The sequence goes on along the minus strand of JAJPUD010001312.1, from coordinate 128,192 downwards.
GACCTGGAAAATAGATCTAGGAGAGACAATCTAAGGATTATAGGGCTTCCTGAAAGCCATGATGAAAAAAAGAACCTAGACACGATCTTCCAGGAAATCATAAAAGAAAACTGCCCTGATATTTTAGACCCAGAAGGCAAAATACTCCTTGAAACAATCCACCTCCTGAAAGAAACCCAAAAATTAAGTCCCCCAGAAATATTGTGGCTAAATTCCAGAACTATCATACCAAGGAAAAGATATTACGAGAAGCCAGAAAGAAACAATTTCAATATCGGGGAGCCACAATTAGGATCACACAGGACCTAGCAGCTTCTACTTTGAAGGATCGAAGGGCCTGGAATCAGATATTCCGAAGGGCAAAGGAACTTGGATTACAGCCAAGAATCAGTTACCCAGCTAGAATGAGCATTATCTTCCAGGGAAGAAGATGGTCATTCAATGATATAGGAGAATTTCACCTATTTCTACTGAAAAGACCAGAACTGAACAAAAAATTTGATCTACAAACACAGAACACAAGAGAAACATAAAAAGGTAACAAGAAAAAAAAAACAACTCTTGAGAACTATATTTATGTTATAGATACTTATAGAATGAGGGTTGATTTTATGAATCTATTATTACATTATGATTATGATATGATTACTGTGATTTTAGGATTATTATGATATGATTATTGTGATTTTATGATTATTATGATATGATAAACTGAAAAAGAAATAAGAGGTAGAAAAGGGATAACACTGGAAGAAGAGGAAAAGGAGGTAAAATAAGGGAAATTACATCACATGTAGAGGCAAAGAAAACCTATAATGACTGAGGGGAAAAAAGGGAGGGGAATGAGAATTGGGTTAATCTCCATCTCATCAGATTTGGCTCAGAGGGAATAATAGACATACTTATAAGGAAACAGGAGGGAAAGGGGGAAAAAGGGAGTGGGTGGGGCTCTAAAGGGGAAAGATTGTTTGAGGGAAGTGGTTATCAAAAGCAAAATAGTAGGAAGGAGAGAAAGGGGATAAGAAAGAGAAAAGCATAAGTTAGGGTAAATAAGATGGCAGGAAATACAGAATTAGTTATTTTAACTGTGAATGTGAATGGAATGAACTCTCCCTTAAAGCAGAAGCAGATAGCAGACTGGATTAAAAACCAGAATCCAACAATATGTTGTATACAAGAAACACATCTAAAACATAGAGATACAGGGTGAAGGTAAAAGGCTGGAGCAGAATCTATTATGCTTCAGGTGAACAAAAAAAAGCAGGGGTAGCAATCCTGATCTCAGACCAAGTAATAGCAAAGATAGACTTCATTAAAAGAGACAAAGAAGGAAATTATATCTTCCTAAAGGGTACCATAGATAATGAAGCAATATCAATACTAAACATATATGCACCAACTGGTATAGCATGGAAATTCCTAGAGGAAAGGTTCAGAGAGATGCAAGAAGAAATAGACAGCAAAACTATAATAGTGGGGGATCTCAACCTCCCTCTCTCAGAACTTGATAAATCAAACCACAAAATAAATAAGAAAGAAGTTAAGGAGGTAAACAAAATGTTAGAAAAGTTAGATATGATAGATCTTTGGAGGAAATTAAATGGAGACAGAAAGGAGTTTCCTTTTTTCTCAGCAGTCCATGGAACTTATACAAAAATTGACCATGTGTTAGGACACAAAAACCTCAAAATCAAATGCAGGAAGGCAGAAATAATAAATGTATTTTTTTCAGATCATGATGGAATAAAAATCACATGCAATATAAGGCCAGGAGAAAATAGACCAAAAAGCAATTGGAAACTAAATAATTTTATCCTAATGAATGAATCAGTGAAACAGCAAATTACAGACACAATTACTAATTTCATCCAAGAGAATGACAATAATGAGACAACATACCAAAATTTGTGGGATACGGCCAAAGCGGTAATAAGGGGAAATTTTATATCTCTAAATGCTTATTTGCATAAAATAGAGAAATAGAAAATCAATGAATTGGGCTTGCAACTAAAAAAGCTAGAGAAAGAACAAATTAAAAACCCCCAATCAAACACCAAACTTGAAATCCTAAAAATAAAAGGAGAGATTAGTAAAATTGAAAGTAAAAAAACTATTGAATTAATAAATAAAACTAAAAGTTGGTTTTATGAAAAAACCAACAAAATAGATAAACCTCTAGTTAATTTAATTAGAAAAAGGAAAGAGGAAAATCAAATTGTTAGTCTCAAAAATGAAAAGGGAGAAATTTCCACCAATGAAGAGGAAATTAGAGCAATAATCAGGAGTTACTTTGCCCAACTGTATGCCAATAAATTTGATAACCTAAGTGAAATGGAGGAATATCTACAAAAATATAGATTGCCCAGATTAACAGAAGAGGAAATAAATTACTTAAATAGTCCCATTTTAGAAAAAGAAATAGAATAAGTCATTAATCAACTCCCTAAGAAAAAATCCCCAGGACCGGATAGATTTATATGTGAATTCTACCAAACATTTAAAGAACAATTAACTCCAATATTATATAAACTATTCGAAAAAATAAGGAATGAAGGACTCCTACCAAACTCCTTTTATGATACAGACATGGTACTGATACCTAAACCAGGTAGAACAAAAACAGAGAAAGAAAATTATAGACCAATCTCCTTAATGAATATTGATGCAAAAATCTTAAATAAAATATTAGCAAAGAGATTACAGAAAATCATTCCTAGAATAATACACCATGACCAAGTAGGATTTATACCAGGAATGCAGGGATGGTTCAATATTAGGAAAACTATTAACATAATTGACTATATTAATAACCAAATTAACAAAAAACATATGCTAATCTCAATAGATGCAGAAAAAGCATTTGATAAAATCCAACATCCATTCCTATTAAAAAACATTAGAGAGTATAGGAATTAATGGACTTTTCCTTAAAATAGTCGGTAGCATCTATTTAAAACCATCAGCTAGCATCATATGTAATGGTGATAAACTGGAACCATTCCCAGTAAGATCAGGGGTGAAACAAGGTTGCCCACTATCACCATTACTATTCAATATTGTATTAGAAATGCTAGCCTTGGCAATAAGACAAGAAAAAGAGATTAAAGGAATTAGAGTAGGTTATGAGGAAACCAAATTATCACTCTTTGCAGATGATATGATGGTCTACTTAGAGAACCCTAGAGAATCAACTAAAAAACTATTAGAATTAATCCACAACTTTAGCAAAGTTGCAGGATACAAAATAAATCCACATAAATCATCAGCATTTTTATACATCACCAACAAAATGCAACAGCAAGAGATACAAAGAGAAATTCCATTCAAAATAACTATCGACAGTATAAAATATTTGGGAATGTATCTGCCAAGGGAACATCAGGATCTATATGAGCAAAACTACAAAACACTCTCCACACAAATAAAGTCAGATCTAAACAATTGGAAAAACATCAAGTGCTCTTGGATAGGTCGAGCGAATATAATAAAGATGGCAATACTACCTAAACTAATCTATTTATTTAGAGCTATACCAATCAAACTCCCAAGAGATTATTTAACTGACCTAGAAAAAATAACAACAAAATTCATCTGGAAAAACAAAAGGTCAAGAATTTCAAGAGAATTAATGAAAAAAATGCAAATGAGGGTGGCCTACCTGTACCAGATCTAAAACTATATTATAAAGCAGTGGTCACCAAAATCATTTGGTACTGGATAAGAGATAGAGTAGTGGATCAGTGGAATAGGTTAGGTTCACAGGACAAAATACTCAATGACAATAGTAATCTAGTGTTTGATAAACCCAAAGACCCCAGTTTTGGGGATAAAAACTCAGTATTTGACAAAAACTGCTGGGATAATTGGAAACTAGTATGGAAGAAATTAGGCATTGACCCATACCTACCACCATATACCAAGATAAGGTCAAAATGGATTCATGATCTAGGCATAAAGAATGATATTATAAACAAATTAGAACAATGTAGGATGGTTTACCTCTCAGACCTGTGGAGGGGGAAGAAATTTGTGACCAAAGAAGAACTAGAGATCATCATTAATCACAAAATAGAGAAGTTTGACTATATCAAGTTAAAAAGTTTTTGTACAAACAAAATGAATGCAGACAAGATTAGAAGGGTAGCAGTAAACTGGAAAAATATTTTTACATCCAAAGGTTCTGATAAAGGCCTCATTTCTAAAATATATAGAGAATTGACTCAAATATATAAAAATTCAAGCCATTCTCCAATTGATAAATGGTCAAAAGATATGAACAGACAATTTTCAGATGAAGAAATTGAAACTATCTCTGGTCACATGAAAAGGTGCTCCAAGTCACTATTGATCAGAGAAATGCAAATTAAGACAACTCTGAGATACCACTACACACCTGTCAGATTGGCTAAAATGACAGGAAATGATAATAATAACTGTTGGAGGGGATGTGGGAAAACTGGGACACTGATACATTGTTGGTGGAAATGGGAACGGATCCAACCATCCTGGAGAGCAATTTGGAACTATGCTCAAAAAGTTATCAAACTGTGCATACCATTTGACCCAGCAGTGTTTCTACTGGGCCTATATCCCAAAGAGATTTTAAAGGAGGGAAAGGACCCCACATGTGCAAAAATGTTTGTGGCAGCCCTTTTTGTAGTGGCAAGAAACTGGAAATTGAAAGGATGCCCATCAATTGGAGAATGGCTGAACAAATTATGGTATATGAATGTTATGGAATATTATTGTTGTGTAAGAAACGACCAACAGGAGGATTTCAGAGAGACCTGGAGAGACTTGCATGAATTGATGCTGAGTGAAATCAGCAGAACCAGGAGAACATTATACACAGCAACAAGACTATATCATGATCAATTTTGATGGACATGGTTCTCTTCAACAAAGATGTGATTCAAACCAGTTCCTATTGTTCAGCAATGAAAATAGTCATATACATCTGGAGAGACGCCTGTGGGAACTGAGTGTGAACCACAACACAGCATTTTAATGCTTTCTGTGAATATTTCCATGCATTTTGTTTTCCTTCTTAGGTTTTTTTCTTCTTCTCTTTCTAGATCTGATGTTTCTTGTGCAGTAAGATAATTGTATAGATATGTATACATGTATTGTATTTGTCATATAATTTATCCTATTTAGCATGTATTAGATTACCTGTCATCTAGGGGTGGGGGGTGGGGGGAAGGAAGGGAAAAGCTTGGGAAAAAAGTTTTTGCAAAGGTCAATGTAGAAAAATCACTCATATGTTTTGTAAATAAAAAGCTTTATAAAAAAAAGAGAATAACTACAGAAATGTAAATAGAAAGAACAACAAAACCTGAAGACTGTTTGATTATAATGAACAAGCTTAAACCAAAAAAGAAATGAGAAAATATATCTCCCACCATCCTTTGAAAAAAAAAAAAGAGTGTCTCTGGTGTTTGCTATTCTTTGATCTTAATCAAATATGGTGAGGTAGACCTACTCAAGCAGACTTTATGCATTTAGAAGGTCAAGAGATCTCATTAGAGTTCAGACTTAATGGTAGACAGTGAAAGCAGCTACAAATGAATAAAGAATGAGCAATGAGCATCATCCAAGGACGGCATCAGTTTGAAGGAATATAGATTCTCATGTTAGAGAGAGTGCTATGAATTTAATAGAAACAGATCCTCACCCTATATAAAGCAACATCTAAGGAGAAATTACAGAAAGAGAAAATTGCTTACTGGCCAAGAGTGTGAAGTACCCTTCACTACACATTTTCCCTAAAATTATGTCTCCATACTATTGCCCTTTGAGTCCACTATCTCTAGGGATCTTCATAAGTGCAAAAGAAGCAAACCTGGGGGTAAACTTTTTAGACCAAGTGTTTTTCCTGTACCTTCAGAATTATTCCCTTTTCTACAAGCTAATAGGGTCAATTGGCTGAGTGTTTAATGGTGAATATCCTGATAGAAACTCAGAAGCAACAGTACTAGAAATTCCAAGTCTTTGAAAGTAACTTTGATGTGAATATTCACTTAGCATATGGGGACCCAACTTGTGAAAGCCAGTGCCCACTTGGGGATTTGGGTTCTAGGAAGCAGCTACAAAATCTTTCAGGAAGGTTTGCACCTTAACCTTGCAGACTGATAGACTGAACCTGAGACAATGGGTCAAATAAACTGATTTTTTTTTGTTATAGTTTTGTCACTAAAAAATTGAATGACCCCAAGCAAAGCACTTTGTAGAATTGTAGCATTTCATAGTTGGGCGGGACTTCGATATGCAATCCAAACCTGAAAAAACATAATCTGAACATAGTTATCTAGACTTTCCTTCTAGTGAAGGAAGCCCACTTCTACCTTTCTCATCTCCACATCTCTATGATCCAGTGGAACTGGGCTTCTTGCCAGAAGACAGGACCCTCCATCTGCCAATAACTCGCATTTTCATTGACTGTACCCCTCCTGCCTGGAATGTCTCCCTCCTCCCTGCTTCTTGGCTCCTCCAAGCTTCCTTCAAATCTCAACTAAAATCTTTGCATTTCAAGAAGCTTTTCCCTTCCTTCTTAATTCTAGTGCCTTACCTCTGATGATTATGTCCAACTTATCCTAGATACAAGTTGTTTGTAAATAGTTATTTATCTCCTCCATTAGATTATGAACTCCTTGAGAGTAGATTATTTTTGCTTTTCTCTGTAATCCTAGTACTTTGGACAGTGCCCTTCATTGGAGGCTTAATGAATGATGACTATATTGTTAGATAGACATTCTACATTTAGATAGCTCTAACTTTTAGGAACTTTCCCTATATATGAAATCTCTATTTGCTTCTTGACAACTTCTAGCAATTGTTCCTAGCTTTGTCTTGTGGAGCCACAAAGAACAAATATAATCCATTATCTAAACAATGGCATTTAAAGTATTTAAATATAACTGTCCTATTCCTCCTAACCATTATTTTTCCTTCTTGGTCTAACTTCCAGAGTTCCTTAAGATAGTCCTATGGCATGGACTCATAGTGTTCATCATTCTCAAATCCTTCTTCTGGATGTTCTCCAGCTTAGTTGTAACTTTTCTAAATGTGATTCAAACCTGAGTTCAAATTCGACCACAGACACTTATCTCTGTGACCCAAGGCAAGTCATTTAAACTGTCTACCTCAGTCCTCTCCTCTGTAAAATGGGGATAAAAATAGCACCAATATCCCAGGATTGTTTTGAGATGAAGATAAAATGGCATAATATTTGTGAAATCTTTAATTCATAAGGTGTTATATTACTGTTATTGAGTCATTTCTGTTATGTCTGACTCTTCGTAACCTTATTTAGGTTTTCTTAGCAGAAACACTGAAGTGGTTTGTCCTTCTCTAGGTCTTTTTACTGATGAGCAAGTGAGGTAAATGGGGTTCACCTTGTCCAGCAATATGCAGCTAGTGTCTGAGCTAAATTTGAACTCATGAAGATGAGTTTTCCTGACTCCTAGGCCCAGCATTCTGTCCAGTATGCCACGGAATTGCCCAAATGCTGTATAAGTTGTTATTACCATTGTTTTTTTCACTTAATAATATTTTAATTTTTTGCAAATTATATGTATAGTTTTCAATAGTCAATTTATTTTTAATTAAAATTGGAAAAAATGAAAAAAATATGAGTAATTCATCTAATAAGTATTTTTAAAATAGATGGAGGGAAGATGGATAGCCAGACAGATAAAAAGACATAAATATTATGTGACAGTGCTGACTTTATAAGAAAACAAAAACATTTCTGCCCTCAATGAATTTATATTTTAATGGGAGGAAACAACACATAAAAGGGTGTTGGAAGAAAGAAAGGGCATGGTGTGTGGATTAATAAGAAGTGATATGAGGGCCTAATTCCTGGAATGATATGGCAAATGTCACTTATCAAAGACCAGTAACTTAGGGTAAGGGACTAAGATTCTGGTGGGAGACAGATGAGGAGGAAAGTCAGAGTGCAGGCAGTATGGCAGCTTTAGTGTTGGTTGAAAATTAAAGATGTCTGTATATTCTGAAGTCCTATTAGATGAATATACCAAATGCAAAATTGCTATGTCATCCTGACACAAAACTCCTATCTTTGACAAAGCTACTGAGTGACATTATTTCATCAAAACTGATGGCTTGACTAGGCAACAAATTTTAGTTTTAAACTCTAGCCTGTTCACATGAATCATTTTTCATTATTAATGACAGGTAAATTATGAGTGTGCAAGTGACTGTTGTCTTCCTGCCTTATATCATAAAGAAGGCCTTTGGGGAAAATGCTGCAGTTCTGTGTAACTTCTCAAAGGCAGACCACAGGGGTCTGCAACAGCACACTAAGTAAACCTTTGATGATGATGAATGCCAGTGATCTCAAAGGCCCTCATCTAGTATTACTCATGAATTATAACACAGTAAAAGTCATGCAAAGAGGGAGCCTGGAAATAGCATCAAAATGTAATAGGACTGGACATCCCAAACAAATTAAAATATTCCATATTAGCAGATGTATTATTTTGTATAGATGTTGGGATAATTAATATTCTTCAACAGTTAATTTTAAAGATTGAGGATTATGATTATTTTATCCCACAACCATATGAAAAATTAGCATTTCTAAACATTGACCTTGTTCATGGAATATAACCTATATATATTTGCTGGGGTGGAAAGGTGAATTTTGGCAGGAGCTAGGTTGGGAATTGAAGTATATTTTAAGAAGTAAATGAGCTTCCAACAAAGAGGTGGCAGTCAATTACAAAATGTCACCTCCAATATTTCTTAGGTATGATTCTCCACTTATCACCATGGCTCCATGATATTTGAACTGTTTCTTTTTAGCTTTTTGCAATACTTTCTCCTTGATCTGTCTGGGTCTAGGATTTGGTTATGCTATTCCTGGGAGTTTTTATTTTAGGATCTTTTTCAGGGTGACATTCTTCTAGTTTCTTTTAGTTCTAGGTTTAGATTCTTTTAGTTTCTATTTTGTTCTCTGGTTCTAATATATCATAGAAGTTTTCTTTGATAATTTCCTTTTCTTTCTTTCTTTCTTTTTCTTTATTTTTTTGTCTAGGCAATTGGGGTTAAGTGGCTTGCCCAGGATAACACAGCTAATAAATGAGACCAAAGTTGAACTCAGGTCCTCCTGAATCCAGGGCTAGTGCTCTACCCACTGTGACATCTTGCTGCCCCTCTTTGATAATTTCTTGAAAGATGTTGTCCAGGCTTTTAAATTATTTTATATTATTTTTCATCATGGCTTTAGGTAGTCTAATAATGCTTACATATTATCTTTCCTGGATCTATTTTCTAGGTCATCTGTTTTTCCAATGAAAAATTTCATATTTTCTTCTTTTTTATTACTTTTTAAATTTTGTTTTATCATATGTTGATGACTCATGAAGTCATTAGGTTGCAATTGTTCAATTCTAATTTTTAAGGAATTATTTTTTTCAGTGAGCTTTTATACTTCCTTTTCCATTTGGCCAATTCTATTTTTCTGGGGGTTATCTTTCAAAGCAAATTTTTGTATATCATTTTTGCTATTGACTCTTTTTTTCATGATTTTTTTTCATTTTTCTCTTTTCTTTTCCCAATTTTTTACTGTTTCTCTAAGTTCTTCCAAGAATGATTTTTGGTTCTGAGACTAAATCACATATTGACAGTATTATCCTTTTCTAAGTTTATCTTCATTCTTCCTATCACTATAATAACTTTCTATAGGTAAGCTCTTTTGTTTGTTTCTTGCTCATTTTTTCTGCCTTTTTTGTTGTTGTTGTTGTTGTTACTTTGTGTTTTTATGTAAGAATTTGGTTCTGGTCCTGTGCTGTCCCAGCCTTATTGTGCTGGGACTCTGGGTCTTACTTCTGGCTTTTATTGGGTTTCAGGGCTTAACTTCTTGCTTTCTCTAGAGGGTAGACTTCCCTTCTGCCTTCTCTTGGAGGGATGGGGCCTCCGGTAGGTTTCCCCTGAGTGTGGGGTTTAATCTGTTAGTCTGATCCAGGAGTGGGGTTCTGCAGCTGGGTTGCTATGGGAAAAGGGCCTCTCTACTGGTAGCCCCAGAGGTGAGACCTCACTGTTGGCCAAGCCCTAGGGCTCATGATTGGTCGGCAATGGGATCAAGATCTCACTACTGGGTTTGTATAGAGGTGGAGTCCCTAGGGTGGGGTCTTGGTGTGCTGCACAGATTGTTACTTGCCTAAGGGGCTGCTGGTTTGCTGGAGTATAAGGTCTAGCCAGTGAATTGCCCCAGGCCTGGAACCTTGTTACCAGCCTTCTTCTGTGAGGTTGGCTACAGCTGCTGCTCTTAGATCTCATTCCCTTCCTAACTCAATGAGACAGATCTTTACTACTGGTTTATAAGCTGCTTCCCTGCTTCCCTGCTTCCCCATCTATTCTGAGGCAGTTTTGTAGTTGTTTGGAGGGGAATTTTGGAGAGCTTCACCATACTCCTTCCTCATTATGCTATTTTAGCACCCTAAGTCCCCATTTCTCATATTTTTAAAAAAGGTTTCCTTATATCTATTTTTAACATCAAAATCATTTTATTACCCTTCCCAGATTTTATACTCTCTTGAACCAACCTCCCCTCCCCCCCAAAAAATTCAATATAATAACCATCCCTATTAACAAATACAGTACTCTTTCCTATTAGTATACTTCCCTCCCATATGGAGGAGGTGTGGCTCATTATCTATTCTCTGATATTTCCCTGCTTTTTATTTTTTAGAGATCTTTTTATTTACAGTGTTATAGTCATTATGTATCTTATTCCTTTGAATGTTTATTCATGTTTATTACTTTCTATATTAGTTCATAGAGCTTCTTATGTTTCTCTAAATTCCTTATAGTCATTATTTATAATTGTACAATAATATTTCATTACATTACCAATATTCAGTCATTTCCCCAATCAATACTTACCTACTCTCCATTTTTTTTGTCACTGTAAAGATTATGGCTAAGAATATTTCTGTGTATATTAAGCATTTTTTCTCATTCTGATTTTTTGGAATAGTTATCCCTTTCATGTTATAGGAGTCAGGGGTATAGCAAACTCACAATTTGGAAAATCCACGTAAAATTTCTTGGTCCTCCTTTTGTACTGGGGAAAAATCTTATTGATTATTGTATTAAAAGATAAAATATTTTATTATACACAACAACATACACATATTTTATGCAATTCTGATTCTAAACTTTTTCTGTGTCTTTTGCTGTCCTTCACATGTTCCTTACAACTTCTTGAAAACTCCCCCCAAAATTCCCATTTAATGTCTGTGATATATCAAAACCATGGTGGGGAAAGTCATGGTAACTATATTTTCAATAGAGTAATCACTGAGCCAAAGGATATAGATAGTTGAATCATTTTTCTTACATAATGCCAATTTGATAAACAGAATGGTCAAACCATTTCACAACTCCACTAATAGTCTATGACACTAGAAATAGTTACCTATCTTTTCACATCCCCTTTGACATTTGCTATTCCCATCTTTTTTCATCACTGTCAATTTGTATGGTATGAGGAGAAACCACAGAATTCTTTAATTTATATTTCTGTTTTAACCTATTAAACTCCTTCTTTGAGATAAACTGATACTCAGTCTAGGGAAAGTTTAAACAGAGAAAACCATAGGCCAGTATCTCTAATGAAAATTGATGTAAAAACATTGAATAAAATATCACTAAGACTAGGCTGCAGCAACATATTAAAAATATATGCTGTAACTAGGTTAGATATAAACCAAGAATTCAGTGTTTGTGAAATATTGGGAAAACTTTAAATATTACAGGCCAAATAAAATCTGAAAACACAAATAATGAAAATCTCTTGGCTATAGCAATAAATAAAGATTTTTGTTTTTAAAACATGTTTTTAAAAAAATATACAAACAAGTAGACTTTTCTCCAAAATGATAGCATCTATCTAAAAACCATGTCCTAGCATTACTGATAAGTGATGAAATGCTTAAGGCAAGAGTAAGAACAAGGGTAAACATTGAATATACACTGAAACCATTTTTATTAGATAAGGTTCCAGAAGTGCTAACTGTTTTAATAGGTCTAGACTTAAAAAAAAAAAAAAAAGGAATTAGTACTGGCAAATAAAATTATTGCCTTTTAAATTTATTTAGAAAGTTTATATAAAAAACATTCAAATAAAAGTTTATTTTTAAAAACCCAACTTCAATAAGGTAATATGATAAAAAAAAATAAATCCACAAGCAATTGTACTTTTTTTTGTATATCACCATGAAAAAGCAGAAAAAAGAAACGGAAAAAAGAAATTCCATTTAAAATGATTATATAATATATGTAATTTCTAGAACTCCACCTACCAAAATCTACAGAGATTATATTAACACACCTGTAAAACACTCAACATAAAGACAAATAATCAAAACAATATTAATTACTCATGGTTAGATCATACTAATAAAGCAATAAATACTAATAAAACTAATAAAGATGGCAATACTAAGTAGATTATAAATTTAATCCTATATCAAGCTACCAGAGGATTGCTTTAAGAGAAAGTCTTTTTTTTTTAATCTAGGAGAACAAAAAGTCTAGAACTTCAAGTCAATTAATGAAAAAAAAATGGAAATGAAGGTGAAACTAGCAGAAGTAAATTTCAAATTATACTGTGAAGTTGTAATCGTCAGTACTATTTGGTTCTGATTCAAAATTTTAAAAGTTGATTAATTCTAAAAATTAGGTATATAAAATCCAGAAGTAATTGAACATAGTATCATTGTGTTAAGTGAACCCAAGAACAATTGGGAAGCATTATTATCAAAATGAGGTTTGGCTAACAACTCACATCATTTAGCAAAATAAACTCCAAGTGATTATAAGATCTAGATATCAAAGCATACAGAAGAAAGGTAAGAGTTATTTTTGCAACTATGTGGACAAAAAATGATGGGTATTGATATTGATGCAAAAACAAAAGAGCATCAAAGAAATCTTTAAAAATACATTAAAAAGGGCAGAAAATTTCATAAAGGAACACAGACAAAGCAGCACCATTTCATTACCATAACATTAAATTATTATGCACTTAGAAAACTACATGTACTAAAAATATACTGATTCATATATAATTTATTTTTTAAAACTTTTACCAAAGAGTTTTGATGACTGTAACTTTACAATATAGTTTACCTTCTTTATTTGTACTTTTCTGATTGCTTTCCTTGATATTTTAGACATTTTGTTCTTACAAACGATTTTTTTTCTACTTCTAAGCAGTTTTTTTGGTCCATGAAAATGATTTAGCAAAACATTTGTAAATTAAGTGGTATTTCCATTTTCCTCTTAAGGCATGTTTCAACCATGAGCAATGAATAATGGATAGTATACTTTCCAATTATTGTCTCAGTTTCTCCTCTATCAAGTGATTTTTGTTGTTATGTCTAAAAATTTATTGTATCCATTTCTCTAAAGTAGAATGGGCCTTTTCCCATTTCTAAAGAAGAATATCCTTTTCTATTCTTTTTGCAATTTAAAACTCATATTAGTTTTTGCAAGAATTATATGTTCATGGGGACAGCTAGGTGGCGCAGTGGATAGAGCACCAGCCCTGAAGTCAGAAGGACCTGAGTTCAAATCTAATCTCAGACATGCCCTAGCTGTGTGACGCAAGTCACTTAACCCCAATTGCCTCAGCAAAAAAAAAAAAAAGGGGGAAGAATTATATGTCCACTAAGTGAGAGAGAAGAAAGAATAAACAAACTTATCTTTCATTTTTTAAAATGAATAATAGCTTTGTCATATAATTTAACATATTTAGCATGTATTAGATTACCTGTCATTTAGGGGTGGGGGGTAAGGGGAGGAGGGGAAAAGCTTGGAACAAAAAAAAAGTTTTACAAAGGTCAATGTAGGAAAATCACTCATGTGTATTGTAAATAAAAAGCTTTTAATTAAAAAATATATATAATAAAAAAATAAAATGGATAATAGCCTTCAAGCAAATGCTTAAAATAAATGATGATACTTCTCCTGTGTTGTGTTGTCATTCATAGCTTATTGGTTTGCATTTTCTCTTATTTGACCAATTTTATTTAAAAATCCAATTTTATAGTTTGTAGCCTTTCATATCAGATTAACATAATTCTTGGGCCACATCCTCCACCAAGAATCTTAAGATTTGTTCAGTCTCTGTTTCTGACTCAAGCCTCTACCAAAGTTTGGGAAGTAGGCAGGATATGGCTATGAGATTTGCTGGACTGGAAGACTAGGCAGAAAGACTTTTTTTTTTTTAACTTAAGGCAAGTTGGGGGTGTCAATCTTCCTTGTCCAAGCTTAGGAGACTAGTAACACTATCATAGTCATTTATTTGTATTTAGAATCTTGGATCCATTAAGTTCTCCCCACAAGATACTCAGCGTTAGTATAGTTCCTGGAGGGCTGTATTGTTAGATATTTCTTTTAGCATTTCCATATGCTTTCTGTTCAGCAAGCATTTCCATTGGTTCTGATCCATTTTCTGTTTTCAGTAGCTTCTCTCAAAATTTACGGTTCTCTTTACCAGGACATCTGAAGAAAAACCAGAAAGCAGTGCTCCTTAGGTGTCTTGTAAAAACTATGACATTGATAACTCTTCCAAGGACCAATTCTTAGTCACCTTTTCAGAGAGTTTTGGAGTTGCCTGAAGTTGAAAATCTTTAGAGCTTTATCCCATGCCATATCGTAGGCTTCCTCTGAGCTAGATGGTTACGGTTGGAAGCATTGTAGAGGATGTCCTCATTCAGGAACAGGTTAGAAGAGATGTCCTTCCAGAGCCCTTAGAGCATTGAGATCCTGTATTAAGATCCTGTATTATCCATCTATTGTCAACTAATTAACATATCAAAGTTTACTATCTGGGTTGTTAAAGCCAGATGGAACCCTGAAGGAGGTCCTTACCTAGCTTGATCTAGAAATTGGTAATCTGACTTGGGTCTAGGGGCTAGAGACTAATCAACCCATTTATTGTATGATTTCCTCTAAAAATTATCTTAGGTTAGGTGGTGTCAAGATATGAGGAGAAGCCCTGTTTTCCAGAGCTAAAGCCCTGAATTTGACATAAAAAAAAATCTTTTATGCTCTCCTGTATGATCTCAGCCACAGCAAAATCCCAGAATTGTTTCACAATAGCATCAGGTGGTCTCTGAGCTTGGAAAAGCACCTGCAGTACCCACGTTCTGGTCATGAAGTCCTGCTATGAATCAAACTTGCCACATTATTACTGTTACCCCCATTGTCAGGGCTACTGTGTAGCCATAGATATAAGTATTGAGATCTCTCCACACTGCCTGCCCCCCACACACTAGGGATATATCTTTACTGGCAAATCTTTATCTTGACTTTAAAATTAAACTTCTATTTGATTCCTGACCCTCCTGGATTTAGCCTGCTTTGTTCAGCTCCAGCCACCTACAGGTTAGATTTGTTCTGATCCTGTTGACACTGGCATCCTCACCTCATTGGGAGGGGTTGAAGGAAGTCTTTGGGTAGGTTCTTGAGAGCCTATCCACTCCCCACCTGGTAGATCCCCTTGGCTTTCAGAGGGTGATGAGAGTAAATTATGGAAATGGCAACCCTACCTCTATCTTCCTCCTTTCCTCTCCCTTCTATCTGCCCCTGGAATCCATCACCACACAATTTTTTATAGTAAAAAGAGTAATTAGAAATCTTGGAACCAACAGGATCCACCTAATATATGAATTGAAGTGGATATGAAATCTTGATGAAGCATCAATAAAATGTTCAGTTTTTTTGGATGCTTCCTACATGCATCAACCTATATTGCTACAAGTTATCTTATCACCACTTATATGATATAGGAGTCTCGCATCTCTCACCTAGGTATAATAGATACTCCATTTATCCCTCCTTATTCCAAACTCTTTTCACACAAACAGCTATAAGTTCCCAGGGATAGATAATCATATAATTACATCCAAATTCCTTAACAGTTCTGAGCATAATCCTCTAGAGGGAAAATGCACTTCCCCTAGTTACCACTCTAACTCTTGAACTGCCATCCAGTGCATTTTCTATACACACTATCAGCCACTCATAAAGAAATACATTCTTACAGTGTATGATCTTTATACAACTAACCACTCACAATAATGACATTTTAGGCTCTTAAAAATAACCATTCATTTGACAATAAAGCAAAATAAATATAAAGTGTCTTACAGTACACATTAGACTTGAATCACATTTTCTCATCAATGCACTCAATAGCCATTCTGAAGAGTAAGCACACACAGGAATTTGGCAAGGAAACACATGAGGGGGAAAAACTCATGTGCTTAGGGTAATTCACAACTCTGGACAGCAGGCTTCAATGTTATTGATCCATTTAAGAACATCTGCTTCTCTGCTCACTGCTTAATTATTGATCCTTACTACTCTGCAGCTGGGGAATATTTTTTTTAACTTTTCTACTCAAATATAGTTTTACAAATTCTTTCAATTAACTCTCACCTTTAAAGGATCTTTTAGAAAATGTTAGCTTTTAATGTGAATAGCAGCCATTTTTAAGTCAAAGAACTACAAAGCTCATCAGACTAGCTGTCTCTGAACTATATAGACCAGCCTGATAATTATTCACTCACTCGGATCCTGCATTGTTCAATCAGACTGTAGTTCACGGAAACACAATTCAGGCTGATTCTTTAAACCAGCTCACCAGAATATGAAAGTAGCTGCAAAGTCTCCTTTGCTTTTACTTCTCAAACTGGAAGTGGCAGCAAGGAGCCCTTAGACAAACATTCACCCTTCTATAGTTCTAGGATATGGAAATAGCAAATGTTGGAGGGGCTATGGAAAGACAGGCACAATAATAGACTTTTGGTGAGCTGTACAGTGACAATATAAATGGGAAAAAAATAAAGCTGAAGTGATATTAATTGAAAAGCCAAATAATAATTTAAAATGCCTCTTCCTTCATGGCAGAAAGAAAAAGGACTATTAGGGCAGATAATAGTGTACACATTCAGGCGTAGTCACTGTTTTTGCTCAATTGTTTTTCTTCAGCACAAAAGAGTGTTTAATTTGGGAAGGGTGGTAAAGTGATTGCTACAAAAATAAAAATCATCAATGAATCATTTCTAAAAAATTTCTTGTCTTCTTCAGCAAACTTCATTGATACTCAACCTGCATTTACATATCAATGGTTAATGCACTCAGACCTCTTCTTAATTTTCCTATCCCAGTAATATGTAATCCCAACTGTCAAAGAATTATCCCCCAAACCCAGCTATCTACTTCATTCTTAAAACCTGCCTACTTCGTTCTCAAAACCTGCTCTAATGAAGCCTGCAGAGGACTGGATTCAAATCATGAGAAGAACCAAGGTAGTAAGAACTACACTGATAGGGGGGAAAAAAGCATTTTTCCAATCAGTTTCTTATCCTACTTAACTGCAATAGGTGCTCCAAACGTTCTCTTCTCTATTAAAGCTTCCCACACAACTCTAAACTCCCTCTTCTCATCTAAGGAAATTATCTCAAAAAATTGAGGTCATTTCCTGGGAACTATTTCTTTCCTCTTTTCACACCATTAGGGTACCATCCCCTACTCTTTCTGCTTTCATTGCAGTTTTCTAATAAAGAAATGGCCTTTCTTGCCAATACAACTCCTTTATACATACTTTTTGATTCCCATACTATTTCATTTTTTCCATTAGATTTTCCCCCTACTACCATTACCACTTTCTTATCTTCTGTCTCTCCCCATTTATTGGGTATTCTATGCTGCCTTCAAAACCATCTCCCTCCTTCTTTAAAACATCTTACTTTGACCATCTCTACAAGATATCCTTTTATATTTCTCTTTTCTTTATAACTAAACTCCTTGAGAAATCCAACTACATGCACTACCTTCTCTTTTCTCATTCTTTTTTTTTTAACTCAGTGCAATCTGGCTTCCAACTTCATAATTCAATTGAATTTGCTCTTTCTAAAGTTACCAAAGATCTCTGAACTATTGAATGTGATGTATTTTCTGAATCTTTGTAGAGTGTGTGGAAAGGAAGGAACAGGCCAAGTTATAAAGAATTTTTGATGCTAAACAAAGGACCTTACATTTACATTTGATTTGGAAACACTAGGGAGCCACAGGATGTTATTGAATAGGAAGATGACAAGATCAGATTTATGCTTCAGGAAAATCACTTTGGCAGCAGTGTGGAAGAGAGTTTGGAATGGACGGAAAAAAAAAATAACAGTCAAGAGAGGAAAGCTGAACTAGAGTGTGAAGGATATGGATGCATGTGAAATGTCAAGATATGCTAGATATACAAGATATACTAGAGTGAAAGTGGGGGAGGACTGACAATAGTTTGTATATGTGAGGTAATAAAAAAAAAAAGAATCAAGAATGGCACAGAAGTTGCTAAAGATCCTCCACATGTCTGATCAAGTGATTTTCCCATAGCATAGCGGTGTCATCTTATCTCTTCTAGGATCAATTATAAATTGGAAGAGAGGCAAAGAACTATTAGGAAAGAACAATGAATGCATTATCTGATGTGGTCTCTATGCTACATAGTCACTTACCTGTTTTTCTTTACCACAAAAGATAATTGGGAGAAGGAAAAAGAAGGGGAAGAGAGGGAACATTTACACAGTACCTACTATGTACCAGACCCCTTGCTAAGCAAATTTTACAATTATCTCATTTAATCCTCACATCCACCCTAGGAGGTAAATGCTATTATAATCCTTTCTCCCACCCCCACCCCCCCACCCACTTTGTTTTTCAATTGAGGAAATTAAATTAAATGAAGTTAAATTGCCCAGGGTCACACAGATGGAAAATATCTGAGTCCGGATTAGAACTCAGGCCTTGAGCACAACCCATAACTAGGTTAAAAAGAAGCAAGTTTAAAATATTGATATAAAGATAAAAAAAATTTTCATAAAAATAAAAAGGAATGTGAAATGTATTAAATATATTTTAAATTTTTATTTGTTTTTATTCTGAATTCAACAAATACTAAATAAAATGAACATTACATTGTAGAGAAGAAAAAAAGATTATACTTAAAACCACTAATATCTATTATTTATATATATACATATAATATATTGCTTGTTCTTTTAGGTATATAATACATTCAACATAAAATTTACAAAACTTTTCTGCTTATCTGTTTCCTTTAGACATTTCTTCTGTTTTCTTTTGCATTCTTTTCCCACTTTCTTCTTGAATTCCTTATCAGTATTGATCTTTATCCCTTTCAGTATCCCCAAATGAAAAAGGAGAGAAACAAGACCCTTGTTAAAAAAAAAAAAAAAACACACACAAACATAATCAAGCAAAAATATTCCTATATTGGCATAGTGTAAAAATATGTTTCATTCAGCAACTTGAATCTAACACCTTTCTATCAGAAAGTGGTAGCATGCTTAATTAGCAGTCTTATAAAAATTGGGGGTTGGTTATTGCAATGATCAGAAATCTCAAATAAGTTTTTTCTTCTTTACATTGTTATTATTACATAAATTGCTCTCCAGCTTCTGCTCATTTCATATCTCCAATTTTCTCTGAAAAGGCTTTATCTTTTTATCTTTTCTTATAACATAATATTCCATTGCATTCATATGTTAAAATTTGTTCAATCTCCATTTGATACCTGCTCTCCTATTTTTCAATTCTTTGCCACAACAAAAATAACTGGTATTACTATTTTTGTATATATGTGTCCTTTTCTCCTCGATCTTTTTAAGGATATAGTTCTAATCCTAATACAGTGGGTCAAAGGATACACAGAATTTAGTGATATTAAGGACATAGTTTAAAAATTGTTTTCGAGAATGGCTGGACCACTTTATAGCTCTATTAGCAATAAGCCTATTTGTTTTCCTGCAGTTCCTCCAATAATGGTCATTTACCTATTAGGAAATGTTTTGTTCTTATATATTGTTTTTTAATTAACGGGCATCTTCTCTCTGATCTTTCCTTCTCCCTCTTCCCCACCATCCCCCAGATTGGGGATGAGAACCCTGGAATCCACTAATGCATCATATTTTTCCTCAATAGTTTTTTATGTAAAGATAGTTTTCAATATTTATTTTTGTAAGATTTTTGTTTCAAATTTTTCCCTCCCTCCCTTACCTTCCTTTTCCCCAAGAGAATAAGCAGTCTGATATGTTATACATATATATATAGGTTATTATATAGGTTAAACATTTCCATATTTGTCATGTTGTACAAGAAAAATCAGAACAAAATGGGGAAAAGATGACAAAGAAAACACAAAGAAAAAATAAGGTGAAAATATTATGCTCCAATCCACATTCAGTCTTCATAGTTTTCTCTTTGAATACAGATGGCACTTTCCATGTTAAGTATATTGGTATTGTCTTAGATCACTGTATTGCTGAGAAGAGCTAAGTATCATAGTTAATCATCACATATTCTTGCTGTTATTATATATAATATTCTCCTGGTTTTGCTCACTTAGCATGAGTTCTTGTAAGTCTTTCCAGGATTTTCTGAAATCATCCTGCTGATCATTTCTTATAGAACAATAATATTTTATATCATTCATACACCATAATTTATTCAGTCATTCCCCACCTGATGGGCATCTACTCAGTTTCCAATTCCTTGCCCCTACAAAAAGGACTGCCACAAACACTTTTACACATGGGGGTCCTTTTCCCTTTTTTATGATCTCTTTAGGATACAGACCCAGTAGAGACATTGTTGAATCAAAGGTTATGCACAGTTTGATGGCCATTTGGGCATAATTCCAAATATGCTCTCCAGAATGGACCATTTCATAACTCCACCAATAATGCATCAGTGTCCCAGGTTTCTCACATCCCCTTCAACATTTATCATCTTCTTTTCCTGTCATCTTAGCCAATCTGAGAGGTGCTATCTCAGAGCTGTCTTAATTTGCTTTTCTCTAATCAATAGTGATTTAGAGCATTTTTTCATATGACCATAAATGATTTTAATTTCCTCATCTGAGAATCGTCATATTCTTTGCCTATTTGTCAATTGGAGTTTGATTTGTATTATTATAAATTTGACTCCATTTTTATATATTTTAGAAATGATACTTTTATCAAAAACATTAGTTATAAAAATTGTTTCCCAGATTTTTCCTTTCTAATCTTAGCTTTATTGGTTTTGTTTCTGTAAAAACTTTTTAATGTAATGTAATCAAAATTATCCATTTTGCATTTCATTATATTCTCTTGTTCTTCTTTGGCCACAAATTATTCCCTTCTCTAAAATTCTGATAGGTAGACTATCCCTTGCTCTTCTAATTTGCTAAAATTATCACTCTTTTTGTCTAAATCATGAACCCATTTCAACCCTATCTTGACATAGGGTGTGAGATGTTGGATCATGTTTAGTTTCTGACATACTATTTTCTAATTTTCCCAGCAATATTTGTCAGATAATGAGTTTTTATGCATCATTAAGCAAAACACTTTCATTGGTACATTTCAAATTATGTGTCACTTTGCATCTCTAGGAGGTAAGAAACATTATAAATTATTGTTCCTCTTTAATTGTTGATCATTGCATTGTCCAGACCTTTTATGTCTTTCAAAATTATTCATTTTAACAATGTTATCATTATGGTATAAATTGTTCTGATTCTGAATACTTCACCCTGAATCATTTCAAAGTTATTATGGGCATATGCTGTCTATCATCTCCCTTTCTCATTTGGACAAACCTATAGTTGTACCCCCACAATTTTGTGAGATAATAAATTTTATTATACCCTTATTCCTCTTGTTTTTCCTTCCCAAACATATCCATTCTTTCTCCAAATCTTTCTTTATATTTTTTAGAACCATCACAACATTACCAAATTCACTCTTGGATAATTCATCTTAATTGATTCTTTCTATGCCTGCTAATATCATTGTTCTTAAGGAATGCTGTTATTACTTTCCCCATTAGAATGCAAAGATTTTATCCTTATAAAATATTTTGTGATTGTTTGCTTATATTTGCTTTTTTGTATTTATCTTTACTTCAAGTTCCTATTCAGTTATAGTCTTTTCATTGGGGATACCCAAAAGTTTCTACTTTATTATGAATCCATTTTCTCCTCTGTAAGATTGCACTTAGTTTTCTTAAAAGTTATTCTTATCACTTTTTAGCTTTTTGGCTAACATCAAGTGTAGATAAATTATTCTTGGTTGCAATCCTAGATCTTTTGCCTTTTGGAATATGATATTCCATGTTCTTTGCTCTTTTACAGTGGTAGTTATTAAATGTTGTGTGATAGTGACTTTGGTTTTTCAGTATTTGTATTCTTTCTTGCTACTTATAGTATTTTTTTTTCTTTGACCCAAAAGCTTTAGATTTGGCTTTGATGTACCTGGGATATTTTATTTTGTGATTTCTTTCATGAGGTGATTGATACATTCTTTTTATTTTCACTTTTCCCCCAGGTTCTAAGAGATCTGATAGTTTTCTTCTCTGATTTCTAGAAATTGATATCCAGGATATTCTTTGTGTCACAACTTTCAAACCAAGTCAAGAAGCTTAAAGCTTATTATATATCAGGCACTTGCTATGTACAGGGATAAAAAATACAAGCTAAAAAGTAGTTTCTGCCATTGAAATGCAAGAGACTTAGATTCTAATGAGAGAAAACATATACAAGGGAACTGAAAAGTGAAGATAGAGAGGAAGTTCAGAGAAGCAGAATCAGAGCTGGGAGAAAAATAAAGACTAACTGGCCTAAGATCTTCCTTAAAATACAGGTTCTAGGAGGAACTTATTAATGGGAGAAGGTAACTTCAGGGACAAAGGAATATAATAATCTGTGCTGAAATTGAGGGAATTTCCAGAGTGAGAAAGCAGATAAGAGATGTTGACAAAGTTTGGAGAGTCAGAAGGAGAACTGTGAGAGAAATATAGGATGACTTGCCTGTTCCCTTCCTCAAAATGGAGGTTTTGAATTCAACAAATGAGAGAAAAGCTTCATAATTCTTAAATTCTCACTCCTTAATCTGTTTTCAAAGTCAATTTTGTTTTTTTAAAATGAGACTTAGTTTTCTTCTATTCTTTCAGTCACTTGACTATTTTAATATTTTGTCATCATTTCATAAAGTTGATTCTAATTTTCAGGTGTTTGGTGTTTGTACCTTTTTATACTAAGCTATTTCTTAATTTTCTTTCCAGGTCTCTCCTGCTCTCATTTCTCTTCTAATTCTTTCCTCTATTGCCTTTACTTTATTCTACCATTTTAAAACCCATTTTGAAAAATTATTACATTATGATTTCTCTGAATTTTAATGGATCTTTTGCATGAGCTGTTTTTTGGGGGGGCCTTATAGGTGTTTTATAATTTTCTTTTGGATTTATGTTTGGTGCATCTCTGGCCTTATAATATATATTTTTAAATTTTTAGTCATTCTTTCACTGCTGTGCTCTAGGCAAACCAGTGGATGGGCCTCTGGTCTAGTTTGAGAGCACTTATGACATCTGCCATATTAATCTTTTGGGAGAACCCATCTATGCTGATGTTTCAGCTGGGGTCCATGATGTGCTCTGGGCAACCCTTATATTTAGGGCTTATGTTACTGGTCCCTCTGAAAGATTCCATGCTGGTGCCCTCAGATCTTAACTCAGGGCTCTTAACTTATTCCACAATCAATTCTCTGCATCTATAAACTTTTGACCTAACCTTTTGCTTTAGGCTCTGAACCTTTGTCCTGATTCCTTAATTCATTTGTCTGAAAGTGATTTTTTTTTTCACTCAGGCTCAAAAGATGATCCCTTTCTTCAATTTTCTGTTCAATGCTTGGTCTAGTACCTCCTTAAATAATATTGAAGTGGCTGTAGGGCATACTAGTCTATTCTTTCTACTCTACCATCTTGATTATGACTATTCTTATAAATTTAAACTGATGCTATATACACTTTGCATATAAGGCTTTTATCAGAGAAACTTGCTGCAACTTTTTCTTCAATTAACTCTTTCCCTTCTAATGTTAATTTGCTTGATTTTATTAGTATAAAATTAATTAGTTTTTCCACAATCAAAATTGCTTGTTATCTTTTATAATCTTTTTTATCCTTTCTTTGGTCATAAACATTTTTATATCTGTAGTTGCAAAAGGGACTTTCTTCTTATGATGCAATCTTTTATATTTAAGTCATTTATCCATTTGGAACTTATCTAGATACATGAGGTGAGTTATTAGTTTAAACCTAATTCTGTTAGCTGCTTTCTAGTTTTCTTTGCAGATATTGTGGAATAGTGAGTCCTCACCCTAGAATGCGACGTCTGTGAGTTCATGAAGTTATGTTCATTTGCTTCAATGTGCCTGTACCTAATCATATTCATTGATCAGCTTTTCTATTTTTTTAACTGGTACCAACTAGTTTTGATGATTATATCTTTGTAATACATGTTGAGACCTAGAAATATCAGGTTTCCTTCATTCTCAGTTCTTTTCATTATTTCCCTTCTGATTCTCGCTACCTTTTATTCTTCCAGATGAATTTTGTGATTATTTTTCTAACTTCATACTGTAATTCTTTGGTAGTTTGGTAGGATACTAAATAAAGAAACTAATTTAAGTGATATCTTTCCTTTTATTATTTGGAAAGCCAACATTGAACAATGAATATTTCTTGCATATTTTCCTGATAGCTTCATTCCCAAAGACTTTATATATTTTATAATTATTTTGAATAAATTTTTCTCTATTTTTATCCTTATTTTTTCTTGGTAATATTTAGATATGCTGACTGTGTGGATTTAGATAGTAATTATATTAGTTGGTTTTAGTTGATACTTTAATATTTTCCAAATATATCATCAGATTATCTTCAAAAGCAATAATTTCTCTCCCTTTTGTCTAGAATTATTTCCTCAATTTTTTCTTGTTTTATTAAAGTAAATTACATTTCTAGCACTTTCACAAATAATAGCTGTGATAATGGAAAACTGTTTTACCCCTGATCTTATTGGAAAATTCCTACCCTTTCTCTATTATATGTAATATGTTAGATTTTTGATAAATAACTGTTTTTTTTTTAAAAAATAGTTTAATGTCAAAGATTTTGTCAAAGGTTTTTGCATCATTTTTATAATCATGTGGTTGTTATTTTTTGTTAATAATGTTGTCTATTTTGTTTATAGTTTTCCTACACTCTTATTATGAATACAACTTCATCATATTACTTAAGCATGTTATGTTTGGTAATATTTTATGAACTATTTACATTGTTATTCATTTGAAATAGTTATAATTTTCTTTCTCTGTTTTTCCTTCTCTAATTTTAAGTATCAAAACTGTATTATATCATTAAAAGAAATTTGGGAGTATCTCTTCTTTTTCTGTTTTAAAAAAATTGGTTTGTGATATACTAGAATTAATTGTTCTCTTGATATTTGATAGAATTCACTTGTAAACCCATCTGGTTTCTTTTTTCTTCTCCTTGGAAATTTGCTTGTGTGTTGTTTGAGTTCATTTTTTAAACTATGTTTTATTTAAATTCATTGTTTCTTGTTCTGTTCATCTGGGTATTTTAATATTTTTATAAACATGCATTCAATTCATCTGTTACCACTTGTTGGCATATAGACACATTTTTTATTTTTCCCATTGTTTCTGCTTCATTTCTTATGAATTTTCCTTTTCTCTTTTTGATACTGGGCATTTAGTTTACCTGCCTTAAAAAAAAAAAAGACAAATTATCCATTCTATGACTTTTGCTTAAAAAAATAATAAAACATTTGTTCTGGGCCTAAATATCTTTCCAGTGCAATACCTCTTCCAACCATCTTTTTAAAGTGTAATTCTAATCATGTCACTTTTCTATTCATTAAACAGCAATGACTCTTTATTATTTCTATGATGAAAAATAAAATTCCATGTTTAGCTTCTAAAAATTTTCATAACCTACTTTTTTTTACACTTCATTTTTAATCACCCTTTACCCTAGTTCACATATTCTATGATCCTATGATATTGGCTTTGTTGCTGTTCCTCACATGACACTTTCTCATCCAATTCCATGCATTTTTTCTGGTTGTTCCCCATGTCTGGAATACTTTTCCCTCTTGTTTTTTTACTTTCTGACTTCTTTCACATTGCAGATAGTACTGTACCTTTTTCCTTTCTTGGATTTCTTAATGCTAATGCCTTCCCTCTGAAATTATTTTCCATTTACCTTTGTATTTGATCCATAAAAATTATTGCATCTCTAATTAATTTTGGTCTTTTATTCAAAGTACTTTCTTAAATATAGTTTTTATTTAATTTTTGTGAGCAAAAGATATTTGGTATTTTTTGTGTTTATGAGATTTTAATGCTCTAATACAATTTTTGTAAAAGTGCTATACTATACACAGCTTAGAAATACGTATAATCTTTTCTGTTTCATTTTAATAATGACCAGAGATCAATCATATCTAACTTTTCTAAAATTTTACTCAGGTATTAACTTCACTCTTTATGAGCTTTTTATAAGATTTGTCTGTCTTAAAATGGTGTTTTGAAGTATTCTGCTATTATAGTTTTGCTAATAGCATATAGTACTATACTATATACTATGTTATAGTAAGTATATTATACTGTACAATATAGTACATATACTATGTAGTTTTACTTTTTCCTCTGTAATTTGATCTACTTTTCCTTTAGCAGACTTTCTTTTTAGTTGCTCTATCTTTAGATGTTTATTTAGTGCATATCTAGTAAAGTATTATTACTAATTCATTATCAATTGTGCATTCAGCATAATGTAGTTTCCCTGTTTATCTCTTTTAATCATATCCATTTTTATGGTTACCTTGCCTGAGAATTAGATTGCTACCTTTTTTTTAATAGTTCCCATGAAGTATAATGTATTTAGTTCCAGCCCCTTATTTTAATTCTGTGTAAATCTATACATTTCAAGTATATTTCTTACTTATTGGATTTTAGTTTATAATCCATTCTGTGATCTTTTTCCATTTTATATGCACAGTTATGCTTATTATTGTGTATTTCCTTCAATTCTAACCTTTTTATACTTTTTCTTTTTATCTGCCCCATTGCCCTAACCATCTCTTTTCAAAGTGTAATTAGTCTTGTGAGCTATAATTGAAACAATCCATTTTTGTTCTGCTGCTCCTTCTTTCTGAATTATTAATTTTCCATTCAAGTTTTTTCTTCAAGGCTTTCATTTCTTATATCTACTTTTTTCACTTATTTATTTATATTTTATTTATATCCTATGGTTTTCCAGGTTTCTCAGCAGTTTTTGTCCCGAAAGTTTGGGATTTTGGTTTTACCAAACATTAGATAACTATGGTTATTTACTGGTTATGTTACTGTGTCTTGTGTGCCTAATCCCTCCATTGTTCTAGTACTGTATTTCTTAGTACCAAATTGTTTTGATGATTACCACATTATAATACAGCTTAAAATCTGTTAATTCCCTTGAATTAATTTAAATTAGCTCTTGACTTTTTGTTCTTCCTTATGAATTTTGTTTTGTTATTTTTTTCTAGCTCTACAAAATAATTTTGGTAGTTTGGTATGACAATGAATAAGCAAACTAATTTAGGCAGAATTGTCATTTTTTTGCTTAGCCTATCCATGAGCAATTAATAATTTTCCAATTATTTAGATCTGACTTTATTTGTGTAAAAAATGTTTTATAATTGTGTTCATATAGTTTCTGGGTTTGTCTTAGCACATAAACTCCAAAATATTTTAAATTGTCTACAATTATTTTAAAGAGAATTTCTTTTTCTGTCCTTTGCTGCTAGACTGTGTTGGCAGTATATACAAATGTTGTTGATTAAGGTGGGTTTATTTTATATTCTGTTATTTTACTAAAGTTGTTAATTGTTTCAACTACTTTTTCAGTTGATTCTCTAGAATTCCCTATCATCTGCAAAGAGTTCTGCTTCTTTACTGCCTATTCTAATTTCTTCCATTTCTTTCTCTTTTCTTATTCTAACATTTTAATAGTAATGATAATGGACATCCTTGCTTCACCCCTGATCTTATTGGGAAGGCTTCTAGCTTATGCCCATTATAAATATTGCTTGCTGATGGTTTTAGATAAATGTTATTTATCATTTTAAGGATAGTTCCATTTATTCCTATGTTCTCCAGTGTTTTCAATAGATATCAGTGCTGTTAAAAAGCTTTTCCTGCATCTAGCTAATCATGATTTCTGTTGGTTTTGTTATTGATATGGTCTATTACTGATAGTTTTCCTAATGTCGAATCAGCCCTGCATTCCTGGTATGAATGCTATTTGGTTATAGTGAATAATCTTTTGTAAGATATTGCTATAATCTCCTTGCTAGTATTTTATTTAAAATTGTTGCATCAATATGCATTAGGGAAATTGGTCTATAGTTTTCTTTCTCTGTTTTAACTCTTCCTGGTTTAGGTATTAGCACCATATTTGTAGCATAAAAGGAATTTGGTAGTTCTCCTTTGCCTGTTTTTTCTAAATAGTTAATATAGTACTGAAATTAATTGTTCTTTAAATGTTTGGCTAGAATTCACTTGTGAATCCATCTGGTTCTGTGGATTTTCTGTTAGTTCATTGATAGCTTAATTGACTTTTCTCCCCACTAAGAAGGGGCTATTTAAGTATTCTGTTTGCTCTTCTGATAACCTGGGCAATTAATATTTTTGTAAATATTCATTCATTTCACTTAGATTGCCAGATTTGTGGTATGTAATTAGGGGAAATAGCTCCTAATAATTGCTTTAATTTTTGCTTTATTGATGGTGAATTCACACTTCCTATTTTTTGGTAAGAGAAATTTGTTTTTTTCTCCTTTTTTAAATCAAGAGAGCCATTTATTTATCTATTTCATTTTTTTCATAAAAACAACTACTAGATTATTTTTTTCATAAAAGAAGTCTATAGTTTTATTGATCTCTCCTTTGATTTTCAGGATTTCCAATTTAGTGCTTAATTGGAGATTTAAATTTGTTCCTTTTCTATTTTTCTTTTAGTTGCGGGTCCAATTCATTGATCTGCTTTTTCTCTATTGATATAAGCATTTAGAAATATACATTTTCACCTAAATACCATTTATGATGTATTCCACAAATTTTTAATATATTATCTGATTGTCATCACTCCATTTAATGAAACTATTGATTGCTTCTATGATTTGTTCTTTGACTCATTCATTCTTTAGGATTAAATTATTTAGTTTCCAGTTAATTTTAATCTATCTTTCCATAGCCCATTATTGAATGTAATATTATTGTCTTATCTGAAAAGGGCATATTTATTTATATTTCTGCTTTTCTGCAATTGAACATGAGACTTTTATCCCCTAATAAATGGTCTCTTTTATGTACATGCCATGTGCTGCTGTAGGGGGAAAAGGCATATTTATTCCCATTCAATTTTCTCCAAAGGTCTATCTTATTTAATTTTTCTCAGTCTATTCACCTCCTTAATTTCTTTCTTGTTTATTTTTTATTAGATTTATCTAGTATTGAGAGGAGAAAATTGAGGTTCCTACTACTATAGTCTATTTCCTCTATTTGTGTCCATTTCTTACTGTCATTTAACTTCTCCTTTAAGAACTTAGATACTCTAACGCTTGGTACATATATGTTAAAAACTTTTATTACTTCATAGGCTATGGTGCCTTTTAGCTTATAAGTTTCCTTTCTTATCTCTTTTAATTAAGTCTACTTTTGCTTTTGCTTTGTCTTTGATCATAACTGCTACATTAAAAAAAAAAAAAACTTGGCTAAATTGTAATAGATTCTGCCCCAACCCTTTACTTTTACTCTGTGTGTCTCTCTATTTCAAGTGTGTTTCTTGTAAACAACATATTGTAGGCTTCTGTTTTTTAATCCACTCTACTATTTCCTTTTTATTAATGAGTTCATTCCACTCCATTCACATTCATAATTATGATTACTATGTTATTCCCCTACATCCTATTTCCCTGATTATTCTTTTCTCTTTTTCTCCTTTCACTCTCTCCCTCCTCACAAGTGTTTTGCTTCTTATCCTCCCCCTGAAGCATTATACTCATTTTCACTGTGTAAGGTGATTCTTAGTTATAATCTTAGCTCCTTTACTTTTAGGAATATTATATTCCAAGCTCTTCAAATAGAAGCTGCAGAGCATTATGCCTTCTGTCCACTAAGGATGATTTTGAGACCTACTAAATCACTGGGGCTTTCCTTCTGTGCTGCTTCAGTTCTTCCTGATCAGAATGCTGCCTTGGGGGTTTCTCAGCTAGGATTTTCCCAGTGACTCCAATGCAGGAGTTTATAACTGATTTGGAGTGAGCTTAGCACTAGTTCCCTGTTCAAATTTGACAATGGGACAAATTGAGGCAGTGGAAAGTCAGTAATTGGCTAATGAACAGTTATGTTACCTTAAAACAGCAAGGAAATGCAGCAAAGATACTGTGACATCAACTTTGTCTTATGCCTATCCTGCCTTGTCTCCATATGGAAATGTTTCTGATCATCAGAGTACCATATTGGTCACTCAAGAGATCTTTTGAAATACACCAAGTAGAGGGACTTTTACTCCCACTGGATGGGACTTTTTGTTTCTGTAAGTTCCCAGAAAGCTGCATCAAAGGAGGCAGGAGTTAATCAAGTTCCAGGGACAGGTTTGATAATTTTTAGGGAAAATTATCCTATTTTTGAGAAACAGGAGGAAACTAATTCTTGTTGTGGAGAAATGAGGAATCTTTATCCTACCACATAGCCTGTTTGCCTACATTTGTGCTGTCTTTTCTATCAAGACCCTGATGAGTTGACTAAAATTCTTTGGATTTTTTGGTTCATTGTTTAATTTTTTTTTTAAATCATGGCTGTTGTAAAAACGGGAGGGTTGGACTCTTCTGTACCTTTCATAAGCACCTTTCTGGAAGTCCTTACATTATATCAAACGCATTTAAAAGAAGAAGAAGAAAGCATTTTGCATTACACCATGATGTTCATAGCAAAGTTTGGATGCTTTTAAAATTATCTTCCTACTTTAGGATGCAGTCAGCCTCGCATTTGGAGAACACATTTATTCTGGTTTTAGAAATTTCAAGTGTACTTTTGGCTCCCTTTGCCACAATAGCTTTAACTTTTTGGAAGGAGACTAATGACTAAAATTTCTTTCAACATCTTCAATAAAAAGATTGCAAGGAGGAAATTGAATTTTTTTTCTCCTTGCTAATGAAATCTTTCCCCAAGATGTTGATACCTATAGTGTAATTCATTTTCTGTTTATACCTTCTAATATCTATACTCAATCTTGAGCAGTTTCCTTACCTCCTCACTGGCAGAAGAAAGCCATGGGAAAGTGTAAATGGTGCGGAGGATAAGGACTCTGTCTAAGCCTTGAACATATTGGATGGAGTCACAAGCTGCCAATTTTGTCACATACCTAGTCAATTCAGCATCAAGACCTTGTTTCTGAGAGATTTCATACAGATGTCATTCAGTACTGGTCCCGAATAGACTTCTGATGGCCATCCATTCACCCTGGTTTGGGGACTCAGAATCTTTCTCCCTATTCTTGTAGGCTCTGTGCAGGATTAGAGTTCGGAGGAGAACGAAACATGAATTAATAAACTTCAGCATAGTAATGATGATATTTTAATCAGAAAAAAGATTGTATATTCCGTAAAGACTTGGGACCCTTCCAAGACACTAAAGATGTCTTCATAACCCTCAGGATATTGTTTTTCAATAGTCAAGGGAGATGAGATATTTGTAGATTTTCTCCAATTTTGCCAACAACCCTTTCTCAGTGGCAATATATTTGTTCTGTTTCAATTTTGCTCCACTCCCAATCTCCTTCTCTAGTCTGGTATAACTCTTTGAAATGTTGCCAAGGATTGCTGGAATTTTTTTTTTTATTTTGAAAAGCAAATAAAATACTTTGAGCTATATAGCAGAATGCCCAGCGGCTATACAGAAACATAGGCACAACTTTATTAATTTAACAGTAAGTTAACAGTAAGTAAAAGGTGTTTCTTTGACTGGATTTTGAAGAATAAGCATGATTATCTTCTAACAGATTGTGCTTGTTGAAGAAATGACTACAGTGATAAGTATAGAGTTAAGGAAGAGAAAAAAAAGATATTCAAAATCCATATTTGACTAAAAATCATGTAGAATCTACATTTATTTGTTTTTAATCTTTAAATTATCTCTCCCAATGAGTTGCTATGTGATCTCAAGTAAAACTATTAAGAGAATCTTTCTCTTGGTTTCTCAAATCTGCTAAATGCTAATGAGTCTAGGATTGACTATAAAATTATTTGAAAGTATGAAAATGTTTCATGATAGTATTTTATGTAAAACATAACATAGGACAAATATAAATCATTTAAAACTGAAAACAAATCAATAGATAGTTTTGGTATAATGAAAATGTATAGTATTGGAATATGAGGACTTGCATTCAAATTCTGCCTCTGATTCTTACTAACTCTGCTAATTTGACAGTTTCATCAGAAGACCTTGTTTCAAGAGCTGCCATGTGAGCTGTTATTCCTCCCCACAATCTTTTCATCTAAAATTGGAGGTAAATAGCATTTTAATTCTCAAACTTGCATGACTGTGAAGAGCAAACAAAGCAACATGTTATAGGGCTTTGTGAGCATAGGTATTATAGAGAAACGGGAGTGGGAATCTTAGAAATCATCTAAGCCAAACCTTCCTTTCAATCCTTTACAAGATAAAATGAAAACCCTGAAAATAACTGATTTGAGGTCACACAGATAGTAATAGAACTAGAGTGTGAACCCAGGTTCGCTGATATAAATATGAACTATTATTATGTGTCCTGGTCCCAATTCTGTGTCCTAGATAGGGAAGTCAAGTCAAATGAAGGTTAGAAGATATGTTCATGATAATTTTCTTTAGGTCTGAGGATAAGTATATAGTTTGTTACATAGCTTTACAAAAGGAAACCTCCAAGGTGTATTTGTTGTTTACTAAGTATGCTTCTTCTCCAAGTTTTATTCAAGTTGATTTAGGCCACTGGGGCAACTTAGAGTCTGTGGACATTTCTCTTCCTGTCAGTTCTATGCTAACACCCAAACAACCCAATCCACTCAAAGATTCATCTGGCAAATCTGAGAATTTGTATGCATTGTGCCGAGGGTGAGAAATGGGGCCCTTTCATTTTGTTCTCCATCCTGATTACTTATTGCAAATGCATTTCCTTGTGTGGAAATTAGTTTCAATATTTAATTTTGACTTGACACTTTATTATTTTATTCTGAAGGCAGCAAGGTGTACTTTTTTTTTCTTTCTCTCCACACCCTCACATGAAGTGTATTCTTTTCCCCAAAAAGAAAAATAAGCAACTCTAAAATAATTTTAACATAGCTGCAGCTGTTATCAAAATCTTGAGAATTTTATTCTATATAATTTTCTTCCTGTCAGGCTCACAATTCTTTGGGGTTTCTATTAGTTAAGGATCTTACAGGGTAATTAATTATTCCTTAGCAATAGGCTAATAGGTTGCTTCCATTGTAGAGGTGTGCTAGTAAATGCTTAACAATCAGTTCTCAAGAAAAAAATAAGTATTCCCAATATGTTTTGAAGTCGAATCTACCTCATTAACATATTTTTCTCTTACTTTAAAACTAGATAAACAACAAAACAATAATTCAAGCCCTGATTTGCCATATTTGCTGATTTCTAAGATATGTGCTCATATTGAAAATTTAATTATCAGTTCTCAGTAGTAGATCTAAGTTGGATCCAGGACATCATTCTCCATTCTCTTTCCTTTCAGTACATTTTTATAAGACTATTAGATGAAGTAAATTCCTCATCCATATACTCACTCAAAATAGCTTCTCATATCCTAATTAATAAGATTCAAATTCTTGGCCTGATATTCAAGGTTTTCTGCTACTCAACTTCATACTACTTTTACAGCTATACTGTTTTCTTCCATATACTCTTAAGTTTCAGATAAAACTAAAGTACATTTTGTAATTTCTTTTGTTAAGATTGATTCATATGCTAGATGTCTTTTCTCAACCCCTCCTCTCCACTCCCCCAGCTGCAGATCTGTTGAAATCCTATCTATCTTTCAAAGTTCAATTCCAATGCCAACTTCTTCATAAAGTAAGAGGTAGTTTTGGTAGAGAGGAGGAAATTTTTGGTAAGGTCTTTAATAATCTCCCAATTAATCATGATTTTTTTCAACACATAGCCCTTGGTTTGCCCCTCTATTATATACCCATCAAATATTATTATTATTATTTGTTTAAAATATTACCAAATATAGATAAAATTCTCAAAGAATGGTGCCAGTGCCTAGTGGAGAGCATGTCAAAATATATTATAAACAAGGTGACACAAATGGTAGATAATAAAAAAAATACTATTAAACAAAGGTGTAATCAGAAATAAAAATGGCATGGTTTTCATGGTAAGAGTAATGGGTAAATGCAGTTAGATAGTGCAGTGAAGAGAACACTGGCCATGGAATCAAGAGGATCTGAGTTCAAATTTGACCTCAGATACTTAATACTTACTAGCTGTATGATCCCAAGCAAGTCTCTTAAACCCAATTGCTTTTACATACATGTAGACACACATACAAATAGAGTAGATGAATAATGACAGCCTTGTCCATTAGCATCATAGTTATCAAGGAAGGCCTCCAGCCAGAGAATTGAACAAATTTCCTATCTTAAATTACTATACTTTAAATTATATGTTATAGTTTTAATTTATGTAATATGCTATTTTCCTTAGTAATTCCATCAGCCTCATTAATTCACTTATCATCTCTTTGTATATGATTCCTAAATCTATTTGCCCAGCTATTAGCTTTCTTGACTTCCAGTTTCACAACTTTATGCGATACAGTGAATTGAATGTCTCATAGACATTTGAAACTCAACATGTACAAAATTGAATTCGATGTTTTTCTCCCAAATTGTCTCCCCTTCCTAAATTCCTTATTGCTGTTGACAATTATCACCATCCTTTCAGTCACTCAAATTCCCAACCTATCATCTTCACTTCCTCATTATCCATCACCACCACCTTCCACTTCAAATCTTTTTGCTAAGTCTTATCAATTCTACCCACTCAACAGCTCTCCCATATGCCCCCTTCTTTCCTCTGCAACTGCTTTGGTATAGGTTCTCATCACCTCATATCTGGACTACTGCAATAGTCTTCTGGTTATTCTTTCTTTCTCAGATCTATTCCCAATCCAGTCAATCTTCTAATCAGTTATCAAAATGCAATAACTAAAGTATAGATGTAATAATAACACCCTTCTATTAAAAAAGCCAGTGGCTGCCTGTTATTCTTATGACTAAATATGAAGGGTTTTAAGAATGTTTTCCTATATTTGGTTTATAAAGTCCTTCACAACCTTGTTCCTTCCTGCTTTTACAGTTTTATTACCTACCGTCCACAAACTTCATAATCTAGTGACACTGCTCTCCTTGCATAATACACTCAATATTGGGGCAGCTAGGTGGCGCAGTGGTTAGAGCACCAGCCCTGAAGTCAGGAGGACCTGAGTTCAAATCTGGTCTCAGACACTTCCTAGCTGTGTGACCCTGGGCAAGTCACTTAACCCCAATTGCCTCAGCAAAAAAAACCAAAAAAAAAAAAATAATAATAATACACTCAATATTACAATTCCATGCATTTTCACTAGTTTTTCCTACACTTAAAATTTTCTCCCTCCTTGTCTGTCTTCTAGCCTCATAAAGTCTCAACGAAAATATTGCCTTCCACAAGATCTTAATTCTAGTATTTTCCATTAAGATTATCTTGAATTTATCTTGCATATATTGTCTGTATAAAGTTGTTTAGATGTTTCTCCCACTGAATTGTGAGTCCTTGAGGGAAGGGATTGCTTTTGTGCTTCTTTATATTCCCCCAAAGGGACAGTTAGCTAGCTAGTGTGGTGGTTGGAATACCAAGTTATGAAGACTCATCTTTATGAGTTCAAATCTGATCTCAGACAATTACTAGCTCTGGGATCCTGGGAAAAATCATTTAATCCTGTTTGTCTTAGTTTCCTCATCTGTAAAATGAGCAGGAGAAGAAAATTGCAAACCACTATCTTTGCCAAGAAAACCCCAAATGGGATCACAATGACTAAACAACAACAAAAGTATTCTCAATGCTTAACATAGGATCTAATACATATTAGGTACTTAAAAATTTTCTTCTTATTGTTGAATCAAGTCTAAATTCATCTTTTTTCAATTTTCATTATTCTAATCCAATGCATAAGTCACAAACTGAATTGAAAGGGGTAATTCAATAATCTCTCTCTCTTTCTCTCTCTCTCTCTCTCTCTCTCTCTCTCTCTCTCTCTCTCTCTCT